>JAWWEU010000111.1:32689105-32725755 GCA_035583155.1 Acropternis orthonyx
TGATTCTTTGTGTGGCTTATAAGCTGTATCATGGATGTATTTATTACTTCAAGTTTGAAGTTTTTTATTTCTTGCATGATATATATTTTATCCAGTTATATAACAACAGTTTCACAATGAAACTGTGAATGTAATTGCTTACATTTACAATTTAAAAGTATTTTTTTCACTGTGTATCTAAAATATTCATTTTAAAAGGGCTGTTTTTGCAATGTCCTTTACTAGCAAGTGCACTTTCCTGAAATAGGGAGATGATACGTTCTCTTCCACAATCAAGCATTGCAAACCAGAAAAATTCAGCTGTAAATTTGTGTTTAAGCCAAATAATGAGAAACACAGCTAAGGCATCTAGAAGCAACCTTTATGCAGTTACTTGGTTTCATAGTGCAGTGGCCATTCCAAAGAAAATTTTAAAATAATACTTCAAAGTGTGCAGCTCTGTCTATGTCTTACATAATTACATTACAAATTCCATTGACTCACCCCACATAACCGTCCTCCACCCACCACCCCCCCCCCCCAAAAAAGAAAAAAATAAAAAATCCAGAAACAAAGCAACAGGATTGAATAAGTGCAGATTTTTATAGGCAGTATAGGTCATGTAAAGGTTGTGTCACTGTGAAAGCATGCATGTAGAACAGAAGTTAACATTCTTTTTGAAATATACATTTTAAACAGGTTCATATGCAGACCCTTGACCTCTTGCTTTTCAGAATAGGTCTATGAGTTCACCTGCTGGGGAAAATGAGTATTTCTCATATGATGTTGCTTGTTATGTTTGGAAAGTGGCCAGATCTGCTGCTTTGCTTACAAATATATCAGCACAAGCATCCACATGCTTACTCAACATTAAATATTTCTGCAGTACCCTTGGCTAGCAGTACCTCACCACTTTCCAGTTATGTGTGTTGTGCGCATTTCCTTCGCTATAATTCCTTGTGACTGTAATTCCTTGTGTTATCATTTATCCTTTTGCATCTTTTCTTCTCTTTAGAAAGGGACTGATAGCTGAACTCCTTAGTGTATCTAATGATGATGTTCTGTGCCCTCAGGGGAGTGTTACGAGCTTTGTGTTGGAGCTTCCACAGCCCTTCACTGCACAAGTACTGAAATACTAGATGAAGTATACAAACTTACTCTGCTTTTACACTGATAATTATGTGTGGTTTATACATTTGAACATTCTGGAACAGAAGAGAAAAGTCTAAAGTAAAAAGAATAAGTTTAAGTTTTGACTCTTCTAGGAAATTAGCAGTCATTTTAACTGCTTCTGAGACTTGATACTGCTGCATATTTGCTGTCCTGTGGAAATGAAGCCCTTATTAAATCTAAACTTATAAATTTTTTCTCCATAATAAAAACCTTTCACTATAGGCAACTTAATGTTAGCAATTTGTAAGGGAAGATAATAAGTCCTAACTGAATTTAAGTAATTATTTCCAAAGTAGTGCTATAAATCTACTGCAATTGAAGTTCATAAGGTCTCAAAGGAAAGGGAACTTATGACCACTGAAATGAATAATCTGTAAACTGCCAGTAATTCACGCTATTATTAAGACTGGTAATTTCTTTGATAGAAGGCTTTGAGTTAGAATGTTAAAACAATTGAATGGTAAACTACTACAGCAGTTTGTACACAAGAAGTTCTAGTGTATCAAATGATTTGTGTTCTCTTTCCTTCAGCTCTTGCAATTATTGTACATCTTAAGTAGTATTTTCATCCTTAGGACATACTATAAATCAAAACCTAGAAATTGTCACCCCAGAAAGTAAGGTTCTGCAGAATTTCACTTACAGGAAATGACAGCAAATCATCCACTCTTAGCTTGGACTGAAATTTTCTTTGAAAGGAATTTACCTTTTGCCGTACATACCACATCTGTATTGTCTTTTCAAAAGACTTTACTCTGCTTCCAGTTCAGGACAATGAGAGCTTTAACTTTGCTTTCACTGAATAAAAGAGTGAGTTAATACTAATTCCAACTGAGGGAGTAATTGATCTTTTTCTAGTCCAGGTCTGTTCTTGTGTTATAACACTAGAGAGCAATAAAGGAACATTCAGGACCTTCTCATATGGGCATATTTTCATGTTGGGCAGACTTGGTATCTAGAGCCACGAATTAAAAGTGAAAAGGTACATACCCAGGCACAAGAATGCTGCCTGGCACAAAATCAGCCTATGACTATGCTAGGGAGTTCTTCTAGTGTTGCCACAAGCCTTAATATAGTTGTAGATTTTAATATAGTTTTATATAGTTTTATGGCCTTTTTGCATTTGAAAAATAGCTTGTAACCCCTGTAGCACATACTTAGATTTAAGTTAACGTCTGTGTCACATTTTGAAGCTTGTTTCTGTGCTGAGGGGGAGATATTAAGTTGTATTTAGATAGCTACCAGAACATGTTAGTCAAAATATGATATTGTTTAGTCGTAGCATAAAGAAAAGTTAAAGGTATTGGAAGAACTCCAAATAGAAGACGTAATGTGAAGAAGATGAGGGTAAATGAGGAAAGAGGGGTCTTAAGCCCTCCGACTCAATTTTAGAAGAGTCGTGTCAGTGGTGTGGTTTGGGGTGGTTTGTAGGATGGGCAAATTAAAGATTGGATATGTTCCCTAGATAAGATAATTAAGTAGAGTTATAAATTTGTAGAATTCTGTATGCCAGGTGCACGTGTCATTGTACTCTGATTGCTAAAAGCTTTTAGCTGAACTTTTAGTAAAGGAACTTTTTTGCCTTCACCCTGCCTTGGAACTTTTTCCTCAGATTTTAGGCAACACTAGCCTCCAAACCAGGGCATCTGCATGCAGAAAGGCTTTTGAAATGATTCCTGGCATGTTACTGTTTTGAAACTATTCCCAGGTACTTTTTTGGGGCAGTGAAAAGGTCAAAAGTACACCAGGGCCCATTCTGATAGTTTATATAAATTACCATTGTATTTATATAAGAGTACAGAAGTAGCCAATGTGTCACCTTGTTTTCACAGGTGAAAAGCAGTTTCTATTTCTTGATATCCTAGAATTTGTCCTACATTTCCAGAGAGTTTGTCTGATTTTTTTTCTTTTTTGGCCCAGCAAAATTGTTTATATTAGTAGTTCTGATAATGTTGATTTAGCATTGACAGACTGTTAGATCTGCTAAAGCTCCCTTGGGTAGACTTGTCCTCAGGCAGATTAATCCTTTGCTGAGGCACAATTTCTGACAAAAGCAAGGAAATTCAGATTTGCACTCTCCCAATAGTTAAGCTGGGGTTCTGGCCAGTTTGACATTGTTTAGCAAAAGCATTGCACAGGCCATTCAGGCAGTTTGAAGCCCAAATTGCTCACAATACTCTTTTCCAGAGAAACTGATTTATCTGGTTTAGATTACCTGATGCCTTCGAAGGTCTGAATGAGCCCAACTGCTTTTCAGGTGTGCACCTTTCAGCTGTATCAGCTCAGTGTAGACCTGCTCTGCACTCCAGTCAATTGTCATAACCAGGAGGAGGTAATCCTCATAGCATTACAACTCCTGTTTCCTCCACTTCTGATCTTTGGGGATCTCACAGGTTGTTGGATCTTCTTTTGTGCATTTGGCATCATGTTATTTATTCCAACCTAAGGGTTGTGCCATTATTGCTTAGGACAAGGACAGTGTAAGTTTCATGGTGAGTCCACCAGCCATTTGCTTCTGAAGCCATAACGTCACTTCTTAGTCTAAGACAGAATTTATCCTTTAAATGATTTCCAACTTCCATTTAATCCCTCTGTTAGACCTGGACTGTTCTGTAGACTTCCTCCAGTCTGGAACAGGCTGAAAAATAGATGACATGTGATCAGCAGAAATTTGCTTTCAATCTTAAAACATCCTCTATTTCCTTAAAAATTTGGAAGGTTGAAGGAGAGAAACTGAATATTACTGAGCCAGTGTCTAGCTGAAAAGACAATTCCAGTAACAGCTTTGTAGTCTCTTAAAATGTTTCAGATCTTTTACACTTGGCTGTATCCTGAACTTTTTCATGTAAGGGTTTGAAGAGGCTTGGGGAGCATTTTCAGCCATGTGTTAAAATATTGAAAATATTTAGGTTCAGGGGAAAAGTTTTCAGTCCCAAGTCTTTTTGCTTATGTAGGTATTGACGCACATGAAATTATTCCAGTGTTCTTCATAGATATGGTCTTGACTGAGATGATAAAACAGTATTGAAATAAATTATGCTTTGCTTCACACATTTCTTGCTTAAGAACTAATCTTTTAGGTATTGTTGACAAGGGAAAAAAAAGAAAGGCAAACTTTCAAAATTATTTTAACTGCTTTGCTCAAAACTTTGCAAAAACACAGCATCCCTGTAGAAATTTCAAGCTTCCTCTGAGGATTATGACAGGATTCTGCTGTATCTGGTCAATAATTTGCCTCATCACTTCCAAGGCCTTCATGCCCAGCTCAGCAAGGCCTTGATGTTAAAAAGTCCTTTGAATTTTACCTAAAGGGAACTAAAGCCCTTTCACACTCCAGTCTTGCTTTTTGTTTCATTTGACATTACTCAATAGGTTTTGCTATGTCTAAATTAGAACAGTGTCTAATAGCTGTCTGATTGCATTCATCATTGCTGCATCTTGACAGGTCTGCAGCATGAAGGTCACATCAAATCCCAGTTCACATAAGGCAAAGTCCTGATTTGTTTCTGTCTAGAACTCTTGCGAGGCAGCCACAACCCCCTGGACTTCTTTATGCATAAATGCTGTGGATTATTGAATAGAATCAGAGTTCTGAACGAGCTAGAATTTACTCAGTTGAGTTCTTGGGGTACTCACACTGCTGTATATTGATGGTTATTACTTTTTTGGGGAATGTGTCTTCACTTTTCTTTTTGTTGTGTGTTTTCATACCACGCATTTATTTTAAATCCATTATAAGTTTATCATTACTGATTGACCTTAAGGTCAGTGATATGCCTTTCCAAAAATGTTTCCTTTTAAATTTTTATCAATGTATTACCTTATAATGACACAAATGTGATTTCATTAAAAATCATATATGATACACATGAAAGGGAATTTAGACATACAAAGAAATATTTACAAATCCTTTTCTGTGGAGACTGAAGAAGGGTTTTTCTCAGGGATGAGTAAAACTGTGTGCTTTGTGTAGATAAGAGATTCATAAATACTGTGTGGTTCACGTTTGTATTTGGTAATCTCCACTTACGTTTTTCTACAACAGCAATGTTTTTATCTTTTTAAATGTTGACATGCTGTCATGGAGCACATCCAGGCCCTCATCAAAGTGCAAAATTGAGGTGACATCATGTAGTCAGATGATATTTCCCTTCCTGGCTGGTGGCACAGAGCTATGGAACTGCCATTAGAGAGTCTAGAGAGGGATGTGTAGAAAAGGGCTATGTTTTAGGCACATTTAGCAGTCTCTCAGTGCCAAAACATCTTTAAAACACTGTAGTTGGCAAAAGTTAAAATACTCCCTAGACTGCTATCAATCATGCCATAAGCTGAATTAGCCTCTTGTTTGTCTCTAGAGGTTTGGGATGGGAGCAGTAAGGATTGTGCTTCTTAACACTCTTCCATGCTATGTGTCTCTTCATTCAGACTCCTCCTGAGTTCTTATACATTGTGTGATGTACAAATGTTAATATATGTCACTGTTAGAAAAATTGCATGTGAAATATGGAGAAATGAAAAACACTGAACACAGACCCTGCAGCTATCACCGTCAGTTGGATTTCACAGAGGATCTTGAGTGATAGGTCAACCCAAAATTCTTCTTAGGGGCAAGGATCCTGTCAACATCAAGTGTACTGTCAGTCCAGCTATTTAAGTTTGTTATTATTTCTTATAAGTCAAGGACTTGAAGACATTTTTCTCTTGTTTTACTTAGGCATATCTATTCTCCCTGAGTTCTCAAAGGACACTGCAGCAAGTTGTGTCTTTGCTTCATCCACTTTAACTATCTCGAGATGCTGTTTGGGAAGCTGTGTTCATGGAACACCGTTCCATGCTTGAGAGAACTAATTGTGTTCCAGTCAAAACTACCTAAACTTACCTCTAGATCTTATCTGTCTTTATATGATCTTTGATACTTCTCCAAAAGGATTCATGGAAATAGCCCTAGAACTTCATCTCTTCGTGTCTGCTCACAGAGCCTCCAACCCCTTTTGATCTTCCCAAGATCAATATGTATATTGTACGGCTCCTGTCCATGCAGGCTAAGATTGACAAGGGTAGAGCTCATTTGTATGTGCTCTAGCAATTTGTCAGTGGTCTTATGCTTCTTAGAAGCAATACATCAGTTATGTGCCTAGCATTATGTGGCAGGTTTTTTCACCTTCATGCTTGTCACCAATTTTTGGTTAACATTTTGTTTGTTACTAGTTCTTTCCCCATATCTCTTCCTACTAGGGAGTATAACACTCTGCCAGTAAAGTGACCATGTTTTCCCCTGCAGAGTTTGATCCTGGCACATGTGCATTCATCTCTTCTGTTTTGAACGTCTCTCCCCATACTCTGTGAATGTTACTGTCTCAGTGAGGTCTCTCTGATTACAGCTGTCTCTCAGCACAGCCCTCTTGCTCTGCGTCACTCCTTGTGTCGGTGAGATACTGGTAACCACAGCTCCCCCAGTGAAACCCATCCACTTTCTGGTCTTCTTTGTCAGGAAAATACAGGGCACAGTCCTACAAATGTAGTCCAGTGACTGGGTTGAGCCACCATGATCAGTGTGCTAGTAGGTCTGGCACTGAGAGTTTGCAGGCTAAAGAAAACCTGACATGAAAAATAGCTCTGCTAGTAGTGTGTGTCTTCAATGTTCTCTGTTTTTCCTATATGCCACAATCCCTGTACACCCACTTTCAAACTTCCTAGTGAAAAAACTATCCCCTTTAGGTATTCTCTGCTCACTAGATAAAAATGATTATTTAGGCTGCTGTTTTTTTGATCTACCCTCCTGTCCAGCTAAGCCCTATTTCATTCAAAATTGAAGGTTTCTGAGCACTAAACTCAGGCTCATCGTAGCTATCACAGGAGAATATTACAGACTGATTAAACTGCAGATTGCATCCTGACAACGAAGCAATTTATTAACAAAATTTACTTAAAAATAGAGATACTCCAGACCCTAAAGTTTATTTTAAAAATAGTTGTATTGTTAAAGCAGAAGAATGACATGGGAGCTGTTACTTAAATGGCATCCTTTAGCTTTTTGTGCAGCCTTCAGGGCTAGTAATGGGTGGGCTCTAATAACTTTTTCCAGCAAGCCAGATAAAAAAGCCAGGTTAATTAAGGAAAATGAAAAAAGAAACTGGCTGTACTTACCACATTGAAATTGCTAATTTAAACTGTTTTGGTCTTTCGGGCACAAAAAAAAAAAAAAAAAGTTTTTTTTTTTTTAATTGTAGGGTTTCTTTTCTTTGTTTCTTTTTTTCTTTCTTTCTTTCTTCTTTTAAATTGTGCCTAAGTTTGCTTTTATGCGGAAGGTTGAAATGTCTTTGAGGATAAGACTTTAGTCTCTTGAGTAACATGTGCATTAATATATTCAATAAAAGACTTGTGGGAGCCAGATCTTGTATTTTTCTAATCTTATACAATACTTGCAGTAATGTTAAGTGAGGCATATTTAAATATTGCCAAGACTTCGAGAGAAAAGTCAGAAAATATGGAACTGATATTTCATCATGCAGCTATGATTGTTCTTTCTCCACAAAGTCATAAAGTGAGGATTCAGAGCCAGATGTTATAACTTTCAATTATCATTGCCTTGATTGGAGATTCCCAAGGTAATTGCATGGCAGCATTGCCTTATTGTCAAACAGCTTTAACTCAGCTACAGATTGTCAGTGTATATATTCCTTAAGCTCAAGACATGCGATTTATGGTATTCTGTTTGTAAAGAGTGGTTAGAGAAGTATTTTTGGCAGTGTAGTATCTTTTTATGTAACATCGCCAAGTTGGGCCAAGCTCGCAGCTTATGATGCTGAGAGAGAAAATTAAAATCTCAGGTTTGCACTGGTCATTATAGCCATAGCATGGAAGAATGTGCAGTCTCCTTGTTCTGATCCAGCCCACTCCCTTGGGCAATCTGCCTTACAGGCTGTATCACCCTCACACATGCCATTGTCTGGTAGATTTACAAATCTGTTAATTTGACATGTTCACCCACTGTTTAACACAGTGGGGCTATTAGCACAAGGAAGGTTTTCAGCTCAACTGTAATATGAATAAAAATAAAGGTATCACCTTTGTATAGTTAATGCAGCATACTTAAACAGGCTTTTGTCCTCAAAAGACAAGAGATGAAAATAACTACTCAAACCAAACCTGTAGAGGGATCTGAGATGAAAGACTAAACTACAAATGAAGATTTCATTTTCCATTTATTATGGGT
The DNA here is from genome assembly GCA_035583155.1 of Acropternis orthonyx. Lineage (NCBI taxonomy): Eukaryota > Metazoa > Chordata > Aves > Passeriformes > Rhinocryptidae > Acropternis > Acropternis orthonyx. The sequence continues at coordinate 32,697,474 of JAWWEU010000111.1, forward strand.
CAGATGCTGTCTAGGTTTGAGCTCTTGTTTCTCCTAGCACAAACAAGAAAACTGAGGGCACCACACAAATTGTCTCATCCTCAGGAATTTTCTGCATGAGTTCAGTACAGGCTCTACCTAAAGAGCAAGGGCTGTGTGCACAGGTTAGCTTGTGAGGAACTTTTTCTCTTTATGAAGCTCCAGGGTTTCACATCTAGGGTATAGAGAGATTTTGAAATGCATAGGGAGTTTTGAAATGCAAGTCTCTAAGGCATATATGCAAAAGTGCTTTCTGTCTCCATTTCTCTTTGCATTGATGAAAAGACAAGATGCTGACAATCCCATATACAGCATACTGCAGAACACAGTGCCTTTGCAAATATTGTGTAGTTAAAGGTCACTGACCCCACACTTTTCATATATTACTTAATAAAATTATTTGGGGTCAGTGGAAAAATTCCACTGAACATCAGTTATTGTCTAGTGTTGAATTTCCAGTCATTTCATCTGTCAGAAAATAAAATGATCCTTGTAATTTTCTTGTTACTACATGATCTTTATAAGGAAAATTACAAGGCTACTTAATGCAGAGTAAATATAGTGCTCTTTGAGAAATATTTGTCCTTTAGAAGATGAAAAGGAGGAGGCTGATGGTATTTTTCTTTGTTCTTTCTATTTGTTTTCTATCCTGATCTTTTGTTCCTCAGTTTCAACTTTCAGATAAAAGCTTTTTTCATGTGTTAGTTTTGGATTATCAGATTTATGTCCATTTTGTTTTCTGCCCTCGTATCTCACACCTCAGCTTAGCTTCCACATCCTTAATTCCTTAGACACTAAGTAAGGCATTTTGCAGTCTTGTGTAGTAACTACTTGCTGGCAGGACGTGGAGAAGCAGTGTGATTTTGGGGCAGTAGTAAGGCCTGCTGTGCCCTACTGTGCCAATGCAGCATGCCATGCAGGATTAGCCATAGTCCTGGGATCACTGGGGAAGTCCCAATGCTTGGAAAGTTGAGGTGGAGCCAGGAAGGCAAGTTAGGCTAGTGGAGTACATGGCAATATCCTGTGTTGGCTGCAGTGGTGCTGCAGCATCGCTCAGGTGCAAGGATTGTGTAACAAACTGATTCATTTTGCAGTGCTGACTGTCAGTGTGACAGTGCTAATGCTTTCTGAACACACTTCCCAGTAAGGCTTCATAAGAGGCATCATTTGGAGTGTCCAAGGGCAAAAGCAGGCAGGGTGGCACTGGTCTCTCATCTGCTGCCTCATTTGTTTGGCCTTCTGTTGGCATGGTTTGCTGAAAGTATCATCTGAGCACTAAGTGAAAATCAAAAAGGCAGTTAAGAGCTTAGAAACTATTAGGAATGACAACATGTTATTTCTTCCTGGCAAATCAAGAGTGCACCCTGCTATGCACATACCAAGTGCAGTTTTGGTTATTGCCTCTGAAAGAAAAAAAAAAAACTACTGTTTAAACATAGAGCAGTAAGGATGACTGGAGCTAAGGAATAGTTTGTGTGTGATGAAATCCAGATTTTTCTGTTCTGACAGGAGACATCTGGATTAAGATGTGATGGAGTTTTCTAAAATCATAAGGGGAATGGAAAAGATTAATAGGAACTTACCCAGTTTTTAATATGTGAGAACTGGAGATAGCCATACAATTACAGGGCAGCATGTCTAAAGCAGACTGAGGAAGCTCACCCACTGCAAATTAAAATGGTCGAACTTGATGCTTAAGGATATTGTAGAGACCAAAAGTATTCAGGGTTCTCAAAGTGACTAGAGACATAAATGGAGAATTCCCAAGATGGAGGAGGTTGATCTGATTGCATCCTCTGTCACAGAATGTCCCTAAAGTGCAGTATGCAGATAAGGATGTTGTACAGAGAAATTTAACTCTTTTCTTGTTCCTTATGCTTTTCTCATGGCCTCTGTTACTGACCTGTGTTGCAGACAGGGTACTGAGAGATGGTTTTTGTGTTGAGTACTTCTTTTTTTTATCTAGAGTACTTACAGTCAGCTCCAGCTTCTCAATCAAAGTTATCTTTTTTTCCTAGAAGAGGGATGAGGGGGAAGAGCGAGGAGGAAGAAACAGGGCACCTTTTGTACATTGTGGAGCTCCTTGATGCATCCGTGTCGTAAGTGTATGTTATGTCCCGCCAGTATTGTGGAAGTTCAATTCAACCTAGTCCTTTTTTGCACTCGCTGACCCTTCAAAGATTATTTTCCCAGCTTTTTCTGGCAGACCAGTAATGCTAAGAACAACAGTTCTACAATATTGTCAAGCCTATTATTTTGTGACCAATACAGATGGATTATCAAGACCTAACTTGGAAGGTAGCTTTTCAGCTATTTGGATGGAGGATTGGCTCAGCTGAGGGAAAAAATGCAGGCAATTACTTCTAACACTTGGTTTCTTCTTTATCTAATCTGCAATTTTCTGAAATACTGCTGTGTCTTTTATCAAGAAATAGAGGCTAGCTGGCTTGGAAAATCTAAGATAAGGAGTTTCTGAGGCAGGAGTAATTGGTTGTGGTAGATTGGGACAAATTAGAATGGTGCTCAGCAGACTTGTGTACTGTACTGTGTACATACCACTTATTTCAACCACTTCCATCGTGTTTTCCTTTGTCTGTACTTATTTATTTATTTACCTGTTTAATACTGAGGTAGTCAATGACATTAGCTTACTTTCTTAAATGAGACTGTCCTGAAGAACAAAGACACAAAGCATTAGCCTGAAACATAAAATGTCGCATGTCCTCTTAGATTATGCACAGTCTTTCTTTAAATGTTAGCATTAACCTTCAGTTCTGTAGCATCTGTAGATACAAGGCTGAAAAAATGCAAACTGACACAGTGGTGTATTTTTTGATTGCAAATATTTATGTTTGTCTTCAGATCATATTTTCCAGGTACAGAAAGAAGTTAGGAAACTATTATTAGAGTTGCTGGAGTTTCAGTTGATTAAGCACCTGTCACTTGAATCAGTTTTATATAACAGCTCCTCTAATTCAGTGACTATTGCACAAAAAATATCATTCTACCTTTCAGATGTTTGCTACCTTGATTTGTTATTGTCCCAGTGAAGGAGGATACAGTCCTAATGATCTCAGGTGTGCTGTGTTTCCAAAACCCACTCTCCAGCAAATTCCAAACGTAATAAAAATAAAACTAGATAATGCTCCACAACCTTCAAAGGAGAACTATAAATATATGGTGAGAAACAGAGAGAAAGATGTGCATACACATTCCAAAGAATTTGTTGCAGCAAAGTTTACATTCAATGCCAGAGACTGCTTGACAGCAGCCACATTGCTGACTCTCATATAATGACTGTAAGAGGTGTGAGCAGAATTAAAGTTGGGAAAAGGGTAAAAAAAACCCCATGAATGTAGCATGCATTGAGGCTACATTCATGCAACCCCTGCAATGGATAGTAGCATGAATGTGTCACAAGTTGGGCAAGGCATACTTCTTGCCATAACCAGTAAAGCAGAGAAAAGCTCTCTAAATGGAAAGTCACAGGTAGCTGTGAAAGCAGAGATAGGGAAATGATCAGTGACAGCAATCTGTAGCCAGACATCAAAAATCCTGCTTTGCTCTTTTTTTCCCTTTTCCCCTACTTCCCTCAGTAGACATCCATCAAACTGCAATAGGATTTCTGCTGGCCAGTGTGTGTCTTGGAAATTGACAAGAGAGGGGAGAATCACTTTGCCCAGAATCCTTGCTAAATTACATGAAAACAGGATTTGTGCTGCATGTAAACTGTGTAAATCCAGTCAGCTTTTAAGTGGAAACCAATTTCATAGTGTGTAAGTATCATTGATTTGTTAATCTGACAATTTTTTTAAACAAGCTGATGTGGATTAGCCAGTTCTGTTGTATGTCTCTTACAAGTCACTTGAGTGCTGGCTATCTTGGTGAGTAAAGCACTAGAAATTAACCTTTGAGGCCCCTGCCTATAAATAAATTATTGATCCTTTAAAAAGAATCAGATAATCTCATTAGATATAGTTTTCTGTAGCATGAGTCTAAATCCTGCCATACAGGATCATTTATCATAATTGACAATCTTTTTTCTGAAGCAGACAGGAGGTAAGCTGCAATAGAAAGCAAATCCTGCAGGAACTGGTATAGAAGAGCAGTATGAAGAATTTCCAACCAATTTGATGCTTAAGGGATGTTTTGTTTCCTCTCCAAGTATTTCTAAGGGCTTTTAGCTTTTATGTATACTTTCATAGCTGTATATCCAATAATTCTCAGTCAGGAAAAGAAGTGTCTCTGAAATTTCATGCATGATGGTATTCTGGAGCCAGACAGAAGTACAAGGAATTAATTTCCGATCCATGACATAACAGACACAAGTGGAAAATACATAGTAAGCAGTGTAATACTGAAAGGCAGAAGTGATACAGAGTTCAGTACTTAACATATAAATGATTGCTTAGAAGTACTTCACCGAAAAAATAGTTAACGGAGTGTCAAAAGGTAAATGTACAGGCGATGAGACCTAGTGTTGTTATTTTTTACAACTGCAACTCATTGATCTCCTGCAATGAAACAAAGTCAAGTGGGCCTTTTAATGACACGAGGGGGAAAAAAAACAAACAGCTGAACCTTATCTTTAGTTTCAATAACTTGACTTTCCATTTTGTAAGAGGAAAATAGAAACAGAGAATACTCATGCTGGAGCTCTATTTCTCTGTTGCTGGGCAAAGAGAAGACTACATGTGGGAGGGAGAGGGAACTACTGAGGGGTCACCAGTACTTACTTGGTTTATCAATCTGCTAAAGTGTTAGCATCAAGGTCAGAGACATTCCAGTCTTGATTTCTAGTGTCTGCATCAGCATTCATAATGCCAAACTATGTCACTGTAGAATCCCCCTAGTATAAATTTTGAAAAATATTTTTTTCTTTCCTGATTGTAAATGATTGATGCAGTAATACTTGTTACCAAAGGGAGGGGGAGGGAAAAACATGTACTACCACGTAAGCCTCTGCAGTTAGACTCTGTACCCTGTGAGGTTTCATAGATGCAGTTAGTGTAAGGTTGGAGATTTGGTCCTATACCTCTCTGTTCTGTCTTCAGACTCACAGTTTAGAAACTCTGTACTGTTAAAAGAATACAGAAAAAAAGCAATGTAGATGAGGGGGGGAAATGAGAATGGTCTGGATAGGGGAAGTAATTCAAATATTAGAAGAAATAATGTCATATAGAGTGTCTGATTTAATGAAGGTACATTGGATTTGTGCTAATGGAATTATTGTTAGTTTAAAAAAACATTAGACAAGACCAAGTAATTACAAGGCATAGCATATCTCTGTGTAAGGTGGTAAAGATAAAGGATAGATTCTGTTGTTCTTGATTAATTCAGAAGTTATTTGTGGCCATGGGAGTAAAGACTAGAAGCAGAATCCTGTAGTGTGGTGTGGCAGCTGTTCTGTACCAAATTGCTAGCGTAATCTCATGAAATTGCTTGCACTAATTCACTTCAACGTACCGGTGAGCCTGATGGCATAATGCTGAGCTGTGGGGGTTCTCTCTGCCCTGCACATAGTAAAGTGTATCCATTTTCCACTGTGTTCCTGCTCCTGTGCAGCCACTGAGCTTCAGGTGAATTGTGACAGGTTTGGAAATTTACAGTCGAAGTGCAAGCACAGCATCCTTCTCTGAGTCAGTGAAAGGGCCTGACCACCTAGAAAAGGCTGTTTCCTCTTTCATGCGCAAGGGAAAAAACTAGACCAGTTCTTGTATCAGCATGATGACTAACCAGAGCAGAATATTTTTCAATATTTTGCAGAAACCTGTGGGTATTTAAAAATAGACATTCCTACACCAGGTAGAAATCATTCCGTATTTTTTCACTGGTACTAGTATACCAGTTTTATCCCTTGTGATTTAAGTGTTTATCCCCGTTGATTAAAAAAATCCACCCTGTACTTGACTTTAGCTGTAGATTAAAAATGATCAGAAAATTTTTTTGTTATTCTCTTTTTTTTTAAGTGTTGCAGAAAGAGAGATGAATGTTAAAGTGTTTTGTTTATTTCATAGGCAAATACGAAGTCGTGCACCATAAAATAGATAGACCATCTCATTGACAGATCCAAAGCAAAGCATTCTTTATGAAAAAGCCCTGTATTGCTAATAAAGTGATCCCAACAGCCAAGCTTGTGCTGCTTAATTTGTTTCCTTGGAGTGATATTATAATTCTGACATACTGAAAAATCGCCTCACAGAGACTCATATTGCATTTGTTGCTGAGTGCATCTTTGATATAACATTTGTTATTGTAGTGCTTGGGGTGTCTTCAGAGGAGTAATATTCTAAACGAACCTGGCTGTATTATCCCTTTAATGTAAAGTAGAATTTTGCATTAAATTCTCAGTTTATTTCAAATGTGTTTTGCCAGCTATTCATCATGAGTGGTCTGTTCAAGAATAGGGCCAGTATATCAATATAAAATCAGAAAAATCCTTAACACTTGCTCTTTGGGGAATCTCTCAGGTCATTCCAATTCTTTTCTGTTAGATGAACAGACAGCATGATCTCTTGTATTTATGCCTGCCTGTCAGGTGTTTTTATAGTAGAAACACGAATCACTGTTTGTAATGCAAGATTAGCCTGTCTCACACAATGTTATTAGAATTAGACTTGACTAGAGAGTGACTTGATTTCTTTTTCTTCTGTATTTAACTTTATTTTTTATCCCACACCAGCTTTTGCACTTACAGGAACACTCTGGTTCTTGTGTTAGAGCAAATATTGAAGAACATAAGTATTTTTGTGTGGATTTGCACAGACAAAAAATTGAATGCAGTATGTAGTCCCCCCTCAGTGGAATTCTGCATTCTGACCTGCCAGTAAAATGTAAAAAAGATTATACTATGATGTCCTATTAGACCTCAAGACTGGAGTTACAGTTTGTATTGAACACAGGCATTTTTCATAATTATGTTGCCTGCAGGGTTGCCACCTGCCCTAATTTGATCTGATTAAGGTGAAAACCGTCCTCATTTCGTAAGTGGAACTTTGCCATGTTTCCTCACAGAGAACAGCAAGATACGCACACATGTATTGGTGCTGCAAAGCAGGAAGAAAGATACTACAATTAAGTATCAATTAAGATTTGAACTCCATTACGAGAGTGCAGGTCACTTTTAAACAATTGCTTCATTCTTTACTGTTCTGGAAATGGTTTTCTGTCATAAAATCCCTATGAAAAAGAAAATCATAGCCATTCATCCAGATATGTCTGTACTATTTTGAGAGACATAATATATTCTATGGCTTTTTAAAATTATCTTTTGGTTGGATGGGCTTATTGTCCATGAACATTTATTTTTAGAGTAGCCTGGGCTTGCCTTGTAGTCTGAGTCATTTATGTAGCAATTTAAATATTTGTCTAAGCTCTCAGTGAAAGCTCATGGTGAAGTCTTATAAATGCTGCACAGATTAAAGGAGTAGCATTTTTTACATACTGTTTATACAGAACGACGTCATATCCTGGGGAAAAAAAAAAGAAATGCAAAAGTAGAAAGAAAAGCTTTGCTGTTTCTGGGTCACTGAATATTGTTTGCCGTTGTCCTTTCTCCAATAGTAATTTTGTGCAAGCTTATGCATGTGTGAGCAAGAGAGCGAGACCTACATGTGTGCATCTTGGTGTTTCTGTCAGATTTTTTTTTAGCTTGGCATATTGATTTTTGTGTACTGGGGACAGAAAATAACCTTTAAAATTGCATTTGAATATCCTTAAATGCTGATTTTGTAATTAAAGAGATGGAAAGCTGGGTTTGTTCTCTGGCACCTGTCCAAATCTTTCTTGATGGTGCCATGGCTTATTCTACATTACATAGTCAGTGTAATAACCTCCCTTGGTAAAATAAGAATGAGATGAAATTTATTGCAATATAAATTGATGAAACTGTTCTTTCTATCTGTAATTTCCAAAATTATAGGAGGACATTTTCCTTAATTCAACTTTTAAAAGGAAAAAGAAGAAATATTTACTCTTCAAATCTGATTCTCAGCATTTGGGCTTTACAGTATACTTCTGTTATTGAGCCATCAGCTGGAAAATGGTTGTGTGAACTTTAGCTTAATTTCAGCTTAGAAACCTTTTAGCATTTTCTATATTGTACCTGCTTAGTTCTGGTATTCGGAAATTGCAGTCTTTAAAGATTTGCCCTTCAGTAACTAACAAATGAAATTCTTCTATAGTTATTTTTGCCTTGTGTTGACTTTTATTCAGGGATGGTTGGATTTTCCCTGAGAAGACAATCTCCTCTCTTATAAAGTCTCCACCACATGCTGAAAGCTCCTGACCTCTCACTTCCCTTCTCAAAGGTACTGATCATCATCAAAGGCCAATGCCAGCATGAAGGTGGGAATTTGAGAGAACAGAGTTTGCTTTAAAGATTTCAACTACTTTTTGAATAAAAGATGAGAAAACCTTTCATGAATTGAGCTGATTGAGCTAAAAACCTAGCAAACTGAGAGTGAAGAGCTCCTTTCAGCCCAGATCCTTCCAATGAGACTTTCACTTCCAAGGTTTATATGGCAGAAGGTATGACTCTTCCAAAAGAAGTTTAAAATAGCATCTGGTTATGGTAGGAGCCTTAGACTTGTTGATTTTCTCTCTGATGTTATAAAGAAACTGTAGGAGTATCTTCTGTTAATTAAGACTCTAAAGAAAAATGTTTCTGTAAAATTTAATTTGACAGTAGTCAGTACTTGCATGAAAAGAAGGCACTCTTATTTTTGCTTCTAGACCTACTGTATTTGAGCAGTAAAGGTCATAGCTCAATTTCTCATTACAGATAGACAGCATAGAATTTGTTGTGTTGCATGCATTTGGTATTCACTGGCATTACTGAGAATTGCATGAGTGAATTTACACCTATAATTTAAACTGAAATAGTGAGCAAGAAGATGGTACAGACTATTCATGAAATATGTCTGCACTATTGCAGGGTTGCCCTGAAATCTTAGTCTCTTGGGCAATGTTGAATTTTTTGTTTTTTAGAAAATTTCTGCCCTCTGACAGACTCTTTCAACAGTTTGTCACATAGCAGTGCAGAATATAGAGAAAACTGCCAAAAATAACAAGCAGTGGCTTGCTGGCACTGTGCAACTCAGTGCAATTCAGGGTTTGAATGCTGATGTGACTAAACAGTGCTTGTTCAACTGTGGTTTAAATGTTGTTTTAAATATGCAAAAAGGAAGCAAGAAAGCATGTTCTAAACTGAAATGGCAGGTCAATATTCCTGCTGATATTTTCTGTTGTGAAGATTGAAAGACAGACCTTAGTATAAAATGGCTAATGTGGTTCATTACTTCTAGTCATTTGGCTTTAAAGCATCATTAAAACAAGCAGTGAGTAACAGCATAGCGAAGGTCAGAGCTATGTGCAGTGTGAGAAAGCCAGGCCAGCAGAATTTGCTACAATCACTTTGTGTGATCCTTTCCTAACTCTGTTGCAGTCCCTTTGTGGAATTCTTTCACAGAAACTTCGTGAGAGGAAAAGGCGCTTTTTGAATTTAAGAGCATGCTAAGATGTAACCTATTCAGCTGGGCAACCAACGTCTCTGGTGACTGGTCAGAACAGGACAAGCATTGTGACCTGACAATCAAATTCTCCTGAAATTTTCTTGACTATTAGCTTCAGCATCCTTTTTGATAACAAAAGGTCTTTTTACTGCCTTCAGCTGTCAGAAGTCAATCAAGGAAAAAAGAAAATTAACATAATGCTGTTTGACAGGGTATTAATCAGGAGAAAATGTTATTTTTATTCTTGTTTTTTGGTTGTTTGTTTTTTTTTATTAAGAGAATAGGTTTCTTATTGCAGATTGACCTTTGAAAACAGCAATTAAATATGTCCTTTACTGGCATATGGTCTTTTTAATAAGGTATTCCATTTTGTGTACATAGCCAATTTGTTTGCTAGTATGGATACAGATAAGAAACATTGACCTGAATGGTGTGTGGTACTTTGCTTGAGCTGAAGGACTGCCCTGCCATTTGTAATTTCAGAGAGACTTAAAGACTTGGAGGAGAGACCCTCACCATGTTGATCTCTGGGTACAGGAAAAATGTGCAAGTACTGTTTGTCATCTACTTTGGTGCAGAGCTAAGCTTTGCAGTCTAAATACACGCCTGCTGACTTTGAAAGACAGAATTCAAAACTTCTTACTTTTAAAGTAATTTCTTTTTGTTTTTTTTCTCCCCAGGAAATCTGTATTATTGAAGCACTCTAATGTGTCTCTTTTTGGGCATATATTTGTTTTACCTTGCTATCTACTTATATAGATTACTGTACAGAATAATATCATCTGTTAACTGATGTTATCAAAATAGCATGAGTACAAGTGAAGATTCCCATGTAATTTTTTACTTTACTTTTTTTGGTTTTACTGGATATGTCATTTTTTACACCAATTGTAAGGTGGCCAATACAAGATATTTGGGTACTAAAGGTTTGACCCTCCAATTTGCAAACATACTGATGCCTGCAGTCAACAGGATATTTACAAAAAAAGAAGTCATCAGATATTTTAGTTGTACAACCTGCTGAGTGCTGGTTGCATTTTGAAATTGCTTGTAGCATTTTGAGAGATATCTATACCTAAGACATATTATACTTGCTGAGAAAAATTCTGATACTTACAGTTAAGGCAGAGGTATAACCACTGTGTATCTGTTGAAGAAAAAGTCATTTGGTTTTCTTTGTAGAGGTAAAATGTTTGATTACTGAACCTACCCTAATCACAATGGCCTGTCAAAATTGGTACTGGAAGTAGAAGTTAATGAGTCAGAGAATTCCTGGTTGCAAATGCAACTTGAATGCATGATCAGCATTAAGGATTCAGAAGGAAAATAAAGAAGGCCTTTTTTAACCTAGTGATTACAAACCGATTTCATGAGAGGGTTTTGACTCTGATATGTGATTTTATGATTTAGCAATAATTGATTTTCCAGATAAAGTTATGTGCCCATGTGAATACTCTGAATTTTCAGACCTGCAGATACGAGGTTAGGGATTTGAGATGAAAAATTATTCTCAGGACATTTTTATCACCTTTCTTTCTTTAAAAATTAATTCTTTTTATACAGAGGAAGCCATCTGTAAATACAAGTGTACATCTACATATTAATGAATTTCTAAGTTTGTCTACATTAACAAATTATCTATGCAGCAGCAGAGAAAGAAAAACCCTCAATAATTTACTATTTACATAAGTATTGCTCATGAGTGTTGTAAAAAAAATTGTGAAAATGGCTATAGTAATACCCTTCTATATGATCTGTGAGAAAATACTTCTACATCTTCTAACAATGCACAAGCAGTATTGCAAAGATAGGCTTATGTGCTTATACTCTGTAAATTCCATACTTGATATTCTTATCTTTTTCTCTTTTCAATAAAATATTTATGCATTCCAGACACTCATATTAGTTTTGTCTATTTTCACATTCACATAACATCAAAAATGAGAAAAGGTCACCTGAAACATCCAAACATTTAATTAACACAAGCCCAGTGAAGTCACTTCATACATTGAAATCATTGTCAGTTCCTGTAAGAGTGACTGCCCTGTCACCAGCACAGGATTGCTTTTCACTGGAAGAGACACAGACAGCAGAAAGATGTGGGTTTTTACAACAATATTCCAATTAGCTGAGCAAGTTGGACAAGACTGGGAAAATGAAGCAACAAATTAATGCACACTCATTATGGGATTTTAAACCTGTTAAGTTTAGTGTGAAAGTCTAGTCTGACTCCATCTTCTTACTGCCCTGTTACCATTCCCATTGTTACACAACTGCAGGGCTGTGCTCTTCCTGCCATTGCTGCTCACTCAAAAGTCACCTGCTTTGTGCTGGCCTGGGTGACTTGGACCTGTAGCTGGAGGCTGGCTGTGCTCTGCATGGATACCTGCTATAACAAGCACCTCTGAGCTGCAGGATTCTCTTGCCACCATTCCTTGCTGCGCATGCATGGCAGACCAGCATGCATTTGCATATATATATATAATTGTTGCTAATTTCAAGTCCTGCTATTAAAGTGATGCGTTTCTGGATTTTTAGGCTTCTGTTTTTCAATATGGAACATTTTTGATACCTATACTCAAGTCAGGAAAGAAAAAAAAGTGACAGCATGCCCATTAATTTTCTAAGCATGAAGTGGTTATTCTCAAGTATTTTAAACATTTTCCAGTTGCAAGCTCAGTTTAGCAATTAGCACTGTGAAAAGATATCCTTTGAAGGACACTAATAGATATTCATACATGGTTATGTTCAGAGCCCACAAATGGGATGTACTTTTCAGAATGAACAAGTGTTGATGCAGACATAAATTCTAAGTGAGAGAAATGGAAGTTGCACTGTGCCCATAATGTAAATGCTCAGTTTGCATGGAGCTAAATACGATGTGAAATTTACATGCTCAAAGTTAAATGTGCAGGAGTGATTGGGATTGTAGCTGTTGGGTGAAATTCAAATAATGTAACTTTAAAAGTCTAAAAGTTACTTGTGTAAATCTTGCCAAATCGCCTTAGACTCCTCAGTTATTGGAGATAAGTAGATAATTTTTATTTTGTTCCTATCTTGGATCAGGAAATTACCCTGTGAAGGTGTGTATTCCTTCAATTGACTAAAAAGGAAGTGTGCAAGGAATATATTAGACTTATATAGCCGACATTTTGATGCTTAAATGCATTGAATTGAATCTCACCCAACTGTACCACTTGGGGAAAGCTGAAATTTAAAATGCAGAGCACAAAATAATGCTGCAAACGTGTGGTAGAAGATGTAGCGCACAGTCCTGCACTGGAGATCTATATGTTTGTAACTATGGTCAGTGAAGACATTTTCACAGAATGAGAGAATATGCTGACTTGGGAGGGACCAACAAGGATCATCAAGTCCAATTTTATTATTTTCTCTGATTCTCTGAGGCTAAAACTCAGCCCTGGTACCTCCATCAAGTGCTGGCAGACAGGATGAATGGGACAGCCCCAGCAGCTCAGGGCATTTGGCACCTCCCCGAGTCCCATGGCTGGGATAGGCAGGGCTTTGGGAGCTGCAGATCAGCCCAGGTGCAGGAGGGTGAGGCAGGAGCTGACATGGGGTTCTAGGCTGGGAAAGTCAGGGCTGGGGGTGCCACCAGGGCCCTGACACTTGTGTTAGTTCTCAGTGGCTGTATTTGGAGCAGCAGTCATTTTTTGCTTTCATTCTGCTAGTTTATGCAACATTAAAGGGTTAATTTAATTTTTTCCTTTGCCTTCTCTCTGTGAAGCATAAGTCTCACAAAGTGATAATTTTAAGCAAAAACAAAACCAGAAGCTAATTCTGTCTGAGAAAAAAAAAAAAAGTGAAGTTTTGAGTAATTAAATTGGTAGTAGTTAGAATCACAGTTTAATTACAAGTGGAGCTGAAAATGTGTGTTCAGACCAGGAAATTTATGATGTTAGGAGACATTAAACTGTCCTTCCTAAATTTTGCTTCTTTATTCTTCTCTTGGAGATACATATACTCATATGAACAGATTAAAAGTATCTTTATGAAGAGAATACCAGAACATAAATTGTAAATTTACAGTTGCAAATTTCTGTAACTTTAAATGTACCTTTCATTCATAAGTGAGGCATTTGGAGTTAAATAGTAAAGCAATATGGGAATCAAGCAACAACAAAATTATTCAAACAGGTAATCTGGACTATGATTAAACATTTAGAAGCAAATAATATGCTTAAATTTAATATAAGTAATAAATGCTTAAATAGAGGCAAAGAAATTACTTGTGAGTTTATAAATCTGCTGGGGCTTTGAACTGGGTATCATCCCTTCATAATCTAGTTTCCTGCTTACACTCAGGATCATTCCTAAGATATCACATTAGTTTATGGATCTGATTGCTTTGAAGTCAATGGAGCTATGACAGAGGAAAAAGTGGTATTAAAATATTAAATATTTCCATAAATTTTATATTTCTTACATGTTGCTCTGCCTTCACAGTTAGTAAAAACCTATAACAGTCATTGTAGCTGAGAACATATGAAACACATAGGTTTGAATGTGAGTTGAAAGAGGGAACTAATAAGCAATTTTGCTGCCATTTTATCAGCCTGCAGATGTCAATCTTCAGTTTTGGCTTCTGATTAAAGCCAATTGTCCGTGCTTTTGCATCAGTTCCTTTTAACAGTCTTATGTGTAATGATTATTGATTGATTTATTTAATATTCCTGTGGTTCAGTTCATGAAGGCCTGTACTTTTCAAGTATTAATTGGGAAGAAGGAAATGGAAAGTTTTGGTAATTGCTGAGACCATTGATTATAAGGGGATCTGTACTACAGGGGGCATAAAAACTAATCCTCAAAGCATTCTATACAAAGTAGCAGAAATCTGTCAAGTGCAGATTATTTATGTCATTTTGCATGTGCTAGTTGCACATCAGAGACTTAGAAATACATTTTTCTATGGATGTTTGGTGTGTACAGTTTGCCAGCAAACCCATTACATTAGATGCTGTGCATCACTAGTAATAATTTTCAAGTTGCCATGTGTATTTTCATATACATGAATGCATTGATGGATATGTGGATGATTTTGTGGGTGAGTTGACAAAGAGTTCTTAATGTTTTTGAGCAGAATAGGGTTTTTTTTAGTCTCTTTACCTTTTATTTATGGGATGATTATCTGTCCATAACCTCTGTCTCTAGTCACACTGCAGGAATTTAACATAATCCAGGACTTTTCCAAATCTCATATTTGGTAAAAATATCTTACAATGTTAGACCATGTTTTACAAAGGTCCACTTACAGAACAGAAGAAAGTAAACTAGAAATAGAAAACATCAGAAATACATCCAGGAATATTTTTTTTTAAAAATTAATTAAAAATAAAAGGATTTTTTTTCTGAAATTATTGCTTTTGAAATGTGAAGATATGAAATTACTTCTTACAGACAGCAGAATATTAAGATGTGTCAGTATAATTCAATACTGCATGCGTTTGACATTTCTGAACTCGTTGCTGGAAAGCATCGTGCCAACAGTAACATAGTTTTTAAACTCTCTCTCCTTTGCTAGTACCTTTAGGATCTGTTCTATCATCAGCTAAGCAGGATCCAGTGAAAGTCTGACTTATGAAAACATTGGAAACTAAATTGGGCAAATCTCTGCTTAGAGGTGACCTCATCACTCTCTATAACTACGTGAAAGGAAGTTATAGCCAAGTGGGGGTTGGTCTCTTCTCCCAGACAGTCAGTAATAGGACAAGGGGACACATGCTTAGGCTTAGCCAGGGGCGGTTCAGGTTAGATATTAGAAGGAAATTCTTTACAGAGAGAGTAATCAGGCATTGGAATGGCCTGCCCAGAGAGGTGGTGGATTCACCATCCCTGGAGGTTTTTAAACTGAGACTGGACGTGGCACTGAGTGCCATGATCTAGTAAACAGACAGGAGTTGGATGAAGGGTGGGACTCGATGATCTCTGAGGTCTTTTCCAACCCAATCGATTCTATGATTCTATGATTCTATGATTCTGAAAAACAGACTATTTTATTGGGAAGAGGATGCAGCAGTGGACAAGTAGTAACATTTAAACATGGATGTTTTTCATAGAATTATAGAATAGTTTGCATTGGAGGGGACGTTTAGAGGTCATCTAGTCCAGCCCCCCTGCAATCTTCAACTAAGTCAGGTTGCTAAGAGCCCTGTCCAACCTGACCTTGAATGTTTCCAGGGCTGGGGCATCCACCACCTCTCTGGGCAACCCATTCCAGTGATTCACCACCCTCATTCTGATCTGAAACCACAGAAAAAACCAACAGCTCTGGACTACAAGTCAGACCTCAGGTCAAGAACTTGGTGAGACAGTGTTGATATGTTCAGGGCTTGGATGAGATGGAAGATGGAGACATAAGCCCCAGAAAAATGCTGTGTAGCAGTGATTCTGTTGTAGGAGTAGCAAGGACAACTTTAAGTGCTTTAGAACAAGAAATAGAATAAACAGTGAGAGACTAAGCATGGGGAAAATGAGAAGAGAAAATTAAAGGTGATAGATAGATAGAAATTGTGGTCCTAGAGGTTGAGAAGAATAAAAACGCATTAAGAAAGAATCACTTAGAGCAAAAACTCACACATTGAAATATGTGAATATCTTTGTGTGTGAGAGGAGGGGAAACGTGGGTGAGAAGAAGCCTATAAGAACATCCTAGGTTTTATTAAATGGGAAGAAATACTAATAGTTAATAAGAGACAAGTCATTAATAGACAATTCTTACTATATTCTTAAACCTGGGCCACCTTAAACCTTGCCTACCTTTATGAGGGTTTGTTGATGAAGTTGTGTAGATGGTGCATTCTCCACTTGTACCTCTCCTGAATGGAAGTAAAACATCTACCAGCAAGAAGCTGATTTGAATATTATTTAACTCAGTTTCCCTAAGTAGAAAAAGTTATACCAGTACAAGATTTGTGCTAGTATAATTTTGTCTATGGTATGGGGTTTTTTTACCTTTTTTGTTATGTTACTTTCAAGTGTAAAGGGTTCTCCTTCTTATCCCTAAGACATCTATGCCAGCAGAAGTTGTGAGTGTAGGCCATGTCTCGTTGGCTCTGAGTAAAGCCACAGTGTTGATGGAGATTTCCGGACAATTATGTCCAAATTCATTTGCATCCTTTTAATGGCAGTCATTAAGAGTGAAAGGTAATTATTTGTAGTTGCATCAGCAGAAAAGCAAGTTGTTAAAGATCGTAGTTCCTCCCATGTTTTGCAGAGAACTATGCTTTTAATTCCTTTTAAGGAATTTTCTCTGATCACAAGGAGATGCTTCAATTTATGGTAAAAAGAATAAAGCCCAGATTGTTTTCACAGTCTGCACTTTCATCCCTTGTCAGAAATGAGTCTAGTAGTGTACAAAAGTGATTTGCAAAAGTAGTGTATGAAAGTAGTGTACAGCAGCCTCGGATTTCATCACCAGGAAGGTAAACACAGTCTGAATGGGTCAGTAAAGCACACAGCAGATACCAATACATATTCTTTCTTACTGGCTGGTACAGATGAGAAAGTCTGTAGTGACTGAACCTTAATCTCATTCCAAAGTTCTGGCAAATCACTCCCTTGCCTGTGTCCTTGGTTTGTGTATTAACACCTGTGAGTAACAACTACATATAGGTGAAATGGGTTATATTTGTGACAGCCAAAATTAAAGTGATCTGTGGGGCCTATGAAATCCTTCAGGGAATCAGGGAAAGCCTGTATTATGCTTAGAAATGAGTCGAAGCCTGGTGTGTGAATCAGAATTCAGCTTAGGGCTGTTTTGATACGAGATACTCTTTTAACAGGCTCTTTGGCTTACAGTAAGGGTTGGCAGTATCTGGCAGACAGTGCTGCCCTTTTCATCTTGCTTTTGTTTGTAGTCCTTTGCGAAAAGGGCTAAAATATTTGGAATATAACCTTTCTAAATGTTCTTGGTAGCATGCTTAGAAATGTGGAAGGATTATTTGATAGATGGCTTTCAGTATTCTGGTGCCTGCAGAACCATGGCTAATCTTTCTAATCTTCTTTATCTAAGGTAATCTGTATATTCTATCCTCTCATCGTGTATGTGTCTTATGCTGAAACCGCACTGACAGGAAGCTCTAAAATGCCTTTTTTTTTTTTTTCCTTTTCAACAGCTGGCTGTCCAGATTCCTTGATTAAAGAGCTTCATCACTTCAGGATTCTGGGAGAAGAACAGGTGAGTTAGCATCTCAAAGTAGCATCTTAATGTCATGAAAGATAGACACTAATGAGACAGTTTCATCTCTCTCCAGGGAGACAGAGTGTATCTCATGACCCCCAATGACCTGAAATGTGGAGAAAAAAACACCTGGGAGTTCTGTGTGAGAGCTGGTGTTTTTTTCATTCCATCCGTCAGCCTTGACAGGTTATTAATTGGTACATCTGCTACCTGCCACAGTTTTTAAGCTTTTGACTATAGCAGTAAACAGGGCTTCTAAAGCAGCAGATAGATAAACAATCTGACTAAGGGATTGGCACTTACAGCTACTCATGATATTACCCATCTCTTTTCACGGTCTTTTTTCTCTTTTAAAAGAGTGTTTTCTCAAAATTATAGCTGTGCTTTGCACTCAGAAAACTTTCTGTAGAGGGACTTTAGGAAAGCATAAATGAAGTATGCTTTAAAACACGAGATGGTCAGCTATTATTTTGTTAAAAATGAAATTAACATACAAAGAAACTAAGAGATGGCCTTAAATTTGGAGAGGCAAGTTGAATTTTCAAATGCTCAATGCTTCTGGAATGAAAGTTGTCTTTGTCTCTGAAGTATCCCTAAGGGATTAGTTATAAAGCCTGACTGCGTGATACAGAGCTGCAGGTGCTAGGGACCGAGGGGCTGAAAGCTCAGAATTAGTGCGTTGTACATGAGAATATCCACATCTTTTCATGAACCTTGCACCAAGGGACTTGCACAAGGTTGTATGAGGGCTATGACAGAGTAGGAGCAACTCCTGAGATGTTAATTTGGCTTTTTCTCTGCAAGAAGGCAGCATGAAGGGGAGTGTGGGACGGTTTGTCTAACAAGAATCGAAAACAAAAAGACAGAAAACAGGATAGGCCAAAGTTGGTACTAGAAGCAGGAATCTGGTGATATTGAAGACTTGGGAAGAGGAAATAAGAGAAGTTATGACCAGGATTGATGGGACCAAGACACTGGTTAAAGCTACCTGACAAATGGAGGTCAAAGTGAGATGAAGCTTGGTTAGACGAAGAGATGGGTTTGGCTCATGGAAGAGGCAAGATGTAGAAACCAGAATAAGGGTCTGAGGAGGAGGTGACCAAGGACTGGAAAGGAATGACCAAATATGGAAACTTGCTTAGTAAATAAAAGAATATCTGCACTTAATGAGCTGCATGAGGAGGTGGAGCTAAGCAGAGTAGGAGGAGTGGAGCGGCTAAACCAAGAGACTGCAAGAGAGAGGGCTGAACCAGACAGACTTGATAGCTGGGCTGGCAAAGCTCTGAGGATGGAGTTGTAGACCTTAGCCTGACTAATGACCACTGACAGAGCAACATATTTTAATTGATGGATTTTGCAAGTAATGAACATTTCCATGAGGCTTGAATTATTCCATTAGCCCATACCAGTATAAAGGATATTGCAGTTATATTCTGTCCCTATAAAAACATTGTTTTCACAAGTCTACTGAAGACCACAGTAGCTTTTGTTTGACATTAGCACACAGTTTGACAGTCAGGAAATAATTTAATACAAAACCAAGATTAAAAAAATTAAAATACATCTAAATGAAGAAATAAAGGAATTTCAGGCAAAGTGCTTGTTCACACGACTATCCACTTGTTTCTTATATTTATTTAGTTAGAGATTTGCTTTTTAAAAAATATAAAGTGTGTCTTTTTCTGTTCTCAAGCATACTATATAGAAAAAATCATAATTAATTATAACACTGTTTTATTCAGACTGCTTACAATTTCAGTATTATAAAACATTATATATTTTCTTCCACTCAAAGCAACAGCCAAAGAATAATAGGGACATGTTCCTGCTTCATGTCCAATCTTGATTTATTTTTAAAGTGCTTATGTGTTTAAAGCCAGATTATAAAAGCAGAATGGACTATTGTGATAATCTGTTCTGATCTCCTTTAGAATACACATTACATGACTTTCTTGGATTAGTTCTTGTTTAAACTGGAGTCTATTGCCTAGAAAAACATCCATTCTTTGTTTACAAATCACTTGCAGACTTTAGATGCTATTATACCTCTCAGTAGTGGGAGACAAAAAATTCCCATCTTTTCTTTCCACCACTCTCCCAACACCAGTATGCTTCCTATGTTGCATATCTCCCATTCCTCAGTGTTCAGGTCCTTTGCATTTCCAATTCTCTTTGTCCTGTCAGAAGGCAATAGGTGATCATCATAATAAAAAGTTACCTCAACCTATGAATGCAGTTCAGAATAAGCCCTGAAACAGAACTGAAAAAAATTCCTTATACACAAAAGGATTTTCAAAGGATATTTTTCAATCAGACTGTCAGCTAAATATGTTTCAGACAGAAGGAAGTAACCTTTTGTTTTGAAGTGGACATTCCCACTGGAACTCGTGGGTTCCAGTTAAACCAGTGGAGGCCCAATTAGAAATATGATTTCTCTTCTAAACATTTCTATTTATTCACCTAAGAGGTGCCTTATTGCTTTTGGACATATATGGACACAGTTCAGATTCAGCTGAGGAGCCATCACACTGCTTCCCAGACAGAAATTTCACTCTGCAATTGTAGATAATAGTGTGTTCCTATGACTGTGCTGAAAAGTAACTTGTTTAAAGCCAGTTTGCCAACTGCTCAGGTAGTCCTGCAGCATGAACCCCATGAACTCAATGATCCATGTTACAGGTTCATTACTTCCTCTTCTCAAATTGTTACAAGCTTCATCACTGATATTCTATGTTCTTACTTTTCTTCCAAGTCACTGATAAAAATTTTAGATGCCATACTGCCAAGTATCAAAACCTTCAGGACCTTTTTGGAAACACATCTGTTTAATACTTATTGCCCATTTACAATTATATTTTAGACATGCCAGATACCTAAGGTTTCATACTCTTAATATATGGCAGGTTAATTTTGCATCACTCTAGATACTTAATCGAAATGCGAGGCAGCAGCAAGATAAATGCCTTTGTCTGTGCCATCAATTCTCTTACCTTTATCAACCACATTTCAGTCAAATTAAAACCAAGCAACAAATTGCTGGTCTCTACCTTTTGTTCATTGAGCAGTATTTGTTTCCTGTAAATACTGTCCATATATAATATTTGTTGATGTCATTAGAAGAGAAAGATTTTGAGTGGCTTTTACTATCAAACCACTTGAAAACTTATCTGCTTGTCTATCTGAAATACCTTTATATAAATGTAAACATTGATGGAAAACTAATGCTGAGAAAAAATGCTTTATGTTTAACTAGAAGTGTGAAGCAGTGCTGATTAATATTTCCTAAAAGGAAATAAAACACTTGTTCAAATAGTCAAACTTCTTGGTAGTCTCCTGGACATGCAAAATTTTCATGTCTTCTATTCCCTCAGGAACATATGTTATGGGAAATTCATTCCAGCTGGAAAATCTATTTTTTAAGGTTTAGTGGTGGCAACAAAATAGTTTTTAAAGAGAAAATTGTTTTTAGAGTATATGGAAAGACATAATCATAGTCTGTGTGGTGAAATAGAAGAGTAGAAGCTTCCCTGGTACATGATATGCATTGTGGATACCTAACTTACCATGTAAAATCAACGTCCAGAGAAATTAATATGCAACACAAATAGATTTAGCAACAGATTGCTGCCCCTCTTGATATTTGACCCTTTGAGAGAGTCTGACCTGGGAAAAATATCCAGAAGCAGCTTTGACTGGTTTCTTTTGGACCCCCTTTTTACAGACTCTCCCAGTCCACAAAGGTCTGTACAAGACAAAGAGAGTCTTCTGGACATGCAGTGCCAGGAAGGGTAAAGCCTGAAGCTTTCTAAATGCCCATAGCTCTGCTGCTCTTTCTCTTGGAATTTGATCTCACTGTTCATAATCCATCATTTTCCCCTAGCATAATGAATGCAGCCCAATCTAATGGCTAACTGCTTCATTTCCTAAGTACCTGAGATACACTCGAGATTGGGAGGAAAGATTTATTAAGTCAGGAGCTATTGAGAAATAGCACCATGTAAGATAGTTGGTCTTCTGCAGGAGCCATTTGCCCTGTCAGGCTGGCTGTCTCTGCAAGTATATATAAATGGTTCTACAAGTGGTGATAGTACAAGGTGCTTACAGAAATATGCAAAAGATGCCCTAAATATGGGCTTTGTCCAAATACAGTTGAAGGCAGGTAATTGTGCCAGAGACAGCAGAGAGAACACTTTAATTCAAACCTAAACACTACGATATATCAACATAGCAAGATGACTTGCAGTGAACTGTTATGGAGTCTCCCTAATGACTCTCTGAGAAACTTCTCTCTCTTGTCCCCAAAGTGATAAAAAATCTTGTTTAATTGTTTAAAAGTAATATTGCGATTCATGAATAAAATAGCAGCTACATCTGAAGGCTGCAAGGGAAAACCAATCACACAGGAGCAAGCTATCTGTTGCTGTACCTGAGTGCCCCCAACAGGTAACAGCACAGATGAAGCAGATGATATGCTAGTGGCAGGAAAAGAAGCTGCTAAGTAATGTATAGCTGCACTTCTCTGCTATATCATCTGCTCTGACAACTTTGCAGAATGTATTAGCCAGTTCCTTGATATTTTGACAGGTGAATGATCAATTTTAACAGATCTCTCCTGTCAGCTGCTACTGCAACTCATATCACTGCTCACTTTTTCTTTATAGCATTTATATCCCTGGAATCTGAGCAAGCCTGAATGAGGACACCTTGCCCCCTCTGTTTCTTTGCCACCTATGGAAAACTTACGCAAAGAAATATCCTGTTTAGAAAATCTGTAGATGCACATTCCCATGCTTGTCAATGGTGGTATTGGCTTGTGCTAATTTTTACTGTAAGCTGTAACTTTAGGAGATATGAAAATCTAGTATTAAGAGCACAAAGCGTGGACAGAGATCATTTAACATTAATCAAGGTTTTGAAGGATTCTGTATACAATATGTGTGTGTGACAAAGATGATTTTTTTTTTTATTGTTAGTTTACAATACTTGCTAGAGGAATTTCTTTTTCAAGTATGTGCTACTGAATATTAATATAAAGTCAGTAATTGATATATATTTACCCATTCAGGGAAAAGTAATGTCATGTGACAATTCTAATTAATTAGCTGAATTTAGTGCAGGAAACTGTCAAATATGATCAACAAAGTGCTTCTGAAGTATTTGTGGGTCAAGTTTTTTTTGATAACTACACTTGGAGAAAATGTAATCTACATCTCAATAATTCACGTCAGTTAAAGAGCAGAATAAATTTTCACTGATTAATTTCTCCAGTTCATAATCAATAAACCAAAGCTATTTTGTTAGTATTTTCAAATCTGTGTCTATACAAGTGCACTGCCTTACAGCTTTCCTGCTTCCCACCTCGTGCCCCAGCTTCAGCTACTACTCAATGTGAGTGATACCTACACGCATCTCTCAGTTTCTCCCACTTTTCTGGTTATCTGATTTCTCCCCGTTTCATTTGTCTCACCTTTTGGATTTGTCATCACCATCCTATCACTCTTTAAAACTGAGCTACTGCATTTAATTCTTGATCCTCTTTATATAACATTTGTTTTAGGGCTGGAACTACACAGCAAACTTTACAGTCTTGCAATTTCATATGACTACTGATATGCCTCTCTTTTCTTCCTATGCTAGAGCTGCCTTAAATGTCTCCTAACTGCTTTTTTTCCTGACTTAAGAGTAATTTGGAACCATGTGAGTTCCTCAGTTTCATCTCTCTTGGATTATCAGAACCTTATTCTTTGAGTACTTGTCGTAAGGAAAGTATCTCTCCTTTCTTACTCTTTTTTCAACTTCTTGTCCATGCCCTAAACTAGTAAAAGTAATTTAGTTTGGGTTCAACAGTTGAAATAAAGAATGAAGACAAAGAAAGGAGAAGGTACTTGTGATCAAAATTAATTTAAAGGATATTTTTTCTGTCAAAACCAAAAAAACCCGTCATTTTTTAGTAGGACTCAAATTTCTCTTCCACTCAGCTTTTAATAAATTCAGAGGGAAGATTTGAACCCCAGTGTTCAGGATCTCAGGTGCATGTGGAAGTTAGGACTTCTTCCATATCTTGGATTGCTTTGATCTGCTTTCATGGAATATACATGTACTCATTCTTGTGGCCTGAGACTTGGAATTCCTGGGAGCCAGTGTCTACTGCAGTGAATCTGTTCCACAGTTTGCAACATCAGCTGAAGAGGTTTCTTGCATCTGTTACAGCCTTTGATGGCTGTTACTTGTTAGGGAAAGAGGAATGTGGATTTAAGCTCCACAAGGGTCAGAAGAAACTGAATGTTTATCTCTAGCATTCAGTCTATTCAGACTGATCCCTCAAATACCTGCTGGAAGATCACAAATTTCCAGTGATTTGTACTTTCTGTTTTCATACTCCTCACCCTGTGCTTGCCTTCATATCATTCTGCATGCTGCAGTGGTTTTTTGTTGTTGGTGGTGGTGGTGTTTTTGGGGTTTTTTCCCCCCTCTCTCTACTCCAGTTTAATTTTGTCTGTGAATTGTGGTGCATTGATCCAGTTAGGAGTTTCTTGTCTAAATATTTTCTTCAGATGACTTCCTTACCCAATTTTCCATGACTCTCCAGTCAGACAAATTCTAGCCCTTTAGAGGTGATTCTTTTTCTGATCTCCTTTGTGGTGCTCTTGGGGGAACAAGAAGGAGCTACTGCTCTGAACTTGCTCTTCCAATCTGGCCACTGGTCAGCAAAGGAGCCCAGTAACTCAGGAAAAATAAATTAAGGGTGCTCCATGGAGAGCCATGTCAGTCCATCACTTTTTAATCTATATTTTAGATTACACTTTTGTAAGTATTTTTACTAGTCCAAAGGGTACTAAGGGTTTTTTACTGTAAGTTGCCTAATTACATTATGGAACTAAGTCTTAGAGTTTTTGTATGTGTGTAATACATATAAATAAAGTACTTAGTCTACATTATGGACTAATAGCCTCCACAATCTAATTTTGAAACACACAGATGGCTATTTGATTTATAGGAGCAGTAAAAACAATCTGACTCCAGAAAGCAGATTTTCTTTCCTCTGAGACTGTTACATGTAGTTAAAAGAAACAAGTAATTGAATTACATTCCAGAGATGAGAAATTTTGGTTTTGCATGTACTGTTAAACTTTCGTCCAAAGTTCTCTGTGAGGCTACTACAGAGCAGATGCTTTTAGGTGTGAAGGGAAAAAAAGCAAATTAAAGAAAATTATCCTCAAAGTGTAAAAGCAAAATTAAAGTAGCTCAAGGCATACGTGCTGTGGCAGAGGAGTTGGAATAGATGATCTTTTGAGGTCCCTTCCAACACAAATCATTCTATAGTATGCAATATTAAAGCATAATTTGCAAATTGAATGACACAGCAAGGAATCACTGTGTTCACAAAGTGTGTTTTGCAGAAGTTTTGTGTACCCAGGTGCATTTCAGTTTTGTTCTAGTGTCTGAATCTCGATGTAACCGAAAAGACTGCAACCCACAGTTAAACCTGTTTTCCCTGTGTCAGCCCAATAATTTCATTTATATTGCCCTTCATTTGCAACATCAACTAACTGAATTTCCACAGGTTGAAAACCCAGTACTGTTCTAAGATTTGAGGGAAACCATTCCCATCTGGAAAGTGGAGAGCAAGGAATAAATCCTTACAATTATCCAGTCTCCATGTCTGTGTCATAGTATAATTTATTATCTAAAGACCCTGACAAGCCTTCACAGGCAAAGATTGCACAAAAGAACTTCATTATATGGTTCAAATACCATAAGTACAGTGGGGATTTTTTTCCAGTCAAAATTTTATTCCCTGAAAAGATTAGACTTGGTCTGATTGGGACAATTCACAAATTGTGGGGAAGGTTCACAATGGGATGCAGTTTTCAGAGAAAAACAAGAATGTTTTACAACTATCTGTGTATACCTTTTGCTGTCTTAGCACCAGTGATTTAGAGTAAATCATACTTTTGAAGTTGTTTTGGTTGGGGTGGGTTTTTTTAAAGAAGTATTGTAATATATGGTTCTGTGGCAAATCCAGCAGCTATTTGCCTACCTGTTTTTCTGAGGACCTTATTACAGCAGCACATAAATGCCTGACATGCTTTGCTCAAAAGCTGCTTCCTAGCAGCAGCAGACAGCTAGTGATTTTGGTGTAATTTTATGCTGCTCATTCCCATAGTATTTGATGTTCTCATGACTATTAATGGCTTTTGCCTCTTAACACTACAGCAAAATCAGCGAGTATCATTCTTCCTCTTTACAAATGGGGAACTGATGAGAAGCATAGATTAAGTGACTTACATGAAAGCCGCAGGAAGGCTGTGCTGCTGCCAGGAGTGAAATCAGGTGCCATGAGTGCCAGTTCCATCAAGTTCCCCATATATTATACTTTGTGAGAGGTTTTTCCTAAAAATAATTGGAGATATTTTTCCTCCTTGCAGCATGCAAGACCGTTTTGCACATGAGTGCATCTCTAAATAGGAGGCACATTGATAAAAATTGAGTAATAGATATTGTGACATAGTTTGAATGTAGACAAGAGTTAGATTCATCTTCTAATGGCAGCTCTTTACATGTTAGGTATGTAGCCTAAGTTAGTTTTCTCAGCTTCAACTATAGCACTTCCACAGGCTGATTCTTCCTACCTATCTTAGACATCATATGTAACTCAGGATAAATTCCCTTCTTGATATCTTGTTTCTTCTCATTCATTTCAAGCCTATATTACTTGTTTAGGTTAGATGTTTGACTTTTGATGATCTGAAATTCTGTGAGGTGGTTCACAGTCCAAGCTGTTGAGATACCTAGACCTTGGTTTTAAGAACAGGTTAGGCCAGGCTGAGTTAGGATCAGAATTACTGGAACTGAAGCAGCTATGGTGAGAGTCACCTAATTTCAGGTGTCATTATCTAGCAAGTTGTCTCATCTCTCGTTATTGTCAATAGAACAGGGCACTCAGGGCTCAGTTCTGCTCATCCTGATGTACAAATCTAAAAGAGAAGATTAATTGCATCCTCTGTTTCCTGTTAATTATAAAAGTCTATGCAACCAGTGCAACTATAGGCATCATCATTGCAGAAATCCAAACTAAATTAATTCTATAGATCTCCAGTTAAGAGAGGAGTAAACTAGTGGTCATTGTCTGCTGTAATATCCTTAAATATCTCACCCAGACATGTGATCAAAAATACATCATGGGCTCTGAAGACATTTAAGGGCTCTTGAAAAATTATTTTCTTAGTGTATGTTGATTACATCAGTCCTGTGTGATATGTATGGCTGTGATATATCGGAAAAATGCTTCTAATAGCTACAATCTGTCACTATATGCAAGTAATTAATAATTCATTAAAAAGTGTTTTGGTCCTTTACAAGTCTTATAAATGCACTTTTAATGTAAAGTGAGTAATTTTGTTTCAAGTCACTGAATAAAGGATATAAATCCACATATGTAGCGTATGATTGTGTTATGGCAGCAAACATGTATGTGTTCTGCAACTGTGTTTCAGTTGGTTGTTGAGTTTTAATTGAGCAAGATGCAAGGAAAAAGAAATCAGAAAATTACATGAGTGCATCTGGACTTTGAAGTTGGAAAACTGGCTGGTAAATAGATGTCAAGATGTGCAAATGCATTTAGTAAGATTTTTTTTTTTTACTTCGAACTGGACCTTTTTTTGTTGTGTTTTTATAGTGTGAAAATCACTGGTGAGGGTGCCATACTGATTTGGCATGAGTCCTATATTGAACCAGTATAAAATGTCAGATCTGTTGGACCGAATACAATAGCTTTGTTTATCTTGCCAGAAGGTAAACTGGACATTTCCTTTCTGCATCTTTCTCTAACAAGACAAATTCATTCCCATTTTACCTATATTCCACTTCTGTGTATCCAAAAAAAAAGGGAGAGGAGATGGGAAGAATATCTCTCTCTATGCCCTTTTACGCTAAGTTAATAGAGGGAAAGCATATTCTTTTTTTAGCTGAGCATTTTTAATGGAAATGACGACAGAATCTCAGCTACAGTGTCGCTGGTGTTTGCCTTCATAATGAGAAGCTACTAACAATCCCACAGCCAGCACAAAGTTCCTTCTTAGCGGGGTAAGACAATCACCAGCCTCACCTTTGGGTTCAGTCTGTCCCTGAAGAAAAATTAGGTCACCAGAGCATTTTGCATCTGTGGTTACCTATATTTCTGTTCAAGGCCAGCAGAACAACTCAGAGCACTCAGCATGTATTTAGTTCAAGGATCACAAACTGCTAAAAGTTCAGAGCATCCAACATTAAACATTTATGCCATTACTCTAGGGTCAAGCATAACAATAACATAGAAAAACACCAGTTGACTTCTTGAGCCCCTGCATTCAAGGAGACTTTGCAGATATGTCCTGTACCTTTCTCAAAACACTATTATTTTCCACTTCTCCACAGACACCCCCTTGTCGCGGGGGAGAAGCTTGCGTGCCCTTATGAGGTTGTGAGCTATGCTTGCGGTGGTTTGTGCCTCCGGTAGGGTCTCCCATGCTAGTCAGGTCTCAACTGAAGGGTCAGACAAAGTGTGTCCACA
>JAWWEU010000111.1:32725855-32745702 GCA_035583155.1 Acropternis orthonyx
TTTTAGCCATCAGCACGCTTGCAGCAAGCGTGGGTAGAGCCCTTCCCAAATCTTCGTTCGTGAAGCCTAGCCATGATTATTTTCCAAATCCAAGATTCTTAATTCAGAAGTTCTGTCTGTCATTCATAGAGTGTTATTCTGAAGTCTTTTTCTAGTTTTAGATTTTGCTTTTCTTTTGAGAGGAAGTTTGTTTGGATATTTTGTTAATTAACAAAGGTGGATACTTTAAGTTTGCCTTTTTTTTTTCTGTTATGCAAGCTTTTGTGTCTAATATAGTCCTTTAAGAACTCTCAGATTATTTTTAAAAAGACAGTGTAACAAGACATGTTATGGCAACATTTGGAGAAGAATCTTCTTAAATGTACCCAGAAGATATGTAGCAGAGCCATCTTTGTAATTTAAAATTCTTCTTTGTATGCTATGTGTATGAGTGTTGGTCCTAAAGCTTTCATTTTCCTTGTGGAATTTCTTTGGAGAGGAGTGTGGATTGGAGAAAGAATTTTTTATTTGTTATTCCTCAAAAAAAAAAAAAAAGGAACAAGATTTTCATAAGCACTTATGGGATAAAAGCTTGTGAAGCACTAAATACTAAATAATATGAGTCGTCTAACATAAAGCTCTGTTTTGTTCCCTTAGCAAACCATAAAGTCTTCTTGCAGAGAAAATTCATGCCTCTTCCCTTCCTCTCTGGCTTTTTGGATCTGTCTGTTTTCTGTGGGGCTGTTAAAACCAAATGCTTTCATTTATTTCCTTTCACAATAGACCAGACTTATAGGTGAATGTGAAGCCTGGTTTACAGTGGTTATATAGCCACTAGCATGGAACTGCACCAACACAGAACCCTAGAGTGGATGTGATTTACATGCACGCAGCATGATTTGTACTTGTTCAGCTTATCTCTGGCTGAAAGAAGGGTAAATTAGACATGGAAAAGTTATTGCAGTGGCATCAGTCATTTTAGAACAGGCATTTTTGTCAGTGAGTGTACTCTGAGCATGTTACTCAATATTGTTGTGTGTCAGTGCCTCCGTCATTAAAATGAAGGCATTTCCATAGCCTTTTAGGCTATTAGGATGGAATTAGATGAAAAGTGAAAAAAAACTAAGGAAATGTTATGAGAGACCCTGGGGAAAAGTATACATAGCATTGAAATAAAGGTATATCAGAGAATTATTTTGTTTAACAATATTATTTTGTTTAACCATCAGTTTACTGATCAACTTACTTTTAAAATAAAATTGACTAGGCAAATTTTTACAGCCCCTTAGCTCTAAAACATTGCACTGTACTTCTAGCTATAGATCCTTGAGGGGGGAGTTGTGTGTTCATTTAATTCTGTATACAGCTTTTATCAGTCATCTGTTGGACTGTTTTTATTAGGTTTACAATAATTTTTATAGCAATATAAGAGTACTTGAGGTTACTTAGAGAAACAGTCTTCTGTTTTCTTGTGTTTAATATCCCACACAATTTTCTTGAGGTGAAAATGACAGCTGTGAGCCAGAAAACGATGTGTATGATGTGAGCTGGAGCAGAGGGACACCCCATTTAATGACACCGTGAAGTTTTACACTTTTGACAAATAACCTGACCTTAGAATGTGGGACATCAGGACAATTGACTTGATTATGTGGACTAGAGTCAAGCTCAAAGCTTTTGGGTTTTGTTTTCTGTGCTGTTAGGAGTTTAACGCCAGCCTCTTGTCTTGTAGTACAACCGCTACCAGCGCTATGGGGCCGAGGAATGCGTGCTGCAGATGGGAGGAGTGCTGTGTCCAACTCCCAGCTGTGGAGCGGGTTTGCTTCCAGAACCAGAGTTGAGGAGAATCATCTGTGAACCAGGCCATGGAATAGGCTGTGGGGTAAGAACCTGTATTTTCCTTCTAGTCGTGTGGGAAATAATTGATACTGTACAATGCTAAGATAAGGGGTGGGGGGGAATGTGGTTGGTTTTTCTTCTTTTCCATCGGTGACTCTGAATTGTCCTTCATACCAGAGTGGGATATTGCAGCTCAATAAACAATTTAAATATAGGACTATGGCTTAGGAATGATGAGTACATCATGTAGAATATGTCCATTCCATAATTCTTTGCTTTATTTGGTTTAAGAAGTTGCTGAGTAGTTACAATAAGAAATTGAACTGTGCAAATAGAAATCCAAATGCACTTTGACTTTCTTCTCTTAGTATTCAGCAAAAATGAACAGGATTTTGAGCAATCATTCATTATCATATTAATATTTTCTTCATAGAAGAAAAAGAGAGAGATAGAATAGCCAGTTTGTGACACTGAAATGACATTGCTTGTGCGTGTTAAGATACATGCTGAAAAGACATATAGAAATATTCTTGTTTACCCATAAAAATTAATTTTAAGCAAGGAGAATGGTAGATTTATGGAAATCAAAAGCAGATGACACTTGAAAATGTTTCTGCTAAGAGGTCAGATCATGGGAATTGGTGATTTTTTGGCAGTAGAAAAAGTAAGTACTTTACAAGAATCAAGCTCTGTACAAATAGATGTACATAGAGATGAATCTATATATGAAAGAACCTCTTAGGTGTTAAGTCAGAGTGACTAACTGGTGGTTGTACTATGTGACTCTTTCCATGGTTGTCACTGTTGCTGAATTCTGTGAAGACTATGATAGAAGAGAAAATATCTATATTTATAAAATATTGTCATGCTCTTTCTCTTGTCTTTCTAGTGGAAAATGCTGGTTTTATTGCAGTTTTGATGTTTCAAACTGATACCATGGAAGAATAGTAGTTGGCTGAACTAGGAAGTCACAATAACTTGTCTTCTTTGAGTAGGTTAGCATCTGTCGACCTTGGTAAAACTTCCTATCTATCCATGCAGTGGTGCATGTAAAACAGAGTACTACCCAAATTCACTGAGCAGACACAGGGCTATAAAATGAAGCAGAATCTGGAAAAGTAATAAGAAACAACACTAAATAAACAAAAAGGAATGCCTCTGGATTAACTATTAGGCATTAGTTGAAAAGGACAAAATCACAAATAATTTTTATTCTGCTCTCTGCCTTGAAGTGAGGAAAGTCATACTGTGTTTTGCAGCTTCATTCATCATCATTCTGAATCTGCAAATGCCCTGTAAATAAAGTATACATAGTGTAAAGGATTGATATATTGCCTAGTTTAGCAAACTGCTCTGTTTCCTTCTACAGACTCTGTGCTGTGCTTGCTAGTGGTCAGATCTGCAGCCTTGAGTTTAACCTCAGCCTTTGTTTTGAAATATATAATGTCCTGAGCCTTATGGGGAACAATTCACTGAGGCTGAAATGAAAAGCAGAAGGTTGGTCTGTAAGCCAAATTTTGGTAAGATTAAGGCCCTGCCTCAGAATCTATAGTGGATCAGGGTGAAAATATGTGCCTGTGAATCCTTCTTTGTACCCTGACAAATTATAACCTCAAGGAAGATTTGTCACAGAAGACTTGTGGTGGTGTGGGTCTTAGCACTGAAATCAGCTGATGATGATAAAGCTGGCTGAAGGTAAAGATCCACCTGCAAGGACACCAAGAAAGTTAGCAAAGCTATTTATTTTTACTCTGAGTAAAACACTCACTTTGAGTGTTTTGTGTTCTTAAACTATGATGTCATTTTTCCCAGACAAAACCTGTCCTTTTTTAGTGTGAGGGCCTTCCACTAATTTTTATGAAATCCAGAAACATCCATTTCAGAACTCAGCATTCCCTCATGAGTTCACACAATTATTTACAAGCTCAAACAAAGGCACAGGATGAAGAACATCCCTATTGTCCATCCAAATAAAGGCTGCAAAAGATGCCTTGCAGTATGTGCCGTACAGTTTTGTTTAGAGATACCTTCCTTGTTGAAGCCGGTAAGCAAAGAAGTAAGGAACGTAATGTGAATCTGGAGAGTCTCTGTGAATATCTGTGTCATTCTTTAAGCTGTATTTTGGTTATATATAATCTCTTTTGGAGTATTTGAACCTCTGTCTTTGTGTAAAGTTCATATTACTAACAACAGAAGTTACATCTAACATCATCAGCATGTTACTCACCCAAAAACCCTTGTAGAGAAATAGTTGCCTATAGCACAGAACAAATTGATTGTTCATGTCTGAATTGGCCTATAAGGGTAGCTAAAAACTGTCAAGTAGATTAGGATTTTGATTAGCTGATGAGATGATTCAAGGGAGGGGGGATGGGTTTTCAAAAGAAAGTCGAGACAATAAATGAAAATGGTTTTCAGCAGCTATTTTAGAAAAGGAGAGGCTGAAGAAACAAAACAGAGAATAAGCTGACCACAGGGATTGAAGCAATAAAAATATTCCATTATTCAGAAAGATAACTAGGAGAAAGTCCGAAACATATAAGGACTATGATAAAATCTGAAGGAACATTGAAAAATGAACAGGTGACTAAGCCACGGTGCAGACATTTTGATTTCCTCAGTTTCTTTCTCTGTTATGTGAAATGAGAAACCAGAATCTCTTTTTGCAAAGTCATTGCTATTGGTATCAAAGCTAAATGTGAGTCTCCAGAAGAGTACTTGTAATTTGCTAAAAGGTCCTTTGGGAAAGCTAAAAGATGGTGGATTTTGTTTTTTCTCAGGAAATTTGGACAGAGCAACACATGAGGCCCAGAAACAGCCTACTAAATACCTATATAAATACCGGAAAGGTGAGGAGAGAGGTTTAAATTTAAGCATCCCCATATGTACGCTCTGTAATCAGGCACTGCTGTCTATTCAGGCTTTCAGGCCAAAAAAGAGAGCAAGCAGAGAGATATATTTTGACTGAAAAGTAGTCTGCAAATATCCTTTTAATGATTATGAATAGTCCTCACTTATAGCCATGTTGTGGTAACACTGACTGACCTCACTCTTGTCTAGTCTTTGATATTTCTTATCACTAGCCATAAACATATTAATTGATTTACTAAGGTGTTACCATTAAACACCGTTCTACCTTCATTACTATGCATCAGACCTATGTTACTAACTTCTGTTGCTCAACTATAAAATTCTGACATATTTAATAGTACAAAGCAGCAACAAAACATAGAAGATGGTACATATTGTACCAGCTGGACTGGGTGCAGAAAAAGCTGTAGTAAACAAGACATAACAAAAGCTCTATGAATAAAACATTTTTGTCTTGTTTTATATTATACTGGCATATTATTTACTACATATTAAAGAAGTTTGGAGTTAAAAACAGATTAGAATGGATCTTCAAAAGGGACTATACTACTTGTGTATTAAGAAGTCTGCCTTGGTTTCTCCACATATAGCTCAGCTGCCTTGCAAAACGTTCCCAATATCTTTCAGTGGGACAATAACTGACTGATGTCAAAATGCATCCCACCTTTTGCTCCACAGCAGTATAAATTTTTTTGCAGCATGCAATATCAGTTGACCCATTTCTTGGAATGAGATGAGATGGGAGATTATGGATAGTGGAGACAGAGCCTATGTTGGTCTTTTCCCTTTGAGTTTATTCATTCCTAGCATAGTCTATATAAGCAAGAAGATGAATGTATTTCCAGAGATTGTCTGCTGTTTGATAATCCCTTACTAGGGAAGCTGACTCCTGAGGGATCTTGGAGGTCCTGAGAACATGCTAAGCCATATTATGGTCTGGGTGACAATTTAAATGGTTTTAGGAATAAGCAGTCAAAACTGATGTTTTTGTAATTCTTCATTCAGATCCCCTAATCTGAAACTCCAGTCTGTGAGTGAGTACTCCAACTCAGTGTATAGTGTGCAATGGCAAAGTAAATTTTACAGACTTGGAAAGGGAGCACAAAATCTGGGGTTATTTCACCTATTTACACCCTATTTACTGTTCTGTAAGCATAGTGCATTGAAGAACATCAAGTTTTCACTAAAGATGTGTTCTCTTCTAAGACAGGTGAAATTTTAAGGCTGCAGACTGCAAGAGGTCCCTGAAAACTGAATAGATATACATACCATGTCTTCCTTATAAATAGAATTCCTAGGCTGTTTTATTACATAAAGCAAAATCCCTAAGGCAATTTCACTCTACCCAGCAATTTTTTCTCATTGATTTCTTCTTGCATTCTTCTTCCATGGCTAAGGAAGCACATGTCAAAAGCAATCGCAGCATATTTGTAGAATTAATAATTGTCTGCCTTTTCAGAAAGCTTAATAGAATAGAGGACACTATAAAATAGTTATAGAGGTGCAATACATATTTCTGTTGTTTGCAAAGGTCTTTTTTGTGATTCATCATCTCTCCTGTTCATGATATTTCATGGCACGCACATTTCATCCTCATGTCTTAGTTAAGCACAGTAATATGCATGTAGTCAAATGCTGAATACTTAGAGAAAATCTTTTGTTTTGTGAAGAGAGATCTGAATTAGAAAAATTCCAAACAAGTTCCTAACCACTTAATTCTGGCAAATATAAATGATGATTTTGTGAGTTGTGTGTGTCCTTCTAAACTTCTGTAGCAGGGTTAATTTAGGGGTTTGTATCTCAGGTGGAGTGCTACATGGATGCACCTATACTCCCTCTGGAATGTGAACTAGCTTGCAAATACTGTTTCAGAACTGTTTCATGTACGTGAAAGTGCGTAAGAGTTTGTGCGAGTACCCTACACTAGAAGTGAAAAGCAGTTTCCAGATCTGGCAATTATGTCTTTTGTTGTGAAGTTCAGTTTTAATGCAATGCATTGTCATCATCAGCATGAACTTTCTTTCTGCAATTTCTCTCCCTCAAGTCTGGTTTTATTGTGTTATTCCATATATATTGCCTGATCAAAGTGAAAGTCTGACTAACCTGAAAGACTTTATTTTCAAACAAAGATGTAGGTATAAATGTTTGGTTCAGGACATGTACTTTTTCCTACATTAGTAGTACCACTAGAATCTTCAATGTATGTAAAGAGAAAACAGGCAGCTTTTAAAATACTTTGAGATACAAAGATAGTCAAGATGAGTACTGGTAATTCAAGACAACCTTTGAAGATACTTGCACAGGAAAAATCTTTGAAATCTTATAATCAGATGAATAAAAGGTCATGGATGAAGAAGGGCTGTGTACACAATGATCTGAATTTTTCTCCTAGCTTTAAGATGGGAATGAAAGTTGAAGCAGAAGCAAAAATAAAAGCCTCCAACATTTTGAAAAACAGAGGAATAATTCAGAAAAGAGGAGAGCTTGAGAGCTTTGTGTCATTTGCAAAGCACTAAAATGGAAATGGGAGATTGCTGCTATCTAGTACCCACAGCAAAATTGAAGGGTTACTCTTTGTTATTACATTTCAGGTATCTGTCCTTGTTCTGTATGTCATTAAATTTTTGCTTTTAAGAAAATTTGCCAGAAAGGTATCACCATGGGTAAGGTAATAGCTGAAGATATTGCTGCAATTAAGAAATCAGCTCACAGCAGGAGTGTTTCCTAACATTGTATAGGAAGTTTTTTCAAGGGGAATGAAAATGAGACAGACATTTTCTATTATTGCTAAATGCTGAACTGCTAGCATTGCGCCACAAGCTCTAAGCAGTAATCATGTATTGCTTTCTTCTATTAAGTGGGCACTCTAGCCTTTAGAAAGTGGAATTCCATCTTGTTGACACATTATGCTTCAGTAGCTAAGCAAGTTGTTTCATTGCTAAAATATGACAGACTTTCTCAGTCTGACCAAAATTCTTTTTGGATTTGTAGTGGATTTTTACTGGTACTGTTTTATGTGGGTTAAAATGAACTGTAAAAACATGGGGCTTTTTAGGATGTAGTAGAATGCTGATGTTTTAACAACGTGTTTACCCCAGAATTGCAGTGTACAATTAACACGTTATGTATTGCAGTCAATGTGCATTATTTCCATTGCCCATATCTTGCAGTGCTGCAATTCATTGATCTGGTGACTGATATGAAACTCAACTGTCAGCAGGGAGTGGATAAAGCAATCTAGAGCATGTTTCCATTTTTAATAATATGGATCACATTAGTTCATAGCAAAATAAATACATTTTATACAGAGAACGAATCAATTACTTGCACTTGGTTCAATAGTAGAAGAATAATCGCTTTTTCCTTTACATCCCAAATCATGGAGAACTACTAGAAAAATATGGTTAGAAAACGTGATTCTCTTCCGCTCTCACCGAGCTAAAACTGAAACTTCATGACTTTTGTCTTCCTAGATGTCTGGAGTATTATAGGATGACCTATATCCTGTGATGAAATTCTGTATCCCTTGATTGGGGTAGGGTATAATGCTAACTTCAGCATCATGCAGGCATCTGGAAAATGGCTGCTGTATATACACATTACAAATGTGCATGGATGTGCAGTGTCTTCAGTGTTTTGGCTTGACTTATTATTCTGTGGCCTATCTAGTAGTTCACCATTTAAAATCTGTCATATGTGTTCTGAGACAGGAGCAAGGAAGTAGAGAGAAGAGGTAAGTTACTTAAAGGGATGGAGGCTGCTGGTCTACGTAATCTAGCGTGAGAACACTGATAAAAGAATAATGTTGTATTTGAGTCAGGGAAATTGTATTAGAGAAAACTAGGTTAAAGTCAAGTTCTTGCTTGTAAAGATAAGTCAAAACTGGACACACAGACCTAGGAACTAGAGAGGATAAAACTGGTCTCTGTGAATGTAAACCAGCTCAGATTGGGATTTGTAAACAAATGTTCTGCAGAAGATAAATAGTCCCAGTTTTACCAATTTCTCTGAAATAGGGAATGAGCTAAAATTGCAAGCATGGGAGACCCATTTTAAATTGAGGGCTGAGATATAATAGTGGGTGGTTTTAAAATCATGTCAGTAGTCGATTTTAGGATTTATAAGCTAAATCTTAGTCCTTGTAAGCTGCTAGATCAAACAGTCCCCTGGAATGGTGTTAGGGATTTTCCTGTTAGAGATACCAGACACTCAACTTTGTCACTCATTCAGTGTGCAGATTCCAGAACCAAAGGTGCCTGGGCTTCAAATTTCTTCACCTGTGGAAAAAGAACAACATTTTACAGTGGATGTAATTCAAAAATGTGCCTAATTTAAAATATCCACATCTTATGGTAAATTGATTTCAGCAATGTGAAAAAACAGTTCCAAAAAAAAAAAAGTACCTTCTCTGGAGAGGTTCCTGTTTGTAGGTACTCATTGAGTATATCATCCTCTGATGCTCATGTCAGGATTAAACTGATCATCAAATTTGAAGGAAAGTCAAAATTTTCTCTCAGGGCTTGTTGCTAGGGACTTGATATTCTGTGCCAGAGCTGGTGGATGAGCTACCGTGCCATCTCCAGGAATCTGGGGGCATTTCTCACCTAGAAATTCCTTGTTGCAAGAGCCTCAGGCTTTGATGACATCATTGTCTATTTTGGTCTATGCCTGTGGCACACTACAGTTTAGTCTCCTGACGACTGAAGTGCTCTTGTTTAATTAAAATAATTGGGCTCCATGGAGCAGTATCTGGGTGATATTTAATGGCTTATGATGCTCAGGAGATTATATTAGATGAACTCATAACTCTATCAGGTCTTAAATATAATGGAAGTTTATGACTGGAGAGAACTTGCAACTACTTTTTGTTTACTACTCCTCTCCTATTCAACAAAGTGCCTAGAAATATGTCTGAGAGCCAGGGAACAATGGATATCATGTGACCCATTAGGAAAGACATGGAATACAAAAATCAAAGAGAAAGAAAAATAAACTGTTTATAGGAATTGCCAGTTAGTTCCACATGTATGGAAAACAGAGCTCTGTCTTCTGACTTTATATCACACTTACATACAGGGTAGGATTATTCTCCCTTATTTGTCAGAAATAAACACTCTTCATATGACGGAAAAGTGTAGCCATTTTAAGTCAACCTGTATTTCCTTCAGCTAATAGATTAAAAAGTCTTGATTATAGCAGCCTGTCCCAAACTAGAAGAGGTGCCTGAGCTTCCTTGCTTATACAGTTCATATACTGACTGCAGTTTTATAGTCAGTCAGATGAATACAAATTAATTTGTAAATTAGCAGAACTAGGTGTTAGTGGAATATTTGGTATGAATAAACAGGTCTATCACAGAGTCACTGGAGAGGGAACAATGATGCAATCAGAACAGGATGTGCTGCTTGAGAATGGCAGCCAGTGAGGGCAGGATTCTAATTGTGTAAGAGGCTTATTTGAGCTATCTTCTAAAAACTTTCTGTATTTGAACAGGAAAGTGAAACATGGGCTGAATGCAGGAAATAATTTATAAATGGAAAGAAAAATAAATGTGAATCAAAGTAAGCCTATTTATTGTCTTTCATATGACGTTTCATGTGAAGACCTTCTGAGGTACTTTGGATTGTACTATTTATGCATTATTGCAAAATGTAAGAGGTGCTTAATTGATGAGAAATGATAGAGTAAAATGATAGGACCAGAATAGTAAGACTATGGATTAGAATGAATCTGTTGTCTGGCATTTGTAGGTTAGCCAGGGAAAAAAATTAAAGTTCTGAATGCTAAAGAAAATTTATCCTCATTATGCATCCAGTATAGTTCTAGCCTGTAGCCCAACTCAGAAGTAAATCCCAAGACTCAAAGTGAGCAGCTCGCATAGATCCCAGGTAAAGCATTTCTTTCTACAGCTTTTGTGGCACTCATAGTCTTCATGTTGTTTGATGTCAGAGTGAAAAATTGTAATAGAGATTTGGGGATTAAGTCTATTCTGTGTAAGTACAAATACAAAAAAACAGTAATTTGTGTCAGTTTGGAACTTATAAGTAATGACACATGTTTTTACTAAAAGGAGTATTCCCAATTAAAAATGGAAGTTTTTGTATTTCCTCACTAGCTGATCAAAGAAATGGATGAAGAGTTCCTTTCTTGGCTTTAGCTTGACTCTGAAATATATAAAATCTCTGTTGGTCAGCCAGGCTCTTGGTTCATTCTTTCAAGACTACACCTTTTTTCATGTGGAAGGCATTAAATGATTACTTACTGAGACTATGAAACCTTTTGTGATGAAAAAAAGTGGCACAAAACATAGAGCACAAGCATACCATGGGGGAGGGGCCATAGAAAAGCTAGGGCTAGTTTGCACTGACACTTTTCCTGAAGAGTATCTTTTCTCTGAACACAAACAAGAGATTGTCTAAAGCTTCCCAGTGCTGCTCCTGGGTTTACATAGAATTTCTTATTGGGCCTTTATGAAAAAGCTCTTTCAGACATATTACAGTCACAATTGCAATAGTGTGTCTGTGGAATGAATCTTATCTTTTCACCAGTACAAGAGAAATGTTTATTTTTCATTTAACATGTTGTGTTACTTCTTTGTACCATATAGAACCCAGATTGACTGGATAATCTGTAGTGCATCTGTTTGGGCTGTGCTTCTTCAAGATTGGGAGGAAATTAGCATTAAAAATATTTAAAGTATAGCTAAATGTAGTTCTCGTACAGAAAATGAACAGCTTTTAAAAATAATATGAAGTAGAATGGAGTTATTCTGAGCTCAACTTTCTTCATCACTAGTATTTCAGTAAGTTATTTAATAATAATATCACATGCAGAACTTTATTATTTCAAAACCATTTCAAAGAGATAGCAAAATCACCATTCCACAATCAAAGCTGATTTTGAAGTACTGAAACAAAGATGATTTGCAATTATCAGAGTAAAAAAAAAAGGCATCTGAAAACTCCTGATTGCTGCAAGACTGCTGTCTTTTCATGTGGGATAACAAATAGATGATGCTTATGAAGCTTCAAACAAAAATCCACTTCTAACAAAGCATAAGCATAAAAAACACTCAGCCTGAAAGAGAATATCTGGAAAAAGTTATAAGCTTTTGAAAGTGAGTTTAGAATAGAAGTTGCATCTCAACCTTAACAATTGTATTAAGGTCACTAAGCTGTAATAAAGGAAGTAAAGAAAATGTTGCAAAGTCAAGGGCAAACTATGAAAATAAAATAAAATGAAAATACAATGACCAAATTAAATAAAAGACATCCCTTACACAGTAATAATATTCTGAATGAAAAACAAGGACATAGATTTGGAGAACTGTGACCAATTTGTGACCAACTGTAATTCAATGGGAAATAATAGAAAACCAGAATGCAGTGTGTGCTCATAAACCATCATGAGAGACAAGAAAAGGAAGAATTCTGATAAGGATAATATGGTATATCTGTGAATGGAGACCTTGACTGGAGGCAGAAAATCATGGACAGATAACCAAGTCTCAGTTAGCTCCAATTTAGCCCTTTGTTTCTCAAAAATTAAATAATTAATGCCATTCTTTTTTTTTTTTTTTTTTAATTTATTTTTCTAAAAGCTCTCACATTAAATTGGCTGACAATCACTACCATGATAGCAAATTTATTCCACTGACACTTAAGAGACAGAAATGAAAAGATTAAGAGTGAGATTTAAAGGTACTGGTGACTCACTTGTTCAGACTAAATGAGCAGTAAAATAGACTGGTAAAACTGGTCATTGTTTCCATTTAGAAATATCAAATAGCAATAGTGTGTTTTATACTTATCGCTGTAATTTTTATGCCAGTGAAAATGCTGACACGTGTAAAATCAAGTAACAACATTAATAAGTCTCTTATGCACACCTGAAATAGTTATATTAAAAAAGATTGACTTTTAGACCACCAATCTAAGCCAGTATTTAATATTAAATATAGTCTGAAAATAAAAAATAGGCATGGGGCATGTTCCACATTATTATCATATATAAAGAAAGCTTTATAAGACTTTGTTTTCTACTTACTTTTCCTTTCAAAGTGAAATTAGTGTAAATTTTTGTTTAGGGAACTTCTTGTATGTCTCTTTAACATGCTTTTTGAAATTCCTTAATCTTTATAGTAATGATGTTTATGTCAGAATCTTACTGAGCAGCGTCAAATTCTGTGAGAAAAAAAAAATTAGTTGAATATACCTGTTGGTGGCATAGTCTTCCACTGACATTTGACCTAAATCAGAAAACTGAAATCTTGAAAACCACCAGGAGATCAAAACTAAAATCCACAAGATGCCACTGGGGATAGAGGAGGAATAAACAGGAAAATGAGGGCAACAAGCCTTACAGTGAGATCTGAGAAGACCTGTCAGGCACTTACTCAAAACTCTCTGAAGCACCAATATCTTCACTCCCTCTCTTGACTTAAGAGTGAGAAACTGCTCCTGCATTTTGTGGGAACAGCCTGGAAGGAGACAACAGGAACAGTAACTTGCCTCCTCTGCTGAGAGCTGTGACTTTTTGTGAGGTGGTAGCATACCTCTGGTTGGTTGGTTGTTTGATCCCTAGCAAGCAGGTGGAGATGGAGAATAACAGCTAATATGTGGGAAGGTGAGCGGGCAGGGGTTCTCTGGAGATCCCTTGCTGAGTCTCAAAATGCA
Organism: Acropternis orthonyx; assembly: GCA_035583155.1. Taxonomy (NCBI): domain Eukaryota; kingdom Metazoa; phylum Chordata; class Aves; order Passeriformes; family Rhinocryptidae; genus Acropternis; species Acropternis orthonyx. Next base: position 32,739,220 of record JAWWEU010000111.1, read on the forward strand.
TATTCTATAGGAAAAGCTATAATTTACTAAATCCTTTGATGGGTGCATCTGACATAAAAGAATAAAAATGTAGATGAGATAATATGTGCCTTGGCTGTGTGTATTCAGAATTATGGGAAACTACCTGCCACGTATTTGTATAAATGAATATGGAATTGGGATGCTTATAGCAACCTGATCTAATGGGTCACATCCCTGCCCATGGCAGCAGCGTTGGAACTAGGTGAGCTTTAACATCCCTCCCAACCCTAAACATTCTGTGATATCATGAAATGTTTCTAGAAGTTGCAGTGCGTGGATGTGAAAGGAGCAATGGGGCAACTATAAGTGTGTACAGAGTGAGTTGTTTTACAAAGATGTATAAGCATTAAATGTATAAAGAACAGCCTGACCACTTGACTGTGATATGTTATGGGAGTTCCTGGTCACTGGGGAATTTTTACATGAATGCATATTGATTAGGTACCAAATTTAGTGTTTTCAAGTATCTACAGTCATCATATTTTAAAATCCTTTACATTGACAGGAATCTTTTTCTGGGCATGAAGTAGTTACCTAAAGTTATTGGGGAAAAAGTTTTGGATGTGGAGGTGGGAAAAAAGGCAGCTGCCAAACAGTAGCATTGCTCTGAGCTAGAAACTCACCATATCCTCGTATGAGAGGAGTCATAACAACTGGTAATTGGTGAATTAAATAAATCAAAGAAGAAATAAACTTAGCAATAAATGTACAATACAATAATAGCTTTTATATGCTGCTGTGGTTCTCACCAGTGGTGTTTTCATAAAATGCATCACAAGCTTTCAATGTTCAGGGAAACACATTAGTGTTTTTGAATTGTTTTTGTTATAAGCCACGCAAATAGTGTTTGTCCCAGTGGGGTGTGACATTAATTATTAGCAAAGGATCTCTTACATTATTTCAGTCAACAGAGAATGAACAGTTCAATCTTTATTTTCAGAGTGTGACATATAACTATTCAAAACTGCATTAAAAAACATTTAACCCATGCAGAGTATTCCTGCTGAAGAGATGACACGTGGCAGAAATAAATTGCCCTAATAACATTTGCAAATGTTTTGTGGTCACAAAAATGTTATCAGTGTAATTCAAATATGTTCTCCTTCATTATGTTTCAGAAAAAAACCCAGTATTTAAATTCTTTCATATGGATGACCAGTGGTCAGCTCCTGCAATAAAAGTTTGAGTTTTTTAGAGATAGAGTTGTTTTAGTATGTCCTCTAGGCAAAAGCAAACAAAAAAACCCCATACTTCTGCAAGTGCTGATGGAGGAAAACAGTGAATTCTGGAAAGTAGGAACAAGCACTCTTGGGTAACTTATAAGAAATCAGCTCTAAGCAGAAAAAGGGAGCTGATCATTCACTGAAGAAATCATAAGGGCAACATGGTAAATTGTCTCAATGAAAAGGAGGACTGGGAAGGGTAAGAGAAAACCAACCTGCTTGAACAATGACCTTTTTTATGACCTTAAATTTAAGAAAGAAGTGAACATGAAATTGAAGTAGGTTGTGTCATTTTGAACAGCTAGGAAAACAGAAAACACCCAGGGACAGTCAAAAAGTGCAAGATGTGAAATAAAATATTTTTAATATAAAGTCTGCCAACCACTATGGAGAAAGCTTTCCATAAATAAGTAAGAGAAACAGTAACAGGAAAGATCAAGGAACCTGTTGATTGGCTGCTCATTGAGAGGAATGTTATAAATTATGAAGACCAGTTTGGAATAAAAAAGAATTTTATTATAACATTTAGCAAGCAACAGCAAGCAATGCAGCGCTGGGTGGCCGAGGGAGTCTCATACTCCGCTAACGGCTGACAACCCCCCCTTTCAGTCCTTGCGGTTATATAGTTTCCCGGCTTCTGTATAGCTTCACCTTGCATTGTGCCCTGTATGCTTCCGTGCTCGTCTGCGCATCTGCAATGTGTTGCTAGGGGGTCTTCTTCTGCCTCCTGGTGGTCGTCGGGATGAAGGCCGTAGGTCTTCCTCCCATGCCCTGTAAATGACCCTTAAACATCATTACTCAACTTGTCCTCCCTTGTTATTCAGTTGCTTAACAGGATGTTGCTTAACAGAATGTACTTTACCCAGTTCTTAGTTTTTCTGTTTAATGAACAAGCACAAAGCATCATCTATCACAGAACACGTATCATTAAACTGTTACAAGAAGAAAAAAGTATTTACTTTTTTGTTTAAATCTAAATTTAAAAAGTCAAACCTGCTTAAATGGTTAGCAGAGCTAAAACCGGTGAAGCAGAATTAAAAATACCGGTTATTTTGGGAAAGACATTTTCAAATCCATTTGGCCTGATGAAATTTTTCTGTTAGGAATGGCTGAAGAAAATCCAGAATATTATTTGTCACTTCACAGGATATGGGTAGGGAAGATCTTGAAAAAGGGAAAAGTGTGAAGTCTATGCCTAAAAATAGGGAAAAAACCCTCATCTGAAACTTATAGACCCGTGGGTTTAACCTGAATTCCTGAGAGGAAATTGTAGCAAATAATTAAACTACTAGTAATAAGCTAGAGGACAGAAAGATAAAGTCTCAGAAAGCATTGACTAAGAGTTTATCACAGCAATCTAACTTTGTTATGCCAGAGTAACAGGACTTGTGGGTAGAAGAGAAGTAGATTTTGTTTTCTATATTGAATCCAACAAAGCTTCTCACAGTATTTCATATAAAATTCACATAGGCCATATAGGAAATACAAGACCAGATGATAATTTCATTTGGTGAATACATAATTAGTTGGAAAGCTGTGTATTTATGAGCATTTCACAAAGTGGAGGGATGTTTCAAATCTGTCCTGAGGTTGATTAGTTTTAATATTTTCTCTGACACCTTGATGAATGACTGTAGTGTAAGGCTATTAAATAGGATATGTAGCAGGGGGACAGCAAACCATTTGGAACTGGTAACAATTCAGTAAGGATAAATGTAAAGTTTCTATACATAGACAAGTATAAGCAGCTGTATGCTAAGAGAAAAAGTGTTTAGAGAGACAGCAATATTGCAAAAGATCATTTGGGAAAACAATCCCGTCTTGAGTCAACACTGTGGTAGTGTAAAAAAGGCAAATCCTGGAGTGAGGTATATAAATCACAGTAATTATTTGTCCTAATCCCCAGTATCAGGTTAAATGCACAGTGAGGGAACACAAACAATGACCCTATTTTTTTTTTTCTGATGTTTTTACTCTGTTAAAGAAGGAAGATGTCCATTTAAAGGTGCTTCTTATCAAAGGAAAGGGTCTTTTTTCCTAGCCTCTTCCCATTTCACTTGGTTTGGAAGATAAATTGATGAGATGTGTCATCAACAACTTTCTCCATGAGCTGTTTGATTCTCTGCTCATTCCAATCTATAGCAGACTTTTCTCTAGAAATACTGAGTCCCAAACAAAAGGCAGATGATACAGATAAAATCTAATAAGTGCAACATTGCAGAATGCTTATATGCCGTCACTGACTAACATACATAAACCCAAGGAGAGTTCATACCCGTGGAGTCTTTCTAAATACTGCTTTACAGAAAGCCAGTCCTAGTTTAGAGTGACATTAGTTCTTTCACATCTCTTGTGAGTTCCCACTGCCAGGATTTGATTAGATAATCTTTTTTCCTTCAAATAGCCAGCTGCTTATGAAATGGCACTGCTGATACTTCAGGATAGCACAGAATAAACTAGCCACCATGTCAGAATCACTGTGGGCATTTTATGGGGAAAGAAACATTTAACTTAACCTTTAAAAAAGAAGTCTGTCTAGTTCATACAGTCCACAATTTCAGAGCTCCCAAGTGTTTGATCCATCTCAAAGCACTTTGGACAATCTGGAAATGACATAGGAAAGTCCACACTGTAACTGGTTCCATTCATCAATTGATGTAGTTGAAAATGTTCATGGAAACTGCGTAATTTGAGGAATAGCATTATGTAAAAGGAAGGAAACGGTCCATCAGCCTGCCTTTTTTCTCTTAGCAAACATTGTTCACATTTTATGCCCCATAAATCTTGCAATTATTTTATTGTATTTCCCCTTGAATGCATATTAAAGTACAGAAACAGGTCACTATCACCGAGCACCAGAACGGTTTTCATGCAGGCTAGTTCTTCAGTGCTGTTTTCTCCTCTGTCCCTTGGATCAACTTATTCCCTGTAGGAGCCTTTCCCACATTTAAAGATGTGTAGCCATGCTCTGGTGTGTGTGTTTGTAGGTGCGTGTGGGTTTTCCATGCCTTTTTGTCCTACTTCAATTCCATCATTTGTCTTGTCGTTTCACTCTTTCACCTCTTCCTTACCAAATTCTATAAAAACCACATTTGAAGTAAAGCCTTCAGAGATGTTATCAAGCAAGCGAAGAAGCATTTCAGCCTATCTTTGTCAGGTATTTTCAACTAAATCTGCTTTAAAGCAGAAAAAGACCCTCATTTTTTTTGCAAAATTTCATATTTATCTTAAATCTTTTGGGTACAGTTAGATTCACTTAATTCTCTCCATATTTTATTTGTTATTTGTATTTTTAGTGTATTGGTTCTTCAGCACTTAGCTATTCATGTAGCATTTCTATTTCTTTTGCGTAGGGAGTTCCTTTTTGCCCTAGTGTCACTTTTAGCATTGGTAACTTTCATTCTTCATTCTGCTTTGATTTTTTGATATTCATGGTAGTTCCAGGTTCTTAAAAATAATAGGACCTCCTAGAATGTTATGCAGTTTTGATTCAGTTGAGCAGCATCTTCTCTAGAGAATGATTAACTGTTCATGTATGTTCATATATAGTCTTTTTTAGATCTGATCACTCACCACTAGTCTTGGAAAGCTTTCTTTCTTTGTACTCTTTTAAACTTGAAAACATCATACAGTGAAGAAAAATGAAAACAGACAGTGAAAAGCCAAAGATTCATCTTTCCAGCTTCGGTTTTTTGTAAAGCAAGAAAGGCTACCTTTTCTGACCATAATAGAGTCAGATCAAGCAGGTAGGGTATCTAGTTCAGTTATACTGCCATGTAGCACAGTTTAACTACAGCTGTCATGTCTTTATAACTTGTACTCAGTTGTTCAGCATTTGAGCATGGAGCAAGGAATTGAAAATAGTGACCAATTAAGTTCACAGTCAGTAAGATTAAATGACAGGGCTGGAAGAATTTAACATGTTAACATTCTGGTTTTTGACTCATCCAAGCGAGCTCTGTAAACAGCTACAATGATAAGAATTATACAAGATCATTCCAATAAATATTATTACTGAAATGTACAATTCCTGATTTTCATTATTCAAAATATTCAGTAAATGTTGATTAAAAGTGTTCTGAATTATTTCATTTTTCAATGTGGGCCAGTCAGCAAATGAAATTGGAAAATTTTTTTCTGGTACCTTGACTTGCTTCACCACATGTCCTGTGTAGGGCTTAAAGCTGGACTGGGTGATCCTTGTGGATCCCCTCCAACTCATCATATTTTGTGATTCTGTTATATCTGGAGAGAGTACCACTTTGATTTGTTTTCTCAGAGCTGTTTCATTCCATGTGCTTTGAAGCTGTGGGAGAAAAAACCTGGCAGTATCAGCAGCATAGAGACCTGTGTGTTGTTTTCTGTCATATATAGTGTCATTTGAATGTGAAGATTGGTCAAGATTGAGGAAAATGGTATTTGCTGCTTATCCTAGAATGTTTTAACAAGTATCTGATTAGTTCTCTTACACAAAAAGACAATTTCAAGAAGAGCTGAGCAGAGCTCAGAGAATATAAAGCAAATCTCTAGACATTTCCCTACCAAGAAGGAAGTTGTTAAGTTTTATGGCATAATTTCACAGGTGGTTAACTCTGTGGCTTCTAATATTCGGACAGGGGGAGGTTTATTATTATTACTCTCATATTCTTAGTAATGCTTTGGAGCTTGAGGAGGATCTTCCAAACAATCACTGCTTCCACAGACCTGTATTCTTCACTTTACCCAACATAAATTTAAAGTTATAGAGCCCTGAATGAAACCATCTGACTAACACTTGTGACACATGACAGACCAAAAAGAAGCTTTCAGCAGCAGAGCTACTAGTAGAGTCAGGGAATCACATTTTTGGCATTGCAGTCAACAATTATCCGCATCTTCTTTCTTCTCAAATGATGCCACAGCTCTCTTGCATCATACATTGGCCATGCAATGGGTTTGCAATATATGAAGCCACCAGAACATCCAACCTTCTATTTCCTTGTTATTTTGAATAAGAGAATTGTGAGGACAATTGAGAATTGTAGTCAAAGAGACCCCCTGTCTGGTTACACTCATACTGTTTGCGTATGGTGTGCAGATGCACCAGTCAGAGGAGGAAGCTCTGAGCAGGTTCCCTGAAGATGCATGTTATGGGTTTAAAATCTTGGAATTTTTCTTTCATTTACCAACCCTGCACCTCAGAGGAATCACCCTCTGTCTCCTCTTCAACCATGGAACCTGGAAAGAGACTGCATGCCCC
>JAWWEU010000111.1:32753655-32793668 GCA_035583155.1 Acropternis orthonyx
TTTTATATTATAAATTAAAACTTAATGGAAAAAATATTTTTTCTGTAGTTTGAGCATGCTCCAACCCCTCCCCCCCCAAAAAAATAAACACCCCCCCCCCCCCCCAAAAAAACTAAAACAAAAAAAAGCAAAACACCACAAACATAAAACCTTTCAGACAGTTCAGTCTATCCAGTAAATATCCCAAAGGTGTCTAAGAAACTTAAAAGAGGAGCAAATGAGAGAGACCATGCTGAAATTGTTAAAACAGACAGATGGCTGGAACAGAAAGATAGCTTATTCTCTCCCTCAACTATAATGTTCTCAGCAAGTGTCTCTGTTGAAAGGATAAGCATGAGAAGAGATAATAGGATCTTAAGATAACTAGGAGAATATCAAAAAAGCCAGTCTGCCACAGAGTTATAAACAAGAATCATCTTGGTATTATTTGAAGACCCTCCACATGCTGGTAACTACAGCCCCTGATTTTTTGTTTGGAAGAAGTATTTGTCACATTGTTGGATAAAATCTATCAGAAAATAAAACCTGTTTGGTTCATGTTAGTCAACTGGCTGGGGGCTATTCTAAATATTTTTGGAGAAATTTGGCACAAATGTTAAACACCCACTTCTGTGAAGCATATGGTTTGGTATAATGGGTTTGTTTAACTGACTTTTAAGACTGTTGGATCAAAGAGATGATAACATCAGCCATTTTTTTTTTCCTCATGATTTCACTAAAAAACTGCCAAAAGGAAAATAAAGAATATTATGTGGTAAAGAATAGAGTAAAAGACCATTTAAAATCACATTCCCTTGGGAAAATTAAGTGTCACTGAGACATTAAGAACTAATAAATTGAGAATTTTTTTAATGTATCTTGGGGATGACAGAGAAAGCCTTGTGTTTACAATTATTTAGTTTCCAGAATGCCAAAAAGTCATGCAATAGACTTCCATGTCATTCCTTTACTAAACAGGAATTTTTGTAAGTTGCTGTGGTTTAATAAGGAAAAGCATAGCGCAAGCTAGTAATGATCAGCTGTAGACTATCAGTGTTACTGAACAGATGGAACAGATTAGTTCACTCATGTTCAGTGAGTGGGCTGTGGCACACAAGAACGTTGGCACTTACTACAGCTGGTCTGCAGACTCACAAGAAATGCCATTCTAGTCCTTGCCCCTAGAAACTGAGGATATATAATGTTCTCATTTTGAGGCCCAGTGGTCATCTGTGGCCTCAAAGGTTTGAGACCCCATGGTTTTCAGATGTTTTTACATACTAATAATTTTCAGGTTTACATGGGATTAAAGTGACAAACAGGTTGGGCTGAGTGTTTTCAAAGGGATAATTATATTCCCAAGAGTGTGGTAGTATTATTTACTGTGATGACAGCTTGAGCCATCCTTTTACTTATGATTGTTAAATGTGTGGCACATTTTGTGTTGGTTCATTGGCTGCTACATCATGTACCTGTTTGTGAATGGGATTCCTTGACTTTACTACCATAAATTATGTTATTAGTAACATACAGGAACAGTATTGACTCTCGTAGACCTACATCTGTTATGGAATGCTATTTAGTGTCTGTAGATCACCAAAACTCTCTTCATAAAATGGCTAAGATTTTTCTCAATTAAATTGTTTTTAATACTGTTGTACTGATATATCTGACCAAGATTAGAAACTCTTGTGAAAATGTCAAATCTTCAAAGATAAAACAAAAAGATCACTGGTAAATATTTAATCAATAGTTATCCCTATTTATTTCATTAGGAATTTGCTTTTGTTAAAAAATGGATAAGTACTTGAAGGTTTTGGTACTATTACATTTGTCTTCACTGATATTTCAAAATGGTGAAGGTAACAGAATATCACCATTTCTTATGTTTCACAAGAAGAGACAATTAACCTGACTGCAAGTATATCATCACTGTTCAGCAATCTAGAGACAGAAAACACCAAGAGTCATTAAGTTGCTCTTTTCTAAATCTCATGCAGGGCAACACACTGAACCCTTTGTAACCCTCACCATTATTAGAGAATAAATTTAGTAATATCCTGAGGTGCTACTAATGTTGAAATAAAGATCTCTCAATCTGTTGGTGAGTGATCAGAACATTACACTTTATATTCAGTAGTCAAGGAAGTAAAACCTGTTGTGAGAGCTAAATAGTTAAATACTTTTTTTTCTGAAGTCTGTCTTACACCACCAAGTTACAACACTAAAAATTTTTAGGTCTTCCAAATTGCTGAGCAGTATCTATCTAATGCACCTGGCAATTTTTACTTGTTACTTGAAAAGTGCTGTCTGGTTGGTACAGTTTGTGCCATTGAGCATTAGCTGTTCCTGTTCTTGGTCTTCCAATTTTCTGCCTACTGCAGCCACTCAATTGCATATGAAAAAAATATCCACATCAAAACCAGAAATGGAATGAGCTGGGAGCACAGCTGCCAGAATTATAGAGTCCCTGAATTACACAGTACATGCATCAAGTTTTCCCAAGGTTACGTATCAGCAGAGTCTCATAAGAAGCTTTTTAACTATTTGAAGTTGTTGATTTGTATCTGTTCACAGTAACTTCTAAGCAGCGTCGCTTACAGGGTGCAGCTGAACCCATGCTTGTTCACATGGTATGGTGATAATTCTCTGCCTAATTCAGATAAAACAGTGTGATAAAGCAAACATTAGGTTCTATGGGCCTAATTTGTTGTTCAGTGAGTATACATAATCCAAGTAGAGATCTCCTGTCCCAAATAGCATCAGATTGTCTGCTTTCATTTAAAAGGTTATAAAGCACTTATCAGTCAAGAAACCCCCCACCATTCTGATAAAAAGCACAAGGGATGGAGCTCTAAATTTTTTTGTTAGATAGTTGATTATCTAATCTGGCCAACATTTACATACAAATGTATGTCTGGTGGAGCTTCAGTTTCACTGCACATGGTTGGAAATGGACTGAGGTTAGAGAGTGGTTTAGAGGGTGACTGAACATCATCGGGCCTCTCTCACTGTGCTGGTGTTTGAGTAGCATAATTCCAACATGCAATTCTCTACTTCTTGCATTGGAATTGCCACCATTTTACCTGCTACCTCTATCACCAATATCATGGAAAAGTTAGAATCCTTATCTCAGAACTGAAACTTCAGAAGTGGCATGATGAAAGAAAGCAATGACCGGAAAAGGGAAAGTAAGGGAAGGAAGCAAGAGGGTTACAGTAACATGTTATTCCAATTATCTAAGTTAATTTGGTTTTTGCTTAGTTAATTCCTTTTCTTTCAAGACATACACCGTGCAGAGTGGGTTTCCTAGGGGATTTACTCTGGCAAATGTTTTTAACTGTCATACCAGATGCAGAAATATTTTAGGAGATCAGTTTTTTTAATAGCTAAGAACCAGATCCTCAACTTTTCACTGCTTTGCAGTATTTGGGCAATACAAAACAACTGGGAAATGCCCTGAGGAAGACCTTTGACATGCTTCTGCATTTTGGTTATTTGATTCTTGCTTATGTAATGATCCCTGGTAGATTATCATAGTTCATTTTGAGCCAGGTCAACCCTGTTTAGCTCCTATGATACTCAAAAAATTCAAGAGAGTAATTTGCAAATGTTTTCTTCCTTCTAATATAAGAAATTAGTTTCAAAGACTAAAAATGTTTCATGAAAGCTGCTTAATGAATAGTTAGAGTGTGGTAGCAGGAAAGAACTCAAAAGATGAGAGTAGATATCTTTATCTATCTATAAAGATAGATACTATCTGTTCCCAAGATAATAACTGATGCTATCTATAAAAAGCATTATCTATAACTGTCTTTCTTTCAATATTTAATTTAGAGATCATAACTGAATCTGCAGCATACATTGTAAAATATACAGACTTGTCAAGCTGGCTGAACTAACAGTGCTATTGGATCCCTAATTGGGAATTTCAGAGATTTTGCTATTTTAACTACTTTGCTGTATTTTCTGCTTCTTATTCATACATGCTGGCAGAAATGCTGCATATAGAACTTAGCAAGTTGCAAAGTCACAGCTATCAGCTTATCAGATAAATTAAAGTTTACAGAATAAAAAAGCCTCTAAATATAAAAGAATATACAGAAATAATGTAATAATAATAATAAAGGATCAGAAAAAAAATCTCCATACTGATTCCCTCCTTCTCTGGGGAGGCAGAAATAAGAGTAATAAATTTTAGCCTTTAATGTAACGTCATTCAGAAACAAATCAGCCATAGGAATGGCTATCACAGTCAGAATAGTTTAAACCATGATAAAAGAATAGTAAATTGCTATTGTTACTGTATTCCAGGGGAGTTGCCTGTGGTTTCCAAAGTAAGAAGATTAATGAAACTCCAGCTGCTAATGGTAAGAGTAGGTGTACAACCTCAGTGGAATCTAAGCCAATCAGAAGCTTGCAGAGAGTATCCTTAGGCTATTTTTCCATTGTTAGATGACCTGTCTCTGTGTACTAATAAAACATTACTCTTTCAGACTGGCAGTCTGGTACAGGTATACAGAAAATGGCTGTAAGGCTGTCTTAAAGAAGCCCTTTATCTCATAACAAGAAAGGAGGAGCTTGTTAAAGGGGCAGTCACAACCTGCAGTGCCACTGATATTCTGGACAGTACTATAGGTCATGGAAAAACTTCTCTCCTTCAGCTGCATCATGACATAGCTAATTGTAATATCAAGATAATTAAATCACTAAGTCACTGTAAACTTGCTTGGATTTCCCTGAATATTTGGTTCTTGCAATTGTCACCCTCTATGAGACAGGGAGAAACACTCCAGTTGTCAGCACTATACATAGTGGTACAGCTCTCATAGAGCAGAGAGGGATCAACTAGCATACATTCGCTGTCTTGTTCTACTTTCTGTAGGGGAAATATTCCCTGCTTCTAAAAAACCAAATGAAAATAAATTTCAGTGATGAGAACTTGCACTCCTTAATGCTTTAATTATTTATATATGAGAAACCCTTTTATAAAGTTTTCTGGGATCTTTTTTTTTTTTTCCTCCTCTTTTATGAACTTAACCAGACTCCCATTTTATGTGGTCAGGAAAAGAACAAGTTTATGAAGTGCCCTTTATAAAAGTAAAATTGCTTTTCAGCTTGCAGGAGGTCCTGCAAGCAATTAACTTCAATCAACAAGAAGTGTCAGGAGTCCAGGAGAAATTATGCAAGTATGTTTCTCAAGATTTAGTGATAATTGTCTGCTCATCATGCAGCAGTTCTTTAAGGAGCTTCTGAAGATAATTGGGGGAAAAAAATTTCGCCTGTTGAAAAAAAGCTTTATTATTCCAGATACGACTTAGTACAGTCTTCAGCAGTTTTAATTATTAAGTTAGCATTATGCTGCTGAATAGCCTAAAAGAATATTGTCTGCTTTGATGATGGCATTTTATTAATGAGGATCAGGTACTTCTGTTGACAACCTGTTTTTTGAACCATTAGGCTACAGGTAAATCATGTTCCCAAGCTTTTCAAAGACATCTTTAACTCAAAACTAATCAGGTGTTTCCTGGTGCTAATGCATCTAGATAAACTTTACTATTATTAGATTCCAAGTTAGTAACACATTTGGCAGCCCTGAATAAAATCACAAAAATTATTCAAAACCCTTTGGAAATTCAAAAGTAATACCCAAGTAGAACACTCTACTCTGAGTTGTTACACTCACACTAGTCCTTGTTCCATTTTCTACTAAAGACCTGCACTTACAAAGCAGCCTGAGCTCTTTGACAATCAGCTTTATTCAAGCCTCTTGGCCTGTCCTGTAGTTACTTTAGGCCCTGAAATTTAATTAATTTGAATTATCTGCTTTTTGACTGCATCAAGATTTTCAGGCCTCTGTATAAAAAGTAGGCATAGTGTTCTGCGCTTTTAAAAGGTAAATTAACAAGAAACCTCCTTACACTGTAGATAAAACCTGAAATAACAATTTGCAAAAATGGTACTGTGGGAGTCCATGCTTTGTACTGCATTAAGCTTACTAAAGCCAGGAATTACCTTTCTATTTGCTGTAAGGTGCCTAGGAGAATGCAAGCCTGACTGCTGACTGTTACTGTTCATCCCACTGCCATACAACTGATTCTCACCCATGAAGCAAACACGTGGAACTGAAAAATGTGTGTGTGTGTTGCTAATTCAACCTGGACTCTAAACATCAACATGAACACGCTGTTCTTGTACCATTCCTTGTGAGGTTTCTGTTGGAAAGACCAGGCATCTTCATGCAAACCTTTCCCTCAAATGTCATTTAATGATGTAATTGGTAGGAAGTCAGTGAACAATTTTATGATGCATGAAGAAAACCAGAACCAGGGTCACCACAGCTATCACCTGTTATATAGCTATTATCACCAATGGCTATGTTGTCTTCTAAAGCTCTGACAGCAGTAAGCAATAGCTGTTACTTTTTTCCATTGAAGGCAGTTAGTATGACTGAACATCCACAGAGATTCAATTGAATGAAGTGGCTCTGTCTTAGAGATTCACTCTTAGTACAAACACAGAATTAGAGTTAAAGAATTTATTCATCTAATATACAAACCCAAAACATACAGAGTGATAGACAAAATATAAAAAGTAGAACAGGTTTTTACAAAGAACACATCGCTGAGAACTAGCATGGAATGCCACAGAGATACATCAATAAGCTGACAAGACAAAATTTACTTTGGAGTTTTTAGTATGTAATAAAATATTCAATCTTTCAGCCACTTGACTTAAATTTTAACAAAGAATAAAAAGGAGCTTGGTCCCACTTTTATTAACATACAAACTTGACTGATTATTTTGGACCCTCAACTGGACATCCTTTTAATGATCCTCACATTTTGATGTGGAGAATCAAAAGTAAGTTATCTAGGGAGTATTATTAATGGACTTTTAGAGCCCACATTTTAAAAGAGTAAAGATTGGTTATATGTTCCTGCTATTGGTATAAAGAATTGCTTTAAAAGTACTTCTGTGTTAAATGAGTGTTGATTTACTGGAATTTTCACTTTAAAAAAAGCTTTTGTCAGATGACTTTCTCTTTTACGTCTAAGTTTCTCTGACATATTTATAACCCAGAAAATGAATCACTGTTTGGTAGTATAATTACAGCAATTCTGTGAGTTGCTTACAGCTTGTGTGTGTCTGTGGGTGAAGGTATATCCATACTTCTTTTCAGGAAAATGGACAGAGAGGTGGGATAAGCAGAAGCAGAGACTAGAAATAAATTCTGTCAACACTCAACCAACTAGGGACAAAGACATACAGAAGCATGCACATATATTAATTTGCTGGAAATTTAGTTCCCCAGAAATGCTGTGAGAAAAGACTATTGAGATATGCTTAGGCAGAATTCTGATGTTATATGCCTGTGTGTGAAGATTAATGCTACTATGAGTGGGAGCATATGAAAAGGAAGTTAGGTGAACAGCAGGAAATGGATGTCATCAAATGCATCTATAGAATCTGATCTTTGATCGTTGATCCCTTATGAAAAAGACTGCTCCTTTTTGTTGCTAAAGAGTAAGAAACCAAGCTGCTCTTCTTTTAAAGGTAAACTGAAGAAAGTTAAAAAGTAAATCGTGATTCTTATGGTTAATAATGCATTAGAGACCACAAAGTCCTGGTAGAGCAATAAGCATGGTTTTTAAGTGGCTTCTAAATATACTGAGAGTCATTAAAGCAGATATAGATGGAGAAAAGAAAATAAATACGTAAGACAAAAATTTTAATTATAAAGGAAGAAAGCTAGTTGTGAAACAAGTACCCATTTTATAATGCAGTTTTCTCACCGAAAGAAATAGTGTAAGTAAATAAAAGTACCTAGTATTTTTCACTAGCCTGTCACTAAAGAGAAGATCAAAATTAAAAGGACTGGAAGGGACACTAACCAAGTTTGCAGAAGATACAAAACTGGGAGGAGCTGTTGACTCCCTCAAAGGCAGGGAGGCCCTGCAGAGAGACCTCAACAAATCAAAGGGCTGGGCAATCACAAACCATAGAAAGCTGAACAAGGGCAAGTGCCGAATTCTGCACCTGGGATGGGGCAATCCTGGATGTTTGTACAGACTGGGGAAGGACATACGCAAGGCAGTGCCACGGAAAGGGACCTGGGGGTCCTGGTGGATGGCAAGTTGAATGTGAGTCAGCAGTGCCCTGGCAGCCAGGAGGGCCAGCCGTGTCCTGGGGGGGCATCAGGCACAGCATCACCAGTCAGGCAAGGGAGAGGATTGTCCCGCTCTGCTCTGCGCTGGGGCAGCCTCACCTTGGATATTGTGGGCAGTTTTGGGCACTGCAATATAAGGATATAAAGCTCTTAGAGAGTGTCCAAAGGAGACCTACGAAGATGGTGAAGGTCCTTGAGGGGAAGCAGTATGAGGAGCATCTGAGGTCACTTGGTCTGTTCAACCTGGAGGAGACTGAGGGGAGACCTCATTGCAGTTAAAATTTCCTTGTGAGGGGCAGAGGAGAGGCAGACACTGATCTCTTCTCTGTGGTGACCAGTGACAAGACCCGAGGGAATGGCCTGAAGTTGTGTCAGGGAAGGTTTAGGTTGGATATTAGAAAAAGATTCTTCACCCAGAGGGTGGTTGAGCACTGGAACAGGCTCCCCAGGGACATGGCCACAGCACCAAGCCTGACAAAGTTCAAGAAGCACATGGTGTGACTCTTGGGGATGGTCCTGTGCAGGGCTAAGGGTTGGACTCGACGATCCTTGTGAGTCTCTTCCTATTCAGTATATTCTGTGATTCTGTGATTCTGAAATGTTATAGGGACAAATTCAGGGCATAGCCGTTTGAATTAAAACCATTAAAGAAACTGTCTTCTGATCCTAATATAAACATAATATTGAGACCTATGGTATTTATATTAGTCTTCTACATACTGGATAGCAATATCCAGACTTCCTTATTATGAAATGATCTACTGACAGTGATACTTTCATGGATTCTCTGCTTTCAGGGAAGGGAAAACATGAAGGGAAGGATACAAATCATGAGGTAATCTGAGTTGCTGATTTCTAACAAATCATGACATATTTTATAAGGGTGAGGTTTTAATTACTAAAGAGTATGCTTTCCTTTTCATGATGATTTAGATGTTGATGAACAAAAGTGGATACTGGGGTCTTTTGTGCTCCTTTAGAAGCAATCTTGTAATAAATAACAGTCAATAAGGAGTGGAATTTGAATCAACTATACTTTAGTAGTAGTGAGTAGTAGTGAGTTTTTAATTTGTTTTTCATAGTAGAGAAATGCCATCTCATCACTGGAACTTGTATTTCTTTCAATTTAAATTACAAGTGAATCCTAGTCCCTTTTTAAATATCTTGTTTAAAGCTTATTGTCTCTTAAAATAACCTAGTTGCAACCATTGTAATCAGTGTCAACCGATTGGTATGAAAAGCAGGAATCATGCACAAAATAGTAGGCTGTCCCTGGTCAACAGACTAGTGCTTTGACCTGAAGGCCATGTCTAGGATGAGAAAATAAGCTGATTCACAAATCTTTTATCTTTTTTCTCGCTCTCTGCTGTGTGCTAAAGTTGGTACTTGCAATATGGACCCTTGTTCACTGGAAACTAATTCAGGGTAGCAGTTCATTCCATGCAACCTCCTGAGAAAAAAATCACATGGTAATGGTTTGGGTAGAAGTGAACCAAAGACCTAATTGTAGAGGATGGGTCCTTGAACCATCTAGGTCCAACACCTCTAGACCACAGTTTTCTGTAATTCAAAATATATTTTATTGCAAAATATAGGACAAAAGAAGTGGATTTGTAATTTTTCCTGCAGCCTGTAAGGTGTCATTTCTCCTTAATTATGCAGCCTATAGAAAACATCTTTGCTTTTTTGCTGGATTATTAATAGCCCCTTCTAAATGAAAGTGTTTTTCTTATTCCATGTTTACCTGTAGTTATTAATGTTTGGCGGTTAATTCATCAATGATATTGGATTTAGCAACCTGGCATTGTGTTATATGACATTATCTCAGTGCATAAGAGAAGGTTCTAAAATAGTATTTTAACTTCCTTGCTAGTGGGAATAGTAATGTGTGTGAAGGCAAGTAATGGGAGTTTGCAGCCTAAGCAATACTTTCATAATCTTGTTGTATATTGGTGGGAGAGAGCATGAACTCTGAGTGTATTTTGCCATCAGTAGCTGGCCAGAAGTTTGCAGATTTTCCTTTCAGGTGTGGAACTAATACCATTGTGCCTGATTTTCTTACTTGAATATACCTGATATCCTTATTTAAGGTGCATGAAGTCTGTAAGGGGAGGTGTCTAGACATGTCAGTGTGTACCTGTAGTGTACCAGGCATTCAAATGTTCCTGAAGCAGAGGACACTTAGAACCTTAGATCATAATCTTAGGGAATTTCCTAATGTTGTTTGGTGTATACTTAGATGACTGTGTGTTGTTGGGTTTTCACTTAGTTCAACTCAAGTTTAATAGGAGCTTTGTAAAATGGTCTATAAGGATTGCATTCAGATGCATTTTAATAATGAAAGCCCTGCCCCAGTGATATCATTGGCAAAATTCTAGGTTGAGTGGGGTCAAGATTTTATTCCTCATTTCATGTGGAGCTGTAAAGTGTATGAAAGAGCAGATGAGACTCCAAGACAAAAATGTGAATGCAGACTTCAAGCTCACGTCTAAACTTCTTCACGTGGCAGCATTCTGACTTCATCTCAAGTAATTTGTATTTTCAGATTCTGTAATCAAGTTTTTGTACACAAAACTGAAGTTTAATCTGCAGACTGCAACACACACAATTTGAGGTCTATATCTCTTCAAGACATGTAGAGGATTATTCCCTACTTGAATACTTTGTAGTTCACAGTCCTGCCAGTATAGGCTTTGTCTACATTAGCAAATGGGAGTTACAATAGTGAATTTGCAGTGAAATAGTTGGTGCCAGAGACAGAGTGACCACACTAACATGGTAGGTTAGGTCTAAACTGTCCTGTAGATGTAATGTCCACTAGCAGCACATGGCATTAAGTGAGCTCTTGGAGTACATTTTTCACTTTAGTTTATTAAGAAAATCAAAATGTGGACCAAAGCATTGTAGGTGAAGGTGGTTAGGAGTTCTGCTTCAGAAGTGCATTCTTGCTCCAAACTGCAGTGCTCATGTTGATGCATTCTGGCTTTTCCTTTTCCCTCCATTTGATGTGTTTACATTCTTTTATAGATTCAGATTTGTCTGTGGCATCATTTGTACAAAAGCTTCTAGACTTTAGTGTCAAGAATTCATTTGCAGGTCTGTTTACTCATTGTCGAACTGTAGCATAGCTTTTCCTTTTCATAGCTGAGCTTTCCTTTGTGCAAAGAGAGGCTCATGGAGTCGTCGATCTATAAATACACTGAAAACATGTTGGGCAATGTTTTTGAATTATCTAGTATTGTTTATAGAACCTATTTGAACTATTTACACCAAATTGTCATATGCAAAGAGAATCCTCCAGTAAGGATTCCTCAAGCCTGGTAATTTGCACACTGGAAAACAGGTAGGCAGTGATGACAATGATGGAACAGCTTGAATGAATGAAAGCTTCCAGTTCACGTTTGCAAAGTATTTAACTTTTTCCCTGAAAAGTTGGCTTTGGCTGTTCTAGTCAAAGCAGTAGTTCTTAGCAGTCATAAACAGTGAAGAACGACACAAGGATGAAATGATCTTGAAAAATTTCTTGGCTCTATCAAGCAAACACACTTCTTTCAACATTAGGCATTCAAAACGTCCTGTTTTGTTTACATTATTTAACAGTCATACATATTTTTTCAAGGTTCATCTCTTTTTATATTTAAATTCCCCAAAAGAACCTACTGCAGCTCTCCAGAGCATTAATGAAATATGATATTTTCTCCCTTGCCTATACCTCAGCCTATGGAAAATGTTTTTGACTATTATTTATGACATCATGGTGCAAAGATGACAACAAGGCATTAGTTTCTTCTGTGGGGTCTATGAAAAACACAAGAATCCTTGGAAGCGTCTAGTTTTACTAGTTGAACCATACGAGTTTGTTCAGTGATTTCATCAGATTTTCTTGGAAAATTTGGTTTTGATCATGAATTGATTCAGTTTAATTTTACAGTTTCTTTGATAAACAAGGTATAGTTTGAAGTTTTACTTTCAAAAAAGTATTGAAAGCCATATTACTGAATTTTAAAAAAAACCCCAACAACGAAAAAGCCTCTGTCCTTGTACATATTTATTTTTTATCTACTTCATCAATATTCCCTTTATTTACAGATTATTATTAACCATAGGAACATGCACAAGGCTAGACATGAAAGACTTGTTACAAGTAGCAAGATCGACTAGAAAAGTGGTGGTATGACCATGGCCCAACTTCCCCATTCACAGGAACAGTGGAGCAGAGTGGGGTTGGATCACTGGAAAGAAAGGAAAAAGTCAGGAAAGGAGAAAAGTGGTCAGATACAATGTATAGGGGTTTTGAGGACATAGGTTGTACAGTAGAAAGGTACTTTTTAACAGCTATTTCACTCCATTAACTCAGAAGTCTAGAAAATATCTTTATCCCTCCAACAAAACAGTTTTTGCAGGAGTTCCTGTTCCTTGCCCTAGATCTCTGAGGGAGACCACCATTCCTCCACTGCCATTATATTCCAGGAGAGCAGGAACTACTTTTTATAAGCTATTGAAGGATCAACTAGGTGCAACTTCTGTAGCTACATACTGGATTTGTCAGTGCAGCAAAAATTCCTTGCATGGTGTTTCTTTTAAAAAGCTAAATTAAAAAAATAAAAAAGACTGCTTTTTATCATTAGAAGGTAGAGCCAAAAGAAATACTACATTATTTTCTGCTCAATTTGCTAAAGTAGTAGTATCCAACACTACTGCAGTGCTCAAGGGAACATATTACAAACAATATTCAGCTGCAATGTACAGTAGGTTTTTGCAGTTTAACAAATACAAGCTCTGCTTGATTTCAAGAATTGCTCCATTTTCTTTCTACCCAATTTAATGTAGACTTCTCAGCATTATTATCATAAAAGTGGTCTGTAGGGACTAGGAATGAAGCCTGACAGATAGATTTAAAATGAAAGGAGAACCTTGATAGGATTTTGTGACTACAGAAGAATTTAATAAATAGCAGAATGATGATTCACTGATGTACTGAAAGTTATTGAATAATAAGATTAACTTGAAGGGTTCCCAAGGAAAGGCTGAAGCTTTTGGTGATAGACTGATTTTCTGCTGTTATTTCTGCTCATACTTCATGGCTTCATTTGCATCCAAAAGTGAAACTTATTTCCCTGTTTTTAAAATTTTGAATTCAGGAGTATAAGATTTTTAAAACATCTGAGTTTCAAAATATCTTCCATTCTGTTATCTTGAGCCTTGGTAGGAAGTCTGCAGAAGCTTTTGAAAAACCAAGATGTGAAGTTTCAACTTCATCAAGCTCTGTGGGATAATTGGTAGAGATGGGAGATTAAGCAGCCTTTATGCATGCACTGCTATGAAGGTGTTGTTTGTCATGTGTTTCGGTCATTGTAAAATAATGAAGTGCTTTGTGATAGTGGTAATTTTGTTTTGTGGCTTTGTCATAGGAGTCTGAGAACAAATTAAACTTAAAGCAGTTGCTTTGGCAAGGTCCCTGATTCTTTCTGAAAATTTCTTGGCAACTTAAATACAGGGAGGGGAAAAAGTAATATAAATCCTAAACTAAATGGTGAGAAAAATAACACATTAGCATGTCATGTTCATTTTGGTATTTAATACTGTTGGGGCCTTGCTCAGCAAGGTTTTCATAGTGACAGGGACTACAGGGGTGGCTTCTGTGAGAAGAAGGTCAAAGCTTCCCCCTGTGTGATAGAGCCAATGCCAGTTGGCTCCAAGATGGACCTGCTGCTGGCCAAGGTGGGCCCGTCAGTGATTGTGGCAGCACTGTTGGCATAACATATTTAAAAAGTGGGGGAGGGCGGGAACTGTGGAATAGCAATTGCAGCTGGGGAAGTATTCACATCGGAGAATTGCCTCTGGGGAGGAGGAGGTAGGGAAACTGGGGAGAACAGAGCAGTGTGGGTGAGGTGGTTTTAAGATTTAGGCGATTTAGGCTTATATTTCTCATTATCCTACTCAGATTTGACTGGTAATAAATTAATTTCTTTTTTCACCCAAGTTGGGTCTGTTTGCTCAATACAGTAACTGGTGAATGATCTCTGCCTGTCCTGATCTTGACCCACCAGCTTTTTGTTGTATTTTCCCTCCTGCATCCAGCTGAGGAGGGGAGTGATAGAGCAGCATCCAGCCAGGGTCAGTCCACCATAAGTACAGAAGTCAATGAATGTGTTTCACCACACTGAAGATTTTCCAAAATGCCACAAGTTTCAGTGCAGGCACACAGCAGTTATCAGTTTGCTTTAATTATGCTAGAAGGCCTCTGTATTTACCTTACAGTTTCTTCTGACTCTGGGAGGGAGATATATGGCAGAGAGTACTTAAGCCTTCTGCTCTTGTGATGTTGCTAGACACGCAGGAAAGTATCTTCCTTGTCGGAGGCAATGAGCCATGTTTACCGCTCTGGAAGAAAGAGTACTGTGAAGGGAGCTCATCCAAATAGCCAGCTCCTTGACAATAACTACTGAGCTAACAGTGCTCTATCTTTTTTTCATTTATGCAATGCTTTGCATCTTTAGGTTATACATTGTTTATGATGTCTAAGTAGAAATCTCAGGAATGGGTCAGTGAGACAACGGTAGGGAGTGATACAAGCTGCAACGCAAACAGATCAAAAGCCAACCCAGTGTGCCCACCAGGGCATACTGCCATGGTAGTTTTTGCTGAATGTAGTGTAGGAGATTAACTGTGAGATCTATCACATTACTTCAGCATCTCAAAGGAACACAGGAATTTGCTTTGGGCTAGGAGCTGGTAAATACATTTCCCACTGGTGCAGGCCAGGTATGATTCAGTATGAATATAAGTAACTCTTACAGGACAAGTATGAAAAGATGCATGTCCCCCAAAACTTTAAGAACTGGAAAATTATACTAAAATAAAGTGGCAGTTAATGCAGTGGTTTTACACCCCCAAAGCAGTACTTCTATTCAACCCACATTTTGAATGCATTGCATATTTGAATTACAGAATGGCATTTGTTGTAGGCATTATGAGCAAAAACATTAGTAAGAAATCTCTTTTCTTTTCTTGGGCCAGGTATTAAGACACATGTCCCATGACAGGAGACAACAGGCACTCTCATTAATGTCTATTTGTTACAGTGAGAGAAAGTATTACCCCCTTTTTTACACACGGAGAGCCTGGAATTGCAAGATTAAGAAACTTGTTCAGAGCCTCAGGGGTTCCATACTCCCATTTCTGAGTCTGACCATTTAAATTAGAAACTCTCCCTTGAAAAAAAAAGGAAGTTCTTTTGTCGTGTAGAGATGAAGGGTATGATATTCCTCTTACGTACTCCACTGTGAATCACAAATTATTCCATTACAGTGAGTGCAATTGCCTGGGTAACTCTGAGGCAATAAAACTAAAACAGCAGGAGATTTTTAAAAGCATCAAAGATATTTAGGAGCACAAATCTTTTTGACTCTGAATGTATCTCTTGTTTCCAAATTATTCTGGTGCTACAGAAGCTGCCATCCCATGTTGCATTATCTCTTTCTAAGTGGTCAGTTTGTCTTTCTGGTAGTTATTATTTGATTCAGAGCAAAACAGATGAGTCCAGGCAGAAGCAAAGCAGGTTCTTTACTTGCCTATCAAAGTTCCCTTCTGTAGAACATAAGGGAAATTTACAGTATTGAGGTGATAAGCTGAAGATGTTTGAAGTATCCTCCCTTGGGAAATGATTCTATTGCAACTGTTTCAAAGGTGGCAATTTTTCATACATAAAATGCGAGTCTGTGAATCTTTGTTTGTGTGTGTAAACAGATTAAGATATTTTTCTGTTCATCAATTCTAAAAATTTTCCTTTGCTGCTACTCATTTTAGAAGGAATAAGCAGCTACCATACAGCTTACCATTCCTGTAGGGGGACAGTTCTCTAACCTTGTGTCCCTGGCAAATATATAAATTTCTGTTAATGCAAACAGCAAAACAAAAATTCCTACTGGAGCAATACCACGTTTCCAGTTCCCTGTGGAGATACCCCAGGAAAACAAATACATACAAAACATTATCTGGATTGTGCCTCGAATTCCTGAAAGGTAAAAGACTGTGTTGTTGAGCAGAGAATAAAAACAGCAAAATGGAACAGAAGTTTTTGAAACTGTACTGTTATAAATTGAAAAAAATATATTTAAATGCAGTAATATCTGAATTCCACCAATAAGCAGAAAATAAACTTCTAGTGAATTTTTAGTGGATAATGGAATATCTGGTACTTACTCCTTTAACTGCCTTTAAGTCTCTGGATGTAAACAATGTTGTTTAAGTCAATAAGTATGACTTGCATGCACAAAGTTTCTTCCAGCAAATCTGCAACTGAATATAGCCACAGCATATACAACCTAGGTAACAAAGTGATAGTAACCACACTAGTTAGCTTTGTTGTGTCCTCACTGGAAGCTAGGGTTTGGTATTTGATTGCCTTCCAGTAAGTGAATTAATAAGCTAATTATTTTGTAGAGCAGAAAATTCCCATAACTGTGCCTGCATAAGCAATTTGGCCAGTGTTTCTTCCCATCAACACTGTGCAGTCAGACATTTTCTGAATTGTTGGCACTTTTGCATCTCTTCTAGACAGCTTATCTACAAATGAAACATAATTTTGATAATTGTCCAGATTTTACAGGGAGCATAGATATGAGCACAGGTAGGCAGCATGTTAGGTGTGTCTCCCTGTATTGTGTGCTGATACCATACTCTGCAGTATTTCTAAAAAAATTTTTAATTTAATTGGACTTGCTGCAATGAGAGGGCATACCAAGAGAGGCTTGGTGATTTTATTGAGGAGTCCCTGAACACCCTTCAGTTTTGAACACACCTGCTTACTTTTCTAATATCTAAATAAAGGAGGGTTCAGTTTCCTAGGTGGATGAGGACCCTCCTTGCCTAACACCATTTGAGTGGTCATTTATTGCTACAATGATTTGGCTGGAGCGGGAGGATTTCTGTAAGCACCAACAGGTGCAATCACAGGTTGGATGGAAAGTAAAGCCAATTTTTCAGCATTGTCAGAAAGAATAGGCTTTTTTTCAAAGGAGCCAGCACTTACAATATTAGGTATGCTGCCTGTCTAAACCTACACTCACTTGGCACTGAATCTCTAGCGATACTGTCCAAGTAATTTAGATGGCACATGTGTTCAGATGGCACAGCTCCACCCCGAGTCAGAGTCAGCCAAGAGATCATCCATCTAGGAGCATCAAGTGGTGCTGTAGATAATAGGGGTTCAAGCCAAAAAGAAGTTTCCAAACAGGTGTCTGTTCCTGTATCTTATACTGAGAGCTAAAATGGTATGTGATTGATAATCTACTTTTTGCTTGGATTGCTTTTCAAGGTATAGCCCCTCTGTAGATGTAGACGCCTTGACCCTGCAGTGCAGAGCTGGTGCTTTGGTGGGTCAAGAGAAAGAATCTCTCTGATGCCTTTTCATTTTTAGATAGCTCAGAAAGGAGAATCATCCCTGTCCTTCTGTCCTAGAAAAAGTGACATAGAGGATTTCTGCTGAAAATATTCCCATTGTTATCTGTCAAAGCAATTAGTGAGAATAAGAAATGTGTGAGGTAGTTTAGAGATCTGAGTGTCACAGCAAAGTCCAAAGGTGTTTTAGGCATCTGTGGTACACAGTCAGGGAGATCAACATTTCAGTAATAAAATTCATGCTCGTGACATCCACACTTGTTCTTGAGAAAGAAAAGCTTTTAATACACACTGGTGAGTTGCCCTTGCTGTGCAACCTAGATGCCTAGCTCTTTGTCCTGAATTTAAGGACTTGTCATGTGCCTGATTCTGAAAAGGTAAAAGCAGAGCTGCATGGACTTCAATGAAGCTGCCAGCATAGACCAGGCAAAATCCTGATGCTTTAACAAGCAGTGGAAAAGGAAAAAAAATTAAAATAGCTGTAGAAAACATGACTGGTGAACAGATATACACAAAGAGACAACTGTGTCTGCCAGAAAGATTTCACTTTTTCTTTGAAGAGGAATGCTAGCATTCACAAAATTTTGATCTATGGTTGCTTTGAAAAAATTTCTACGATTAAAAGATGCAATCAGAAGCAAAAAGAGAAATTGCCAAGCAGAACATAGACAGGTCAGAGCCACAGGAAAATGGATTATGGGAAGTCTCTTCTCTCTTAGGAAGCAACTGATGTTGGCCATTACTGAACACCTCCTTGCACAGTTCCTAGGTGAGGCATTTCACAAAATGTGTGCACAACAGCATGGGTTCCTTTGCAGCTTTCTCGTTTTGGAACAGTGGACATACCATTTTCTCATGCAACAACTGTGGAAAAAAAGCAGACAATAAATTGAATGCAACTGAAAAGGATTAAGTGAAGATTAATCTCTAACTAAATCTTGCCAGATCTCTATCAATGGACCTGGAACCAGCTAACTGGAAGCTCTAACCAATAAAGTTGGGTACAGTTTAGTCAGCATAGTTATGATGCTAAATGGAGTTTGTTCTCATTAGAATATAGACATCATTATCTGTTTTATCATTGATGACGGCGTAGCAAGTAATGAGAAAATTATGGATCTGAATGGGTTCAAAGTCTAAATTTTAGCTGGTTTATGTACTACCAGCTAATCCTTCATAGTTTTCCAGGTGTTCTGAGCAGCACTTAGTGGCCCAAAGCCAGGCTCAACCATACCACCATAATGTAGGTCCCCTGGTTCATGTACATGATTTTCGAGCGGTCTTGGGAATCTGGAGAGGTCCCAACTGACAGGAAGCTGGCAAACATTGTCCAGATTTTCAAGAAAGCCAAGAAGAACCCCAGAAACTACAGGCCTGTCAGTCTCACTTCAATGCCTGGTAAAGTTACAGAGAAGAGTATTCTGAGAGGTATTGAAAAACACCTGAAAGATAACACTGTCTTCCATCATGGCCAGCATGGCTTCATGAGGGGAAACTCCTGCTTATCCAACCTAATTTCCTTTTATGGCAAGGTAGCCCACCTGGTTGATCAAGGGAAGCCAGTTGATGTCATCTTTTTGGAGTTCAGTAAAGCTTTCGATACTGTCTCTCACAAGATCCTTCTGGACAAAGTGCCCAGCACAGCTGGATAAACCCATCATGTGGTGGGTGAGCAATTGGCTCATGGGTCGATCACAGAGGGTGACAGTGAATGGGGTGACATCAGACTGGTGACCTGTCACTAGCGGGGTTCCACAGGGCTCCGTCTTAGGCCCTGTGCTCTTCAACATCATCATAAATGGTTTGGATTCAGAACTGAAAGGGATAATAAGCAAGTTTGCAGATGACACAAAACTGGGAGGAGCTGTTGACTCCCTCGAAGGCAGGGACGCCCTGCAGAGAGACCTCAGCAAATTAAGAGGATTGGGCAATCACAAACCATAGGAAGTTGAACAAGGGCAAGTGCCAAATTCTGCACCTGGGATGGGGCAATCCTGGATGTATGTACAGATTGGGGAAGGACATACTGGAAGGCAGTGCCACGGAAAGAGACCTGGGAGTCCTGGTGGATGGCAAGTTGAATGTGAGTCAGCAGTGCCCTGGCAGCCAGGAGGGCCAGCGGTGTCCTGGGAGGCATCAGGCACAGCATCGCCAGCTGGGCGAGGGAGGGGATTGTCCCGCTCTGATCTGCACTGGGACAGCTTCACTTTGAATGTTGTGTGCAGTTTTGGGCACTGCAATATAAGAAAGACATTAAGCTCTGAGAGAGCATCCAGAGAAGGGCAACAAAGATGACGGTCCTTGAGGGGAAGCCATATGAGGAGCGGCTGAGGGCAGTTGGTCTGTTCAGCCTGGAGGAGACTGAGGGGAGACCTCATTGTAATTACAACTTCCTCATAAGGGGCAGAGGAGAGGCAGACACTGATCTCTTCTCTGTGGTGAACAGTGACAGGACCTGAGGGAATGGCCTGAAGTTGTGTCAGGGAAGGTTTAGGTTGGATATTAGAAAAAGGTTCTTCCCCCAGAGGGTGATTGGGCACTGGAACAAGCTCTCCAGGGCAGTGGTCACAGCACCAAGCCTGACAGAGTTCAAGAAGTGTTTGAATTATACTCTCAGGCACATGGTGTGACTTTTGGGGATGGTCCTGTGCAGGGCTAAGGGTTAGACTCGATGATCATTGTGGGTGCCTTCCAACTCAGTGTACTCTGTGATTCTGTGAATTATTTGAACAAACAGATTTAATCCATAATCAGATGATAAGAATTAGGCTGTTTTCCTTTCAGATTTTGGGGTGCTTCGTGCAAACAGTTTCATAATTTTCTGTGTCCTCATCTATTTATTTTTTTTTGTGTAAGAAAGATTTAAAATGGTACTGTTTAGACTGTCACACAAATACAAAAATATATTTCCTTACCTTCTTTCATTTAGTTAAATATTTTATCAATCCAAAACTCTCCACAAAGTGTCAGGATGAATAATGGTGGAAAGGAGCAGGGGGAAGAAGATTCTTTTTTCCATCAAAGAGTTACAAGCTTTAGAGTAGCAATAATATTGTTTAAAATTTATAATATCTCAGAATATTATAATGTGTGTTGGCCTTAGCATCTTCATCTCAGAAGAGCCCATTTGAAGCGAATTCCTTGATTTTTCCCACTCACTGCACTTTGATTGCCATCTTAGCGTGATCTTAGGGCACATCAACTGACCTTTTGTCCTGAAGAAATTAAACTGAAGGATGAGGTCCAGGAGCTTATATCATGCATTCCTGCTGCTAATGAGCACTCAGTCCACAAGACAGGCTAAAGCTGGTCTTAAATAAAACCCCTGAAACATTAATAGTACAGACGTTCTGTCTCCCATACCAACTGTTGAACTTTTCAAATCAAGTTTTTCATATTGCTCTACCAAAGAAGGTTGCAGAGAAAAAAAAAAGTAAAAAGTGTTATGATTTTGAGCTTATTCTATTGAATTAAAATGGTAATTTTTAATTATTTTTTTAGTGGCTATCAAGAACCTCTATCTACAGAAAATAGGGCTATCCCCTTTTGTAATGGAAACATACTTGCAGCAGTCCTTAGCATACAGTTTGGATTTCGGGATGTATCACCTTCTTGAAACAAGGTGAAAAAAGGATTTCCCACCTCCTTCTCCAATTTTTACATCATTATTCAGAAGCTACTTATTACATAAAAACTTTGGTGTAGGGGTTGGATAGCCTGCTAATGTAAGACCCAAGTATCATTTTGGATTAGAGAGTTTTCTTCTATGTAGGAAGAGACACTTTAATGACTGGTCAAATGAACTAACCATCCGCTCCTTGCCTTAGGCCTTCAAACTAATTTAGAAAGTCATTAAGCATTCAGTAATAGGAAAGCATATGCCATGCTATCCATGCAGTGCATGCAAAATCAGGTAAGAACTTCTGCTGAACCACTGAAATGGGAAAGTAAATAAATAAATAAATAAATAAATTAAATAACTCATAGTCCTGAAAGAACTTTGTCCTGTGAATGTGAAGCTGCAGCATCTGTGATAAAACAAAAATGTTTATTTTTCCATTTGGTTCATATATGTATATAACTAATGGCAAGGGATGTTCAGTCATGCTGATGATTTGATCCATTCAGCAAGAATGCACTTTTCACAGTATCTTACACATTGCCAAGTCACAGAGATTGTCCCTTTTTCTTACTTTCCATGCTGTGAATTAAAAAATGTATACATTTGCATCTTGCTCATGAGTTCAAACCAGTTGTTCCATTCTGATGGTTCTTGCAAACCTTATCAGATTTAGTGCTCTGTGTTTTATCGTTGCTTGCTATGCAACTTGGAGTTTCCTGCGGACTGAATGAGAAAGTGATAGCATGTGGTCTTTCTATTTAATTTCATAAAGCTGCACTCACCCCAACCTCAGCATGTTTTGTGAAAAATGTCAACCCCCATAGAGGAGTCCACATGAGCAAAAGAGAAGAAAGCTTATATTAAAAATCATCTACCACTTAGTACTTTAATATACCGTCCTACGTCTTGTTTGGTAGGGCATTTTCAAAAGAATTTTCAGAGTCTTAGCAAAAATAAATGAAGACATTTATTCAAGGAGAAATATTTTTTGTTTGAAACTAGTTGCATATTTGGTATAGAAGTGAAATAGATTCTCCTCCACTTGACAAATTTTAATGAAAAATTAGTGTTTCAGTTATTAATTATCTACAGTAACAATTTGCTGGATGAATATTAATTTTTATTATGTATCCAAGATCCAAGAATACTTTACCAGATGTAGTTTCAATTCCCAGTTGATGTAAATTGGCTTTGCTTCACTGAAAACAAAACATCTATATCAGTTTATTCCAGCTGAAGATCTGGCTCCAGAAATGCAGGATAGCATTGAGATTTCAGACCTGCTGAGCAACATGCAGCTCTCCAATTAAAATATTTTAAATATTTAATATTCAAAACAAAAATAAAAACAAAACAAACAATAAACCCCTCACACCCATAGAAAAAGCCTTGGTTTCTGCAGTAAAAATCTCAAAGTTATGTGCCTCTGAGAACTCAATACCTCCTGAAGGTTGAATCCTTAAGGTATCATGAAGAGATGGGGGAGCATGTTATAGTAAAGATGGTATCTCCTCCTGCAGTGTCCCAAACACGTCTTTGCTCCTAATCTCTCCCTCAAAGGTGGCACACCACCACTGTAAGAAAAACGTGATACATGAATTTGATCGACTTAAAGCCAATGATAGTTTGTGAATGCAAGAATAATCAGTGGATGTAATTTACCAGCCTTAGCATGGTTACTGCTCTCCTCCTCTTTTATGCTGGGTTGGTTTTTTTTGTTTTGTTTTGGTTTTTTTGCTAATCTCTTATTATCATAACTGAAAGATCTACTTAAGTAACTAGTCTAAGATCCTGATTTTGTAATTTCATCTGTGAGTTATCATGTAAAACACAATTTGAATCTCATAATGGAGAGGGGCTGATGTTCTTATTCTACCTGTCCTGTGGCTGCTGCCTTAGAGCTAAAAGAGAAAAATGAACTGGGAAATAATTTTCTAAAGGTTATGTGGTGGAAACAAAGAAAGTACAAACTCATACAAGCTTTTCTCTGCCATTAAAACAAATAGTAGAACTGAAATAGGTCTGATTTTTTTATTTTTTTTTTGCCCATTCCTTTTCTGGTGCTTGTTCAGTCTTCATGGCTCAGAAGTGACTTAGAGAGAGTGCCACAAAAAAGTTCAAAACCTGTGGGCCACTAGTGAAATGACAGTATGGCTTTGTCACAATGCTTTTTAGAGACAATTTTGCTGTACTGCTGAGAAACTGTGACTTAAATTTAAAAGGGGCAAAGTCCCCAGTTATGCTGTGGAGTCATGACAATCCTGTTCCTTATGTTTCCTGTCACTAGTCTAGTCAATGTGATTTAAGTCAAATGCAGGAGAATAAAACAATTTCTTTTGATTGTGAAGTGCTAGGGCAACTTACATGTTTTTAAGAAGATGCTGTGGGTAGTAGATAGGCAGGCCACTGTTCCATGGTACATAAGTCATATCGCCCTGGTAACAAGCCAGGATCACAAAGACTGTAGGAAGCACAGGGAGATAATGTCTCACGGACTAGTAGTTTAGCGAGGAAAGATTGTTTTCCATGTCTTTTTCCTCTACTTATTAAAATGTCAGTCTTCTTTTTCCACAAAGAAGACAAAAATGAAAGGACATTTCTAAATTCTGAAGACATTATCAGAAGTTTCCAACAGTCAGCCAGACTCCCAGGACTTTCTGTGAGTGGCCGATACTGTTTGTCACCTGAGCATCTAAGTGCTTGGCACACCGTAGAGCTAAGTGCAGCTCTTTTTAGCAGAATGGTACTGCACATACAACAGTTTTTTTGAAAGCTTCGTAATAAGAAAAAAATGTTTCTCATTTTTCTATAAAGCATTTCAAGCATTCAAGGTAATACTGAAGGTAGTAATTTTCCATATGATAGTTCTCCCTGTGTCAGATAATGATTTTGCAGCCTTTGAATTGCTGACTCAAAATTGCTCTATATGTTTTTATTATTATCATTTTTTTCCAAAAAGCTTTACAAAGGAAAGACAACATGAGCACACTGCTTTTATTGTGTGGGCGTGTGGTTACCTCTGTATAATAGACTGCCTAATGTTCTTGGTTTTAATGTGTAGCACTGCACATGTAGCACTCTGAATTTCCAAACGCCGTTTTCAGGCTCAATAATAGCCTTTCATTCAGCCAAAGGATTTACACCTAATTAAAGATCTGTGTGCTTTTTGTTCTGTTGTCTGGTTGGAAAGTATCTTGGGCATCTTGTCGCTGTCATTTAGGGCAAAGAAACAGTGTGTGTCAAGATGCTTTTGAAAGTTTTTGGTTTTTCTAAGAATACAGCTATAGATTTTAAACAATGTCTCCTATAGGCTTACTAAGGATAGCGATAGGTAATTTCCAAGACACTACTATTGGAATAATCTTTTTTTTTAAATTGCTGATAATTACTTTGTATTGTCAGTAGGATTTTTCAAGAAAGGATAGGAAAGGGAACAGAGAATTTTTTTTTTTAGTCCCATCACCTGTCTAAGTATGTCTCTCTTAAAATTGAAGTTTAATTTGTTGAATGCAGTTTATATCTGAATGTAAAAGTTTGTTTCTGTGCGTTTTATAATAAATCTGTCTTTATGCAGTGTTTGCAGTTTTAAACTGTTTTGAAAGGAGCTTTAAAGTAACCATAATAAAAACATAAGTGTAATACTGAGATTGAAACTGTTAACTTCATTAATCTGATTTTGTTCCACCTCTGACCTCAGATATGGTGTTGCTATCAACTCATACCTGTATTCAGACATGCGGGGGTGGAGGGGGTGGGGGGTGGCGGGGCGAGTTGTGCTGTGCAATTCATATAGACTAGTCAAGAAACAAAGTCCACTGTGAAAGGTATAAAAAAACCCAGTATCAGAAATAAAAAGATAAGACACAAGACAACAGATAAGGACAGGGAAGTGAGGGTATATGGGAAATAATATGACAGGACTGCAAGCGGGAATCTCAGCAGATGAGTGTCCTAATTGTTCTCAACCTTTTTTGTAGGTAGACATTAAAATAAACAGATGCCTCATTGTCAAGGATGTGAAACTGGAGAAAGAAATTCTGTGTAGCTATTTAAAGGGAACTTTTCTGAGCTGCAAGTGCACTAAGGTAGAAAGAAATAGTACAGTTAGATGATTGAGACTGGCATTACAGTGAACTGATAAGGATAGGAATCAAT
Source organism: Acropternis orthonyx (assembly GCA_035583155.1). Lineage (NCBI taxonomy): Eukaryota > Metazoa > Chordata > Aves > Passeriformes > Rhinocryptidae > Acropternis > Acropternis orthonyx. The sequence continues at coordinate 32,778,984 of JAWWEU010000111.1, forward strand.
ATTTTGTGTTGGTGAATGACAAATGGTATGTAAAGAAACAATAATCTGTGAAAGATCTTCCAAAGACGGCAAGTAGCTTTTGCTTAAATATGTAAAAGAAAAAAAAGATGAAGGAGAATGCAGAGGGAGAGCGACATAACTAAAGTTACTGGTTAGGTAGATGATCTCTGCAATAGCAATCTGAATGGAAGCGAGAAAAGTGGATATTTTATTAGCCAGAACACAAGCCAGCACAGCTCTCATCAAGCACTTTCAGATATGTGTATGAATAGGAAAAACACTTCAAGCACCCCAAAGAAATGAAAGAGGTAAAAATGAACGGTGAGTACCAAGTTATACATCTAAAGATAGTTCTCTTGCTCATGGAAATCAAAAGATACAGTAGGAGAAAAATAAAGAGTTCAAATTTTAACACATTTAGTTTTATGGCATGGCTAGGAATCTATGAGAAGACATTGGAGATATATGAAAAAATTAGTGTGGGTGGAAAAGGCAAGCATGAGGTAGAGAAGGAGGCCTGTGAATTGTCAGGTTCAATATACATCTACAGATTAAATCACCCCAAAATATATTATACAAAGAGAAGAAAATAAAGTTTAGGACTAAGTCCTTAGAACTGTTATACCCAAAAACAGTAAAAAAAGGTGAAGAGTTTGCGCAAGATGTTGCGTAAGCTGAAAGTGTAACTTTAGCTTTTCTAGATAGCATGAAGAGGACAGAATTGTGGATACAAAGGACAATATTTTTGAAAAGAGACATCAAAATCTAAAGTCCAAACAGGCCAAAGGGAATAAAAATGGAAAGAGGGAAAAGAATGAGTATGGCAGTGGTCAGGAGGAGGACTAGGGCAAAGATTTAATGAAGACTCAGACGAGGACAACATCTGAGAAATGCCTTGGTTTGACAGGGGAAGAGAAGGAAGTTGTATGATGGTGAAAGTGAGGGGAAGGCATGTTGCATTTTTTATTGTGAGAGAAGGATGAATGAACTGTCTTTCTATGGGAGAAAATCTTAAATAAGCATTACAGTATTACTACTGATAGCAATCCAGCAAGTGTCTAAGAAGTAGAAGTATTAGTAATAGACAGTATATTCTTGCCCCACACAGAAAGCAGGATTAAGATGTGATTTTCTGTGTGATGACATAAAGAGATAAAACACATTAATCTTCTTTACTACTTTCAGTAATATAACTCCATCCTGCTTTGTGTACTACCATGCTAATACTGATGCCAAGTACTTAATATACACAAGTCAATATATTTAAATCTAGTTTCACTTATGTCTATCACATACTTTTTTTTTACATTGTTGACGGTTATCTAAGCGACTCAAACAACCTTACCCTGCTTATTGTAGGAAATACCAAAATAATGCAGTTCAACATGCAAAAGTGATAGTAATAAGTAGCTATAAGTCAAGTACCAGTAAAACATGTAACACAGAAGAAAGGTGAAAATTAATATTTAATTGCAATATGAAATAGTAAATTATCATTTAGAGGCTGATCATGACTGAAATCTCACAAAAAAACATTTTGAGACATTTATTTTGGAATTTACAGTCCAAAAAGCAAGAATAGAAAACCAAAAGAAATTCATAGATCATGGCAGGGGTGATGACTTGGATATTCTTTTTACAATCAGTTTCTGAATTCTGACTGATGTAGAGGATTATTTCTTTTCATGGGAACCTGAGAGCATTTTTGCTTTCTTGTTATCTTTTTTGTCAGTTTTAATTGTGTTGGATGAGAGCCCCAGAAAGCACTGGCACAAGATTGACAAGAATGAGTGCTCAGTTTCACGTCTTCTGTCCCTGAAAAGAATTGATTTGGGGCAATAGGTTGGCTTCTGTGCAAGACAGTTAGCTTAGCAGGGGTGACGTTGCCTATAAGTGATGTGTATTAACCTGTCAAAGTGGATCAGGAGTCTATGCCACAGAAAAGTGAAAGGTTATAAAAACACAAAGACAGTTCTATGCCTCTGACCATTTTCCCCACTGGAAATAGAGAAGATGTGTTTTAGAACCCTATTGAGGCAGGAGAAGTCCTCACAATTTCATCATAGGTGGATCATTCAAATTTAAAGGAAGGGGATGCAAGAGCAAATACCATTGCACTGAAAGGATTTCTTCTCATTGAGTATCTGTAGGCTTTTTTGCAGGTCATACATTTAATAAAAAGTAACTGAGTTAGTACCTTCCACAAAGTCTGCTCATTTGTTACAGAGATGAACTGTAAACCAGGAGCCTTAGTCCTCCAGTGAAGTTATTTCACACTATAGCAGTGAACATGTAGGTCTAAACAGAGGACAGTAACCTGAGGCAGCAAGCAAGGCCATATGGATGCCTATACAGTAGCTCAGCAGTTCTCAGTGAAGAAAGATTAATCAGGCCTTTGATTAAGTACACAAAGATAAACCATTAACTAACCACCATTAACTTTACTCATACTAAACCATTATGAATAATAAAGAAATATATTTCATATTTTCTGGGGTTTTCCTTCTGAATTACTCAGTTGCTTTCTTGTGCTTTTAACATGTTTGATGTAATTCACCTCTGAGTAGATCTAGCACAAATATCTAAGGAGGATTCAGGTGGTACATAGGCCTTGTGCTGGAACCTCCATAAGGAGCAGATGTTGTCATTTCATGATTTTATTTTTTTGCATTTCATAATACTTCCTTTTTTTGTGTTACTGGGCAAATTGTTTTGCCACTGGAAGTATGCTGCCTCCTGTGATGATAAAGCTGAACCAGCTTAACTAGGAAAGTAATTAAATAGCCTTAGCGTGAGTGAGCAAAGGAGAATGCTTTTGAGATGCATCTAGACAGAAAAAGTTCTGCACTCCAAGCTAAGGCTAACCATCACCATCCTTCAGGTTTCACTAGCACACACATGGCCATTGTTTGATGTGATAGACTTCAGTGTTTCCTGAGCACACACTGCTGCATGACCTTGCTCTTTCATTTTTCTTTGGGGATTCTGGGAATCTGTTTTCTTTTTCACTGCTGACCTCTAATGATAGATATGTCTGAGCTTATGTTACAAATGTTCCCATGCCTCACGTAGGCTTGTAAACTATCTTTGCTATCATTACTTTCTTCCAGATCACAGGAAGGATTTTAATATAAATGGATAGGCTTTTATGGTACCATTTGTTTGATACTTATTACCATACGTGATTTCTTTTCTGTACCACAGTTAGAGCTGGCTGGGGATAGAATGAATATAGCTATGCATCTTTTTCCATTTTGATAGCCTCACCAAGAAAGAATAAAATTGCATACCCATTGTATTCCTTCAGAATGCATGAATACTAAGCTACATTATCTATGCCTTTGATAGCTTTAGATTATTAATGTAATTAACTGAATCATTAATTATTTTAAAATCAGGAGTTCATACTAGTCCTTCTCTTCTGTGCTTTTCTTGAACTTCTAAATCTTGAATTTGTTGACCAAAAGATGAACATTATTAAAGAGTAAATGTGATCTAGTTTTGAACACAAAGGTCCTGGTGTAGAGGTTATGGGTTGTGCTACTACTGCAGTCAACTTATAAAATTGACAAGTAGCTAAGGGACATATTTTCACTTGAGTGTCTAAAATAGTTGCTAAAACCCAAATGGTGGCACAAAAAATTATAGACTATTATTCACTGTTATAATAGGTAGGTATTTGTCAATAGCTTCTTGGTGGCATTTGTCACCATGGCATATAGATGCATTTTTCACATTAGATGGCTTGTCCCCAACCTGTATGGTAAAACAGTACCACTGGGAACTGTGGCATAGCAAAAAAACTCTCTAAGAGAAATGGAAACAAAAATAAGATATTTAGTATCTCAGAGAGTCACTTAACTACAAGAACATCTTCTTTTAGGAAATGTTAATTCACATAGCCCTGAAATTTAAATGTGGAAACAGATGTTCAGTGTCAGGTGCCCACGTTTAAATATTTAGCCTTAGATAACCTATGCCTCATTTTATGTGCCTCAAAGTAGAGCTTAGAATACTTGCAAGGGCTATGAAGTTTGTGAAGAGGTTTTTTTCTAATTGTCTTTACCTATTACATTCTTTTAAATACATGTATAACGTATCAGCAAAATTATTTTCAAATACCTTAATGTTATCTGTTTTAAATGCAACTTATTTATGCCATGAATTATGAAAGGACTATCTTATCTTAAAACCTTATTCGAAAGGAGCTCTGGATCTATGAAAAAGAAGTGCCAAGAAATTAATACCATAAGTCTTAGATAACTTCTGACTGTTTAGAAAGCATTCAATGTTCACCCATCACTAGTGTGGTGAATCATTACTGCAAAAAGTACAGTCTGGTTATAAAACATGCTGCCCAAGTTAAGCATCAGTAAGATTAGTTTAGGGCATAGTCTGACCTGGAAGGAAAAAAAGTTCAGTCTTTCTATCAACAGTCTTCTTATTGCCTTAAATATAGGACAAAGGTTTATTATAAACACATCTGATTGTATTAATAGATACAAAATGGAGGTTAAAACTCTGAATGTGGCATGAGTAAAGAAAGCTGGCTTAGTGGATTACATGCGGTATGACTAAGAATGAAAGAATGTGGAGAATTCAGACTGCAATACCACACAGAGATTGCAATTAACTAGCACTAAATGTTTGAAATGAGCAGCAAGTAGGAATAAGAAGTAGTCAATTATTTATGTTGGGAAAGATATTTATGTTTTAATGTTCTGCCATGTTAGCAGAATATTTAGATAAAACATGGAAGTACCAGTAACTGTTTGTTACTTGTCCAATAGAGTGAGTTTAACAGGTTTTGTACTCAAGCTATCGTCTCCACTTTCTTCCATTAGATGGGCAATCTAGGAGGAAAAAACTGTTGCTACTGTTATTAATTCAGACAGGAATGCCAAAGTTGTCATCACTGTCCATGAGTGTGCAGTGCTCTCAGTCTGTGAGCTCAGGATCATGCAGCTGCTCAGCAGTGGCCCGTATTGCCACAGTGCCAAATGGAGCACATCTCGCACTTGGTCCCTGCACTCTCAAATATTTGCCTTCTAGTCCTGGGGCACATTCTCTGCAGATTAAATATTCATAGCTCTATGTATGTGATTTATTTTCTTCTGATTGTCTTGTTTGTGTTCACCTGAAATGTAAACTCCTAAGGTATCCCAGACACTTGGGTTTTTTCCTGCAGTAGTGTATTTATTCTCGGACCGGAATGTATAAATCTGTCTCACTCAATCTATCTCTCAAGCTGGTCAAGTGAAATAAAAGAGGGAAATGTACACTTTTGTGCCTCTTTACTACATCTTCAAAATACTGCTTCAAAATACACATTTTTAGATGTATTTTTAAATTGTGTCCTTAAATGAAGGGCATTGAAGCCATCAAAAATCCATCAAGTATTACATTTTCCTAGGCATTCTCCATGAGTAGTCCTCTAAAAGCAGCAATAGGAAAAAAAAAAAAAGAACCCCCTGTGATTCTACATCAATGCCATTAATACAGGTGAAGTTGAGCTTTGAGCTCTGTCATTTTCCATGTCTTCACATTTACTGATCTCCCAGAACTTTTTTGCTCTACCCAGCCCTCTTTGCTCTTCATTTTTTTTTACAGATCCTCCAAGGATGCCTTTCCAAGTCATAATATTTCTAAATATGTGTGGATAGTTTGAAATCTGGGCTAGATGTAGGACTGTGTAGTGTAGCAATTTTTGAAGTTACTGCAGCACCTTTGCAAAAATGTTATTTGAGCTGATCACAGATTAGGTTTCCAAAGAAAAAAGGCCAACCACTGGAAACCAAACTTAGTTTAAAAAGAGAACCTCAAAGAAGAAACTTGCAGGGAAAAGCAAACCAAAAAAAAAAAAAAAAACATAAAGGACAGTTAGAGATGACATAGACCTAAAAAATACAAAACTGCAGTCTGCATTGGTCATTAATTTTAGCACACAAAATAAATGTTGCTTTATTGATTGTTATCCACAAAAGACTCACAATGAAATAATATTTCTTTTCCTTTTCTGTATCCTTATCAGGATTGCACCATTTTATCTCTGTAATAGGCTATTGTGCAATACTAAGTGTTTTATTTCTTTGTGTAATACCTAGACAAGCTAGATCACATCTGTTTAGATTCCAGCAGTAGAAAAACTTTAATTTCTCAGCTGTAATGCAATGGGCACAATAGGTTATTCTAGACAGAATAACATTGTTCCTATCAAAATGGTGGAATTGTATCAGGAGGAAGCATTGCCTGGAAATAACAAATGAGTCCCTGTTACCTCCACCAAGTGCTTCTTTTGCGAAAGTATATACAGATGCCATAATTTTTTAAAGATATTATTGTGATAAAGAGACAAAGAAAACCATTTTCTACTTAGGTATTGTAAACAACTCAGAAAATACTGAGTGTTTTCTGTTGAGTTTGTGGTGCCACAAAGAGGTTGGATTAAAAAACATAATCTAAATAAAATAGGTATGTTACTGAAACATGATGCTTTAAAATAACTTATGTGGAATAATATGTATATAGAAAGTAAGTCTATTTAATTTGGTCAATTTAAGCTTAAAATGGCTTTTAAAGCATATTAAGATAGAGTAGAAATTCATTTATTCTCAGTTAACCTGTCACCAAAGCCAGTCACTGACATCCCAAGTTCATTTCAATGCCTGTAGGAAATGTAGACTTTCCCTCTAAGGAAACGCGAAAAAGGGAGCTGTAGAAGTTGAGATGTTTACGAAATTCTTATTCCTCTTTACAGGTTTCAGCTCAGCATATGTATGAATTTATAGATACAGTTTTGAAACTATATAGGCACACAGCTCTTAAATGAGCAAGGTGATATCTTTAGGGCAAGCTGCAATTCCTGCTACTAGTGTTTGCATACCTATTCAATTTTTAGCAAGAAAACATAGTGACTTTTAACATACAAGGGTTGTACTGAAACCATTTCCACCAGGTTTTCTAGGAGAAAAGTTCCTTTGGTAGATGTAGTACTTATTATTCCTTTGAGAAAGAAGACTACAAGAATGCCAATATTCTTTTGCCACCAACTGTACCTCAGAAAAAGAATAGTCAGGGAGGCTGATTCTGGTGGGAAGAAATGGAAGAGCTCACTTCTTTATCCAACTGGTGACTCGACAATGACTTCAAAGTTACTCTGCATGCAATTGGTGAAGGTCAAGGAAGAAATTATTTTTAGCACTAATGGCCTAGTCTGGGATTTTTTCATGCTCTCAGAAGCCTGAAAAAGAGCCTGATAAACCACTCAAACCAAAATGATTGTTGTATTTATTTTTCTTTTAGTAGTAGTAATAGTGATGTTGCGTTGTTTTAGTCCATCAGAGAACCAATCTGAAGAGCTAAATAATTATCTCTGAAATAAGGTATCAAACACGAAAAAGATCTGTATGTTTAAAAGAATATTTGGAGCAATGTGACAAAGATAAAGGAAAATGTTTTTCGACATTGTGCCTTGGAATAATCATGCTAAAAAACCTTTTTGTTTGTTTGGTTTTGGGTTTTGTTTTGGATTTGTTTTTTTACCTTGTGGAAGCATCCAACTTTATTGTTGCTTTTACACAGTTTGGGGTGAAACATTTTTATATTCCCAGGATGTAATAATTAGGTATATGTCAATGCAGATATGACAAATATTTTCTGAATGGAAATATTCTGTCATTTTCAAAGGCAAAATATATAATTGTTGCAATAATCTGAGAATCCGGAAGCCCACAGACATGTGACCATGTAGATCGGAGCTAAATTACTTTTTACATGTTCATTATCAGATTCTCAGTCAATGTCAACAGGAGCAGCCTTTTTCATGTCACTATATGCATGTCAGGCATGAAAAATACTGCTGCATCACTAAACTTCGGGGACATGGCAAGCACTTGTAGAGGAAACGTTATGCCTCCTTTATCTCTGCCAGACTGGATGTCTTAAACTAAGTTTGAAGGAAGCAAGAGCTTTACATTCTGGAAGAGATCGCTTTAAATTATGTAGGAAAAATGCCAGACCCACAGAATGGCTACTTTTTTGATTTCCACCTTTTAAGGACTCTACTTGTGGTAGGAGGCTTTGATGACTAAATGTAGCGTGAGTAGTAATTTCATGGTGTTCTTTAGTCTTTGAAAGAGAAGGGGATGTTGCAGCACATCTTCAGAGAATTATTATTATTATTATTATTATTATTATTACTATTTATTATAGTACATGCTGAGCTTGGGACTAGAAAAATAACTGTTAGAAATTAGAAGACAGCCCTTCAGACCTATAGAAAAATAACCCTAAACCATCAAATGGAGTTATAGTTCAACATACTTAGAAAACTACAGTAAATTAAAGATCTTAAAGGCTACAGGAAGAAGCATATTCTTTCAGAATCGATGCTGAACAATAGAAACATCTAGTGGTATGGAGCCCCATCTGTTAGACATTAAAGTCAGACAAAATCACACAGGGTATGTCTGCTCCACCCAAACCCTCCAGCTATATTTTCTCTCTGCTTTTCTTAGATATACTGGTGAAAGTGTCAGGCTCTTATACTTTTCACATTCTTGATATGTCAGATGCTAAGAACTTGGTGCACTATTTGGGAAGAAAACAACTAGATTGCTTTGAGAAAGTCTTGGTTGCTTTTAATATATTTGATATAAAAGGACAGAGAAGGAGATATTGTCTCTTCTCTTTTTTGCTGGGACAAAGGTCATGACACGTAGGAAGTACTGCCTGATTCAACCATGAACGACTGCAGTGATTGCAAAGCATCACTCATGGTTTTAAGCACATGTCAAAACATTGAATTTTAAAGAGAGGAATTGGGAGCTTCCAGCAGCAACCCGTTAGAATGATGGATGGTTGGGTTTTGCTACTTGTTGGGACCTGTAAATCCTCTATGACAATGGAAATCTACTATCAAAAATCCCCAGCTCAATGGAGAGGAACCTTTACTTAGAAGTGCTTTAGAGAGAAAACATTTCAAAAATTCTTCAAGAAAGTTTGGGACGTCAGTTAATCAATACTTTAGGTGGGTAAAATTTATATAAAAACTGTAGCTATCTTTGCAGCCTTATAAGATTTAAAGTTTATGGTATGTCGCAAAATGAAAATCACTGAAGTCCAGTGTATGCAAACCTGCAAAATGAAAAGGAGCAGTGATAAACTTTTACAGGTTTTAGCAGGACACCTTTTGTTATCATTTCCTGTATAGCAGAATAGTATCATCAGCAAATCCATCAGCCTGCAAATGGACATTCCTATGGAATAAGTAGCAGATACAGATCCATTTTGCTAGAAATAGTAAATAGACAGCTCAGGTCAGTGCTTGTGCCAGAACTCTTTATTTTTGTTTAGTTCATCCCATTTTTACTATAATTAAGAAATAATAGTCAAATTGCATGACCATTTGGGAGCATGTACACAATAGAACATGAAACAAAAAAGCATTTAAATGGTTAAGACTGTGCTTATGAAAGTTGTATGACTTTTAATTCCAGGTATGTTATGCAGCTTCACTGTGCTCATTTTAATGTTTTTCTCTTCTTCTTTCTCAGTGGGAACAACTTTCAAAGAAAGGTCTACCCTATAAGACATACAAATAAATCACTTTAAACCATGAAGAGGTCTTTATTAAACCCTGTTACAGCTAAGAGAACAAATATGAAATGAGTGTTGAATTCATTCTTATCTACCCACACACATTTCTGGACTAGGCTAAGAGAAGGACAAGTTTACCTTCCAATGAATGAAGGCCAAAATAGAGGGAGGGACCTCAAAGTAGTGTTCTGATATTTGGCAAAGAAAATATTCTTAAGTGGCCCTAGAAACTGAGGAAACTGCAAAACCAACACATCTGTATCTCTTCTATTAGGAAAAAAACAAAAATGAAACTGAAGATAAATCTGGGGGAAAACAGTTTTGAGAATAACTGAAAGGCAGCCTTGGCTTACAGCTCATGTTTTGAACATTTTAATTACCTTAGAAATACCAAAAAAAAAAAAAAAAAAAAAAAAAAAAAAAAAATCTATTTTCATACTATAATATATCTTCCCAGTTGTTTCCAATTCTGTGTACATCTGCAGCAATACAGATCAACTTTAAGGACTATTTTGAAGCAGAAATTTGCACATTCTATTTGACAGAGACAGAGTAGTACCTGTGTCGCATATGTAAGCAGAAGCTTTCTTACAGTATCAGCTTTAGGATGGACATCTTAGTATATAGGACAGTACAAGAAGACTAAGATAATACATTTGATGTTAGTGTTCAGATCTTTCAAGAAAATCCTAGCATGGCACTGAACTCTGTGAATGTAATAAAATGAGATTGCAATTTGGGGGGCATCTTTTCTTAATTGAGAGCATCAAACCAAACCAAAGCTATACAAGGTGGCTGTAAATTAAAGATTCTCATATTCCCATAAACTTAGTGCTGTAGACTCTTTTCATGGTATGCCACTACTTCTGATGTATCAAGGACTTTCTAAGTGTCACTTCATCACTCAGAGACTTAATTTAGTAAGATGCTAAATTTAAATAGCATCATGGGCAAAATCCAGTAGTTCAAGTAACTGGAGAAAGCATTAATCTGTCCGATGCCTTCAAAATTGATACAACAAATTGATAGTGCGCTAAAGTCTAGTAGCATTAGTGTGGGGACAGTGGCTATGTAAGAATGTTTTCCCTAAGAGACACAGTCAGAATCTTTATGTGCTTTCACTGTTTTCTCTTCCAAAGTGACAAATGTGTGTATTTAGTTTAATTGGAGATATGATCCAAACAAAGCTCAAAATTGAGAATTTTGAAACTTGGATACCACACATGAAAGTAGCTTGCAAATTTAACCTATTTTGGGGACCTTCCATGTAGTTTGAAGTTGTTCAAAACTGAAACAAGCAAAACCTTCTTATTTTGATGTTCCTTGTTTTGTTTTCACCTGTTTAATGTTTTTGATACCAGTCAAATTGTCATTGATCTCAGATACACTTTACAGTTCCAAGCAGGTCAATTTGTCTTCATCTTTAGATCTTGTTAAAACCAAAGGAAGATTCCTTCCTTCGCCTACTTGCATATGACTGCGGATAATTATAATCCTTGAAATTCGTAAGTGCGTATGTTTTTCATCCTTTGGAAAGCTTTAATTTCCTTTAAACACAGTGTGCAGAAAGATTATTGTCTGTTCTCTGTGCCATTCCAATTGATTAAAAGAGAAATAACCTGCCCTGCTTGATTCTCTCTGCTTGCTGTGCAGACCTTGCATAGCAATGGGAGGAGGGAGTCTGTGTAGCCGGATCACATTCTGTCTCTAAAGCAGCAGTGCTAGAGAGCCGCACAAGTTGCTTGCTATACATATTAGCCTAGATTGCAGAAAACAATCAACCACAGGGCTTAGTTCAGTCTGGATTAAGAGATGGGATAGTTTAATGAACTTCAGCAACATAGTCCCATTCTCAGTATCTTCACTCATATGTGGGCCTGTGGTAGAGCCATGGCAAGCACTTTCAATAATTAACAGTTAATTTTTTATAGTGTGCTGTGACAACCCAGACTAACAGTTTTGAGACTTCGTTGAAATATGCTGTTATGAACTACCTCTCACTGTACATGATACCTCGAGCAGCAAAAATATAAGCAAAATTGTTCTGAAGCTGCATTGATTCTGAGATAGCTGGCTTTTGGTTGTATGACTATAAGCCCTGCACATCAAAATGCCTCACAAGATTAGGACAAAAAGTTTCTCATTTCATGGTAGATGTGTCCTGTTAGGTATAAATAAGCACTCATGAGTTCTCACACTCACTTATATTTTTTTTAAACCACTGATTGTTTTATAAATTTCTGAGCCTCTGAAGTGGCAGAGTTGTGAAATGCCACCCATTTCACCCCTCTGCCAGTTCAGACTCTCCCTTACTGATCCCTGTACTTCTTGCAGGCTCAATTCAAAGAGCTTCAGAAGCTATGGTTACATTATTGCATAGTTCTTTGTAGTCTGTTCAAGGTGAGTTTTGAAAAATGACAGTCACCAGGGACCTGCAAGGATTTTGGTGAGGAGTTGTAATCCTGTCTCATTGATTTTTGTATCAATGGGACAGCTGGAGAGATGACCAATGAGAAAAAATTCTGCTGAAGACCATAAGCCACCTGCAGAAATAAGGAAATGCTTCAATATCTGGTCCTATTGTCATCCATAGAATTTTAGCAGAATTCATATTTGGTAGTCATGTAAGAAATAGTATACCCAGAAGGAAATATGCAGTTGCACTTCTTCTCTTCACTAGAGGGTAGGGTTTAGCACAGAGGAGTAATGGCAGCCACATTTCTCTATGCTAAGCATTAGCTTTAAACTCAGTTCTGAAGGTACTGAGTTATGTGTTGTGCTCTGTGTAATCTCAGGAAACTCAAACTCAGTGTTACTTTACTCTCAGTTCAAATCCAACTGCAGGTCTAGCTCAAACCTTGACCATCACCAGTGAAGATACTGTTAAATTCCTTTATAAATTATTTTATCTCTAGAGATATAGATTATACTTCAGCAGCTATAATAGATAACTTTGGCTTCTCAGCATTCTTAATAAATTCCACATATTTTGATTAACTGGGAAAAAGGTATTAGCTAAATATCTGTCTGACAATAATTGATACAGAGCTTAAATTCTTCACGGAAGTTACAAAAAGGCAGAATTAGGAAGACACAGAATAAAACCATTGAAACTGAATTGTAAGAGATTTTAGTAAGGAAACTGGTTTATGAATATTTTGAAAATGACAGCAGGCAGTCATAAAGTGATCATAATATTGAAATGCACAGGCCAAAACCACCAGGCTTGTTCCTGCCTTCTAAAGCAATTTATTCTGTAGGTTTTGCAAGTGTGACTGCTTACATAAATATTAAAGGGTACAAAATGTATCATGTGTTCACTTGAGCACAATGAAAAAGGAATATTTTTACAAAATGTAATTGCTAAATTTGCAGCACAGGTGTTATGTTACGTGTTTTCAAATATAAGTATAAATATTACATAAACTGTTCTTGAAATGAAAAATTAATTCTTGGAAATGGATTAATAGATAGTAATGATTGATTATTCAAGAAACAATTAATTGTTCACTGTAGTAGATACAGGGTAAAAGACAGCTTTGGCTTATGGTTCATCTAAAGCAGACATAGAATAGAGAGCAGCATATGACAAATAGCATGAAGAAAAAAAATTGTTAATATTAATTAGAATTTGTCAAGTATAGAAAAATCAATAAAAGAAATTAGAGATTGAGCTAAATAAATATGCATGGTTTTGTCAAATATGAAAAATTAAAAAGGTAAGAATAACAAAGATGTGTACATCCAATGTTAGAGACAAACTAAATTTGATTGTCCTGTATTTAGATCTGGTCAGCAAAATTATCAGTAATGCACCCTAAATATTTTATCTCTGTATTTGGAAGAAGTATTGTCAGTTATTTTATTTCACATGCAGACTTTCCAGTCTTTTACTAACTTGGAAGGACAGAAGAAACATGCGCTTAGCATAAATATTTCTAAATAGGTAGATTTGGTAATATATATTCAGAAGTCCTAGATAAGGAGATCTGAAATCGGCTGACGCTCTTTCTAGTAAATCTTTGAACAGGATAAATTCTGGTAAAATGAAATAATAATGGTGATGAAATCCCAGCTGTTGTTGCAGGATATTGTCTTTTCCCTATTAAAAATGTCAAGCAGGATGTCCCAAGTAACTATGTGCTGGTTAGGCTAATACCTATCCCTGACAAAAATAAGAAAGTGCCACTGAAATTAAATTAATAAAGACTTAAAGGGCAAGAAAGTAATCAATTTCAAACAGTAGACTTTATAAAGAGAAACTCTTGTCAACAAACTTGATCTAAACCTCAGACATCATGACAGATTTGGTTGATGAATATAATTGGATAGAAATGATAAATTATGATTTATTGCAAGGAGTTTGACTTTGTGACTTATGACATTCTAATGTACTGAACCGATGTCAAAAAGCTGTTGCCAATGAGAAATTATCCTGGATAGGAGTGATTTCATTGGACTTTCATAGACATTGGTACAAAGCCACATTTTAATCAGTGATCTGGAGAGGAATGGAAATGGCCCATCATGGAACTTGTGGATGACACAAAGACTGGTGGGAACTGTAAACAACAATGCAGTCATTCTCAGCAACTGAGATCACAAATAAAATGTACTTTAATATACAGACACAGCTGTACAACTACCTCCCAAATATATTACATTTAAGAAAGTGGTGACCTTGACAAGGATCTCTGGGTTGTAAGAGACATGCAACCATGCACTTCCAGGATGATGCAACAGAAACAGGTGAATTTGGGATGTGAGAACATCTAAGGACACAGTTGACTGGAAACAGCTGAAAATTTGAGGAGGATCATATAAGAGCTACAGGACTTATTTTAGGACTGGAAAAAATACTTTAAAAATTGAAACTGCTTGATTCATTTAAGTAAACAGAAGATACTGAGGGATGACTGCTCCCCTTCCTGGGGACAGTGCTAAGGCATATTCTAATCCCTCAGGGAATTTTAAAACTAATAATGTAAGAGTTTAAGAATGTTATTCTTTCGGTTTGACTCTTGGCAAAATGCCAACCACCTCCCAATGCGACAGAGTTTCAGTTAAAAGAAGTGAGGAAAAAAAACC
>JAWWEU010000111.1:32803204-32834695 GCA_035583155.1 Acropternis orthonyx
CCCAGAAAGGACATGTTTTTCTACCTCTGGAGGCAGATTTTATGATAAACATACCAAACTAGCTACTTCATATACTCTTTCTATATATATATATGTATACACACGTGTACACTCAGAACTATATATACATATACATATTTATATGATAAATCTTTCAGTGTGTCATTACAAGGGTGCCATTACTTCCATATCGCTTTCCAGCCCATGAACCATTAGTGGCTTTGTAGGCAGCCACAAACTTCCAGAGAGCCCTCCAAATTTTTAAGAACTCATCAGCTTTCTGTGAGGACTTATCTGTGGATTTGTTCCCTTCTTTTTACAAGTCCCCTGTTCCTCTTGGAAAATCCCCACCCTGTATTCATGTTCTAGCTACCAGGTCTCATTCCCTTGTTTTGCTCCGTACTCCCACAGTTTCTCCCACAACCATATATGCTGGAGGAGCAAGTAAGTTCCTGCTGTCCTAGCAGTGCAGCACAGAACCTAGAGGGCAGCAGCCAGAACAAGGCAAAATGTAGCGTTCCTTTCCTCCATTCTGAACTTTCTTAACAAAGCCATGTTGTTGTTGTGACTACAGAGTCAACTGTAAATGAAGTACATGCTTATACCCTCTGTTGCACACATAATATGGAAGTAGTTCAAAAGCTCTGTCCTTAGATATGTATTTGCTATGCATTTTACTATCTAATGCATAGCATTAGATAGACACAGATCATTCATGGATTACAACTAGTTGATAACAGCAAGTGAATGAGCCTATTTAGCTTTCTTCTTTGTAACTGCCTTTTTCTTGGTAGGTTTTGTCCAGAAGCTCATGTTTGTTTATGACATAAAAATTCTCTTTGTTGGAAATAGCACTGGTGTCACAAGCACTGTGTTGGGGTCTTGGCATGCATGAATCAGTAGGAAGGTTGAAAGGAAACAACTTCTACTCAGCTACCTTGTTAATCAGCACTCACAGGAAAAAAAATTCTTCCCAGAACAGAATGGGAATTATTTGATGGGAGAGAGATTTGGGAGTTGTTTATAGAAAAGTCCCTAAAGCCTTTAGACTAAAACACAGCTGCAGTACTGAAAGCAAATCAGATGCTGGATTGTATTTCTGGGGTAAACAAAGTGAAGCAAAGCCTAGGAGGGGATGGTCCTGTTACATAAGACACCGCTTACATTGCATCAAAAATGCTATAACTCCTATTGTGTCCTGTGCCTCAGGGTGTAATTGCTCTTGAAACAAATGAGCAAAGCAGAATAACCAAAATTATGACAAGTTTCAAATAGTTAAGCCCTAAAATGTTGGAAAATATGAAGTTCTTTTTCCATGGAGAAAAAAAGGGTAAAAAACCGAAAAGAACATCTTTATAGTAACCTATTGAAAGTGTTTGGGTTCAGCATACAAAAAGCTAACCTGGATGTAGGTGCATTTCGTTTTTCAGAGTCAGAGAGAGCAAAAAATGAAGCTAAGTAATTCGAAAATCAGGTGATGGAAACATAATGAAGGCTAACGATCACATAAAATAGGTTACCAAAAACCTATTGAGGCCCTTTAAAAGATGCCTCTCTGCCTTTCAGAACACACAGCAGAAAAAAGGATAAAGAGTTACAGGATCACAAAAGAAAATTATATAGAGAGCACAAAGAGGAGTAGATATAACAATGGGACATGTCACTCTGTTCTCTACTTTGTAAGTCCTTACTCTGTGTTCATCACTATGTATCTGCTCCATGTTCCTGTATCCTCTTTATCAGCAGATTTTGCCTGTCAGAGTGTGAGATGAGCTCACTTTTTTTTCCTCCTGTTTTTGTATGGAAGTAAGTCTCATGCAACAGCACTGTTTCAGTGTCTTTGCTGATCTTTCACACCCCTGTAGTGACTTGGTAACCTGTGGGGCCAATTTTTACCTCACGTTATCGGACATATTTCCATAAATTTCATTAATAGGCAGTGGGATAGAGGAGAAAGAGAGAGAGAGACTTTTCAAATATCCTGAGCTGCATTATGAGCTCAAGCCTGATCAAACATCAGAAAATCCATATCATCCCTCAAACTCATTATACAAATGTCTGCAAAACTGTCTCCCTGATTGCTAAAGCTCATAGAAAAGCTCTCTTAATTTCTTTCACTCTATGGAACTCTTAAAAGGGAGGAGGTTTTGGGTTTGGATAAAACTGAAAGTATGTATCTCACAGCTCTGCTCAATATTCTAGCTGTACCAGCTGGTCCAGAAAAAGATATTAACTGTCTCCAGACATCTTGCCCTTGAAGAAAATACTACGTCTCAGCATACACACTATGACATAAGTAATTACAGAAATATCAGATGTTGATTCATAATGTATCTTTACAGCTAAAATTAGATTTTAATAAATTCTTACAATGTGCAGTCTGGATGTTACTCTGTTTGAATGTTGACATATTTTTTCATTCATCTGCTTTTGCATTAAAGTTGTATTTTAGTCTTGCATATAGATTTTAGATGGCCATTACACGCACACACACAAAATTAAAACAAAACAAAACAAACCCACAAGAGAAACTCACTCTTGAGTATGAAGCACTTCACTAATGTGTAACCCACTGCTTCAAGAGGACATTAAGACAAGTCATCTGGTGAGATATTTTTAAAAGTTGATTTGCAATCAATATTTGGACAGTTATGCCAGCCAAAACCAATATTTATTGACAGGACAAAGAGGACAGGTATTGTTTGTTCATTGTGGTGATCTGGACCAGCTTCCCATCTATCTTACCTATAACTGATTGTGTAACAAAATTAGAAAGTATTTTCTGTTTTCAAAGAATATGATTAAGAAATTTTGTTAACAGCATTCTTGAAAGATTTCTGCAAAAGAGAACTGGAATTTGTTGGTTTAGTATCTCTTAGTATTTAATCCTATATAACTGAGCAGGCTTCTTTTTCTTGTTTTTCTTTTTTCCATAGTTGCAAAAGACTAAACACCGCACTGTAAATCCAGAGTAGTCCCTGATTCTTGCTAAACATCATGCAGGATTGTAAGATTTCCAAGAAAACTGACACATTCCCTACTGTTGTTTGATAAATGAATAGTGATGATAATTGGTTTGCAAGAATACCTTAGAAAAAAAGATTCCATATTTTCTAGAAAACATGAACCCACTAAATTTTGTTTAATTGAAAACATTAGATTATTCTAGTTACTGATATCTATATGAATTAAATTGCAGGCTGCAAAACTTGAGTCTATACAGGGTTGTGTTATGGTACAATAGAGTAACTATGGCATTTCAAGTGCCCGTTGGAATTATAAGTAGAAGTGTGGTTTGAGAAATATTAAAGATGCATCAAAAAAAGTAAAAATCTCTCCATACTATCTCCTCCATTATTTCTTTTTTGTTTTAATGAAGGACCTTTTGGGGAAATTGCTAAGCTTGAATAGCATGAAGAATGTACATGACATTTTATTTCATTCACCCGTGTCCCTGCCTGTTGTTCTCCTCAGCAGTCCAGAAATGAAACATTTCATAAGCTATTTGCTCTTTACTGGCCATTTAATTATTATGCACCTCATTTCTTTTGTTTAGTTATTAAATTAAAAAAAAATATTTCCTGTGAGTTTGGGGCTATTTTATAAATTCGTAGGATATTCCAAGGTGTGTATGTTGCTGCAAGATAACACTGGCAGGTCACTAAAAGCATTTGCCTCTGCCTCATACCTCACAACACCCACAAGGCATGTGTTATCTCAGAGTACCACACATCTTGTTAAGCCTTACAGTTGCTGTGGCTGATGGACAAGTATACTGTCAGGGTCTTAACAGGAGTGCTACTTTTTTTTATATGTTTATAGCTCTTCTATTGTCTACAGTTCAGTCCTAAGATGCGCATCCATTGTATGTCGGATGTGTATAATGGGAAGGCACTTAGACCAAAATTTCCTTTGAAGATCTGTAGAAGTGTGGACACATTTTGAGTGCAGAGCCACCCCTAGGCTGAGATGGTCCAATAGAAACACCAAGAACACTGCTAATATGTCAAATTATTCTTTTTTTTTTAAGAAAGAAATTCAGTAGAGAAGACATTAATAAAACAAGATTTACAAAGACTTGCTGTAGGTTGACTTGTCAATTATCAGATGTAAAAAAATCATGTATTGGGAAGGCTTCATATAAGTAATCACATGTATTGTAGCTGTCTGGCTTTATATATTTCTAATACTTAGAAAATAGATTAGATTCTTAGACAATCTGAAGTAAATTTGCTGTGTACCAGGATTAAAGACTTAATGAAAAATTTTACTTAAGCATCTGCTTATACTTGAGATCAATTTGAGTGAGACCCTTTAAATGTTTTAAATTAAGCTTATTCTTAATGGGAACCTAATGTCTAGCCTGCTACTCTCAGGCATTAGACATTGCTCTCATTAAGAATTATACATCTTAATTCATTGTGTAATGCCATGTGTATGTGTTCTTAGCAGTCATTACACAATTATACATCTTAATCCTTTGTGTAATGCCTTGTGTATATATCCTTAGCAGTCCTTATGCAAGACAAGAACATCTAACTGGATCCCACAGTGACAGTGGCATCTGTGAAAAATCAGAGAAATTCCTTTTCTTTAAGGGAAGGTTTTTCAAAAAATAGCAAATGTGTACTTCATTCCTTGATTTCAAGGGCAATTCCTTTTATTTTTTCTTTTTTAATCTATTATCATATTAGTCATTTTGGTGGTATATACATGTTATAAGCAGGGTGGTCCCGTGGCGTAATGGAGAGTGCTCTGGACTCTGAATCCCAAGGGCCCAAGTTCGAGTCTCAGTGGGGACCGTCCCCTGGGCAGTTAAATGCCTCCCTGCCATCCGATCCCATCAGATCTCGGATGCTAGCAGGGTCAGCCCCAGTTAGTACTGGGTGCTGTAGACAGTCCCGAGGATTTCACTGTCACTGTCCAAGCTCGCTCGGCTGTGCAAATGGACCTTAGGACTTAAACAGTGGGGCCAGTTCTGCGCACGCTGTGCCTCACCTAAAAAATCCACTGCACAGGCTGGAAGGGCACACCCACGTGGGGAGAGCCCTTCCCAAGATCTTCGTTCCTGAAGTCTGGCCATACATACATATTATAAGTACAGAAAATCACGTATTTGCATCTTACAAAGTTGTTTCCCTTTGGAAACTTGTCTGTGACTCATCAGTAAAAGGCGCTGTCATGTAATTATGCTTATGTGTGTGTTTGTACTTAGCAGTTGGCCAGATAGTTCAAGTATCCAGGATGGTGGACAAGCTAGAGCAAATAGTTGGTAATTCTAAATTTTGAGTCTTATCCTAACAAGTGATGAGCGTTTAACAAAGTCCGGAAGTGGACACTGATTCCTCAAGGGCTAGAGTCCTTGAGCAGAGGCTGTACAAAATGAGCTGGACCTATGCAGGGGATTAATTTCCAACTAGTTCCCTGAACATGAGATTGAATAAAATGTTGATACTAACCTAGAATTTTATAGCTTTGGACCATCTTCAATTTGAAAACATAACACTTTCTGTTAATGGAAAATCAAGATAACTTGAACTGTAAGTGAGGTTGCATCCTTTTCCCATTAGTATGTACCAGGTTTTTATGAACTACAATTTTCTCATAAAGCAACTGAGAAGAGTGATGCACACTTGATTCTCCAGTAGGAAAATAATACATCACAACTTACAGGGGCACATTAAAGTCTGCCTCTATTTGACAAACACAATTTTGCCACTTCAATGCAAGCAGACATGCTTTTGTTTTGCTGCTTATAGAAAAATTCCAACCTCCTATGTATCCAAAAATGAGATTGAAGTCAGAGAGTGCTGGTGGCACTCAGTTGTGGCACACAGTTGAAGTAAACATACTACATGAAGGTAAGACATCATAAGACTTCAAACAAGGTTTGCTAATGGTCCTTATTTATCAAAAAGCTACAGTAATAGCCCCCAAATATTGCATTAAGACAGCTGGGAGATGTAGTGGTTTGGAGCTATTACTGTTGAGTGTTTTTAGGATTGTTTGCAAAAGTAGCCTTTCTTTGTTTTCTCTGTGAGCTGGCAGGTTCCCTTTGAAGACAAAGAATGAAAATATGGCAGGGTCATACAGTAACAGTGGCTATTTTTTTTCTTTGCATTAAATTCCCAATAGCAAAGGAATTTGAATTTTGAGGGGAAAAGATAAAAAAATACATTTTCTCACCAAATTATAATTATTTCAATTCTCCACGGACACCCCCTTGTCGCAGGGGAGAAGCTTGTGTGCCCTTATGAGGTTGTGAGCTATGCTGGCGGTGGTTTGTGCCTCCGATAGGGTCTCCCATGCTAGTCAGGTCTCAACTGAAGGGTCAGACAAAGTGTGTCCACAGGCAGGATGGGCTCACCAACCTCCTGGTAACCATCCTAGGAGAAGGACAACTCTAACTCCAAACCCGGGCAGATGGAGCTCGCTTATCCCTGTAAGGCCATCCATCTAAGAGAAGGATACTCTAACCAAACCTACGTCCTGAGGACTTCACTGTCACCGTCCAAGCTTGCTAGGCCCTCGCAGAGGAACCTTAGGAGTAAAGGGTGGGGCCAGTTCTGTGCACGCTGTGCCTCACCTAAAAAATCCACTGTGCAGGCTTGAAGGCTACACCCAAATTGATACAAGGACTCCCTCAAACAATGCCTCAGCCTTGGCCATATTGACCCCCATCAGTGGTCCACTCTGGCCTCCAATCAGGAGGCATGGAGACACACCATTCATAATGCTGATGCTTCCTTTGAGAGCACATGCAGGATCAGTCTCGTAATAAAAAGACAACGCAGAAAGAACCATGCCTCGCCAACACCGCCTGTGGAGACTTTCAACTGTGCCATTTGCAACCAGACTTGCCTATCTTGCATTGGCCTTTTTAGCCACCAGTGTGCCTGCAGCAAGCATGGGTACAGCCCTTCCCAAATCTTTGTTCGCGAAGCCTAGCCATGAGATAATTATTTCAAGGAAAATTATACATTTCTATTTGTCAGTGACCCACTGGTATGTTTCTTTCTCCTTTAATTTATTGGCGGGGGAGGGGGGGGGGGGGGCGTGGGGAAGCCAAAATACTGTGATTAGCAATAGAACAGAACCACAGACATATATGCTCAAGTAGTGGGGATTAGACACACATTAATAATTTCCTCAAACTCAGTTATATCTGAATAATATATAGGAAAAAGCAAAGTTTCTTCTTTCCTTTTTTCCCCCTTGATTAATTATCTGCTTTCCCTTCAGGTCCTGAATACAGAATGTAGCTCATGCTACCCTAATTACCATTGACTCAACTAGCCTAGAATGCCTTAAGGATATACCTCAGGAGATAGAAAAGGTGTCTGCAAACACATACCTTTTTCTTCCTGTCCTGAGAATACACCGAAGTCACGTGGTTTCATAACTGGAAGGTTTCCAGGTGTGGCTGCTTCTGAGTCTTTTGAGAGCAGGGAAAGGGATGAGAGGAAGAGATGATACACCTTGTGTTTGGCAGTAGTATTGTTCTTACTGGTTGGTATAGCGATATTGTTAGCATTGTTATATTATAGTTTTTATTAAGTTTTAGCAACAATTATGTTGTTACTATGTTCTTTTCCTATCTTCAGGAGCAATGTGAGATTAACACTTCCAGGTATGAACAAAAGGAAAATGAAGGTATTGAGAGAGAGAGGGAGCAAAAAAAAGGAAGAGAATTTTCAATCGCTTTTCTTTAAGACCAAAAGTTTTTAAAGGCATAGAGAAAAAAAAAATAGAAAGGAAAGGTAGTGAGTAGTTGAATTTTGTTTCAGGAATGCAGTGAAGAGAGTCAAGATGTAAATGTATCTAGAGAAATGGAAAGAAAAAGTGAATTTAGATGGAATGCATTGGAAGAGTAGTGAGAGGGGCGGAACCCAGGAGAAGGTGCATTACTGCAGCAGAACATCTCAAATGGCAACTATTTAGGTGTGTGCTATGCCTGTCTAGTGAATCTTGATGCCATACAGTCATATGAATCCATATCCTAGATATCAGAAACAGGCAGGTAGCCTCTGATCCTGAGCAGCTGTAAATTAATGTAGCTCCACTGCAGAAAATGGAATCATACCTGTTTCCATGAACTGGAGAACTGGTCATGATAGCAAGAAATTTCACATGTAATCAGATCATCAGAACACAATCTAATTATCATATAACATGAATTCTTGATCTTTCTTTCTTATTAAAGACAAACAATAAGCCCTATCACATTGGTTTCTTAGAAGCAGTAAATAAATGAGGTATTCTTCAGCCATGCATACTTATTCTGAAGATTTAGATAATTTGCACTGCAGTCATTAATTCCAGAAACTGGAAAAGATGTGCCAGTTCAGAGTTCTTCTGAGAACAAGACCTGTCACTAGGTGCAGGGATCTCCTAGAGGTACTTGGAAGAACTTGGATCATCCTTTCCTAGATTTCAGGCAAATTTTATTTCAGCCAGCACTGGCACTGGGATGCACTATGTTTGACTTATCGTCTTGCAGTGGATCTTTTGAACGAAGACTGTTTCATGAAGATTTTTTAGTCAAGTGTAAACTGTTTTTATACAGAGGTCTGGTCTTCTCCCACGTTACTCACAAGTTCCAGCTTGGAGCAGTCCTTCTGTACCTATGCAGGTATATGTTTCCATGGGATTTAAGGATTGTATCTCCTTTAATGACTGTGCTGAGATAAGGGTAAACATCTGGGCTTTGGTTTAAAGTAATCTGTTGTGCCATTCAGAGTGTAATTCCATATCATATGTTTAGCAGCAGTGAAATCTATGCTGACTGTGGGTCCTGGGACTGCACTGTCTTCTATACCTATGTGTGTGGAGAAGATTTCTATACAGTCACCCAAGATTTTCTTGTCTTTACTGATAAATCCCATGGTTGTAAAGTGAGAGCAAGCAGCCAGAGGAGAAGGGAAAACTTCTTTACTTTCAGTGACAGAGCACTGAAACAGGCTGACCAGAAAGGTTGTGGAGTCTCCTTCAAAACCCACCTGAACATGGTCCTGCTCAACCTGCTCTAAATGAACCAGCAGGTGATTGGACTAGACAGGCTCCAGAGGTCCCTCCCAACCCCAACCATTCTGTGATTCTGTGATTCTTTGACTTTGCATCTGTACTGAAAGTAACATATCTTTGAGGGTGCCCTGTTGCATGACTTCACCCTTAGTAAAATCAGGCAGAAAGTGACTCCCAAAAATAGACCCTAGATATAGTTGCACCTGAGAAGAGCCTGGGCAGCACATTAGCCCACTAATGGTGTAATATAGAAAGGATTCTCATTATCATAAAGAATCAGGTCTTAATACATCAAAATAAAAGAGAAATAAAATAAAGGACTTGGTATGTCCAATTTGTTTAAATATTCCCTAACTTGATCCTTCTTCTGCAAGGCCAAGTCTTTCTTAATCCAGACATCCTCTTTGGGCATAGGAATCTGGGGTTCCTAAAGGGAAGTGTTGCCAGTAAAAACCAAAGTGAAGATGGCATTGAGTACCTTCACCTTTTCCATATACTTTGTCACCAGGTCCCCTGCCCCATTCATCAGCAGATCCACACTTTCCTTGGTCTTCCTTCTGTTGCTGGTGTACTTGCAGAAGTACTTGATGCCTTTTGTGTCCTTTACCAGATTCAAGTCCAAGTAGGTTTTGGCTTTCCTAACCCCATCCCTGCACATTTAAATAGTGCTTCTACAGTCCGGCTGAATCCTTGCTCCCACCTCTTGCATACTTCATTTTTATGTTTGAATTTAGTCAGGAGCTTCTTATTCAACATGCAGGTCTCCTAGTACTTTTAACTGACTTTCTGATGGTCAGGATGGACAATTGATGAGCTAGATGAGGTGATCCTTGAACATCAGCCACTGTCCTGGACCTTCGTTTTCTCCAAGGCTGGCTACCATGACATTCTACAGTCCTGAACAGGCCAAAGTATGTTCTCCTCAAGTCCAGATTTATGGTCCTTTTTTTTGCCTTGTCCTCTCCTCTCAAGATCTTAAACTCCATCAACTCAGGGTTGCTACAACCTAGGCTGCTTCCATTCTTCACATATGCAACCAGTCCTTCCTTGATGGAAGTATGAGGTACAGCAGACCATGTTTCCTGGTTGGCTCCTCCATCACTTGTGTCAAGGAATCGTCATCAATGCACTCCAAAAAACTTCTAGTTTGCTCATGCCCTGCTGTGTTGCCTCCCAGGCAACTGGAGAACCCTAGTGCATGTTGAATGATTTGTACATCTGTCAGAAATCCAAAGAAAAGTAAGAAAATTGCTGAGTTGTAAAATTATCTTGAGAAACATGAAATATTTATGGAGTGTATTTTTTGTAGGCAAGGATCTTGCTACCTGTCAGTATATGCTGATACAGGACAATATTTGTTGGGTTTATACACATGTATATGTATTCAGGCTCTGAATAGAGTTTCTTTTGCTAAAATGTTTAATGTGTGGTTCATCAAAATGGTGCTGAGAAAAGTGCCAAATTCTTTATTTCCTGTAAACCAGGTAACGTTCTGAGCTCACATTTCAGGGATCATTTTTTGGTAGCTTCTATAATTACTTTACAGAAAATGTCTAGGATCAACAAACCAGAAAAGGATCAGTTTGAAAGGTCAGACAAGAAGTCACATTATTAACTTGTCATACATTTGTATATACACTGTGAATACAATTAGCACAAACTCTGTAAGTTTAAAAAAAAAAAAATCTCATTTCAAAAGAAAATTACTGGAAACCATACAATTAGCCTTTGCACCAAAGAGAAGGTATAGAAATTGAGGTATTCTTAATGGGAGCTCTGGGTCATGACAGAGTTTTCCTGGCATAAACCAGTCCAGATATCACTGACTTTTGATTAGACATGTGCTTTTCAGAAACCATCCACTTTTCTTCCTTGAAAGATGAAACATGGTATTTTCATCATTATTCTAATGCTTTCTCCAGCAGTGTTTGTAGAACATTTTGCAAAGATGATGCCCCATTCAGAAGGTTTTAAAAAATTATTGCAATTTCTTTGTCACTTCTAAATACTTTTTATTTTAGTTTATTCCCCTCTCAGATTACTTGGAATTGCAGATCCTTGGTCCCAATCCATCCTTCAGACCTTGAAGTTGATGTAGTTCCAAGGTCTGACTGCATCTAATTTGAGACTGAGACTTAACACCAAGTTTTCATCTGTTTTTGAAAATTGTCCAAATTTTTTTGGTGTTATTCACTGCCAATATTCAGGCTTAGAAACACTTCTACTTAGAATCATCTAATGCAGGGAAGGGGTTGTTTTGTTTTGTTTTATTTCCAGTAAGGTTCTATTCACCCTAAAAATTTGAATCAAGCAGCTGTTGAACCTAACGGTGTTGGTCTTTGGAAATAACACAGATTGGATTTGATGACTGTAGATTAAAGGATTCACTTCTTTGCAAGACAAACATCAACTGGAAGCAGAATCAAAGTTTAAGATTATTCTTTCCCTTCCCCTTCCAAAAAAAAAAAAAAAAAAAAAAAAAAAAAAAAAAAAACAAACACCCAAACAAACAAAAAAAACCCCCAAACCAACCAAACAAAAAAACCACCAAAACCACACAAACCAACCAAAACAACCTCTCCAAAAAACAATTTCTCTCAGAGAAATATCCTAATGCCTTGCTTAGTCTGGTCACTGAGAGGAAAGGCATGCTCACTAGACCCTTGTGCAGAACCATTTCCTGAGAACAGAGAGACTTACAGAAATCTGTTCATTATTTTGTGTTCTCCCTAGTGCATAAACCAGATGTGTGTTTACAGTTCTAAAAAGCAAGTGCTACAAATGGGGGATAGCATAAACCCATTAAAACACTTAAAACAGCACTGCAGTTATCCAAGATACATTATTTATGCTATTTTATTTGCTCAATGGTCATATTTAGAAGGATGTTCTTTTTACAGGGTTTCAGCTGTTGCCAGATTCAAGAGAAGTAAGATGCAATGCCCTTGAAACAAGGAGCAACCCTTGCTGCTTTTCATGTGTTTCAGTGCATCTGAATACCATTTCTGCTTTATGAGACTGTCTTGTCAGGACTGGTTTTGCATGTATCAGCTGTTAGTAACCCTGGACTGGATCTTAGCTGTTAACTATGATTTTTTATTTTTTTTTAGAATATTTTTCAATTGCAAAAGCTTAGCAAAGCCAGCTTGTGTCCATTCCTGTGTCACTGCTGCCATCTTCGGGAAGTTTTCAATATTGGTGGATGAGATTTTTAACGTGCAGATACTCCAGCAACCAGGAGATGAACAAAATATGTGCATCTTGCACATGGTTACAGGAACACAGTCCAAATGGCACAGAATAAAAGTTTGTATGTAGGGTGCCTTGATTCAGTGAGGGGGTATTTAAAAAAACATTCAAGGAAGGGAGTGTCCTGATTTCTATTGCAATTCAGTGTGAATTAAGCACTGGGTAATTGCTTAGCTGTCATCAGCTTCCCAGCCTGCATGTTCAGTAGTTGGTTTCAAGAACCATGTTAATGAACCCATCAGATTTCCAGGTCTGTTTGCACATATAAATGTGCACTAGATGCTGAAATGCCCAGGGCATGCATGCATAGCAGCAGTATTATCATATGGAAGTAGGTTTGTTGTACTGTTTAAGGGCATATTAATTGAACTCCAAAGCTGCTAGAGCAGAAGCTAAAGCCACAGGCAGTAAAATTCATTCCTCATTACATTCTTTGTGAATTGATATATGCATTCAGCAACAAAATGTCTTTTTCAAGACTGTGGGAAGTGGTATTTTAATGTAGCTTTCAATCACTTTGTTGCAAAAAAACCCCAACTTTTTACATCACAGTTGTAAAATGATGCATGTTCTGCAGGAAAAATATTTTCAAAAGGTACTGTTATACTTGTTACAAAATGCTGTCTCACACTTTCTAAAGGTGTCTCAAGATAACTGTAATTTTCCCTCTTTGCATCCTAGTTTATTTAAAATAATGTTTTCTTCCTTGTAAAATTTTATTACTTTTTTGTATCCTTTTTAGTGGTGACAATCTACACTCTAGTTTTATTTTCTTTACAGTGTTACTCTTATGTGACTTTAGCTGTTCTAGGGTAAATAAGGTATTGTTCCATTTGAATTACAGAGTATTTCTACCACTGTAAGCAGGAGGGACACATAGTTTATGTTTTAATTCAGGCCTATATATTACATATTTAGAGTTTGATTCTCTTTTCCTTTTTATTAAAGTGGAATGCTGCACTCTTTTGTGACATACTCAGAACAGAGAATTATAGGTACTAGATTACAAAAAGTCTTTTAAAAATCACGGGTTAGATACCTTTACATCTTCAACTGCTTTAAAATTGTTCCTTATATTCATAAATTACTAATCTCCTTATCCCTGGCGTCCGATTAAATTATAAGGTGGCAATAATATTGGGTTTTTTCCAATGTTTCCTCATACAAATACTTTGTAATTATTGTGGAAATCATTTGTAGAAATCTTACATTAACCTGCATCCACTTTGCATTTTATTATTCTTTCAGGCATGAAATTACTAAACATTATACACTAGATAGATTTGATTAAGTGTCTGTACCACTTACTAAAGTTACTTAAATGATAACAAATTTAAGCCAATACTCAACTGTTTTTTTCCTCTCCAGTGGTGCCAGCAAGAACCCAATACTTAGTTAAATTTCTTTGTCATGCCTGTACTGCAAAATGAAGGTATCTCTGTAGTTCTGTTCCAAGCAGTGCTGAAACATCTAACCAGCATAATACAGCACCATGCAGAGACAGTAGCCCAGGTCCCAGTTATGCTACAGCTGCATTAGCTACAGATTTCTGATACGGCTCTAAGACTTCCAGCAGGGCCACCTGAAAGCTTTGCAGCAGTGTGAGCTGCAAGTAAAACACAGTTTTGCCACTTGAAGAAGGGAAAGAGTCTAGGCTACTGCTGCGTAGAAATGAGAAGGGAGAGAGGAGAAGTGGGTACAAAGGAATTAAGAGCAGAGGACAATGAGTGGCTGTGACAGTTGGTCCTGAAGGAGGGGTCAGAGCCTGTGGCAGCAGCTGTTGCTGGGGTTAGGGAGAGCTCCTCAAAGTAGCAGTGTTTAACATCTAAAGTCTTGTCATAGTCCCTGTAGCATGACAAGCTAGAAGCCTTGCTCGCTCTGCTTGCTGTCTGCAGCTCTGGCACAGGTGAGGTAAGTGAGAGGGACATGAATGTCTAGCAGGGTTTAGCAGCCTGCTGCTGTAGGCAGCTGCCTACTTTGTTTAAGCTTGTTTGGCTTCCTTTTCCAGAGGTGGCTTATTGGCATCAATCTGGGCATCCCTTCCTGGTGCTTCAGGGCACAATATTGTTCTGCTTCCAGTTAAAGCTGTGCAACTCTGCCAGGGCCATTTATGCCTGTTCTGACAACCAAAACCATGGTCTGCTTTGAAAATTTTGCAGTGTTTGAACTCATACTTGCTTGGATAGTCAGCTATCAGGTAGGATTCTTCAGTGATAACAAGACATGGCTCTCTTTTATACACATAATAGCACAACTAATAACAGGTTTTCATACTGTCAGTACACAACATAATCTTGTTACTAACTGTGCTTTATAGACTTTTCCTTCTTGTTTTCTGGAATGGGCTAATAAATCTTGCATCCCAGCCAACATGCTAAGAATAAGAATATGTGCAATACCCTTGTGTGTAGCTATGGTAGAGAAATCTGGAAGGAGCATTATCTCTTCTCCCACAGAGGCCTGAAGTCACTTCATCTGAGAGAAGTACCTGGGTCTCACCCTGCTTCTTTCTTCTGTTCTATCCCTTGCAGCACTTGGACTACAGGCAATTCAAAAGGGGGTTGGAAAGCAGAAATGAGATTGCCAATCCACATAAATCAGCAAATGAGGTTAGGAAGGTCTGAGACAGGTTCCCTGAGCTTATGTCTGTTTTACCAATCCATCTTTTAGGTTAATGCTGCCTGATGTAAGGCAAGCTCCAGGAAAATATGTCTGGCTGCAGACATAAAATCACCAGCACTTCACTGAAGAGGCTTTGGATGTAAAATGCCGTCATCTAGATATTAGGGAATGAGCCCGTGGGTTGTTTTGCAGAAGTCAGGAAGGAAACTTTCACTTTCAGATTCAAAAGGAAAACATTGAAATCTTGATGCAGTCCTACGCTTAAAGCTTTTAATGTTTACAGAAAATTGCCTCTTACAGTATTGATGGCAAATTGTCCTTAGATTGCAAAAGCTGCACAGAAAATGCAGCTATATTTTTGACACTGTGTTTTGACAGATTGTCATGTTTCTAGCAAAAGTTTGATTTTAGCTGAAATATGCATAGGAAATGTGTGTACTTTATTATAAGGAAAAAGACCAAAATTACTCTGCAACTACTACCATGCTTTGCAATTGCCTTGTATCTGATAAAACCGGTGTCATTAAAAGTGGATGCTTTTTATACCATGGCATCTATCTTCATGGTAGTATTTGCAGGTTTTTGTGTAACGGACAATTGGCAAAATCACAAATCCTAAGTAAACATAGCTACTGCAGATGGTAAATATTCTGCTTTTAAAGTTGCTTACTGTAAGGACAAGAAATACCAAAAGACAGGGGGTGTGGATGATGGTCTCACACTTGGTGCCAGATATGACAAAGTGCCTAAGGTAAAGTCAACCCAATATCCAAGATGTGTGGTTCGCAGCAGTAGCACAACAAGGACTGTCACCTTTGGGGAGGGTGGCGGGTGGTTTTAATTGACTTTGGATGGAAAAAAGTAACAAAGTTCATAGCTTCAAAGTAAAAAATGCTTAGTCTATGTTTCTGGAGGTCTGAACTGTAGCCAAGATTCCAGCTGCTCTCTTAATCAAAAGACATAGTATATGGTAAAATCTTTTCCTGTGAAACCTGGGGTCTTTTCCAAATGAAAAAAAAAAAAATCTGTAGTTACTTATCATTCACTATAACATAATTTGTACTTTGGAAAAGGTGTTTGGAAGCCGTATTTTTCTAAATGAAAACACTTTGGATCATACTATATGTCACTTCGTGATTGCTTTGATTTCCTGTAAGGCATGCTCATATTTTCGATATAGATCTTTGCTCCCATCAGCAGCCAAAATTTGCCTACAAAAGCTCATTTAGTATTGAAGTTGGGTGCCTTGTATTTTGCATTTTCAAGTGGGTTTTTTAACTGGATGATCATGTTGCCCAGTGAAGATAATTAGTTTTTTACCTATCCAGTGTTTTGTTTCTGTTACTATTTAATAAAACATTCTTCAGTTAAAAAAAAATATGTATATTCTGATTGGAAAATCTTTCTAGTCTGATAAAAATCAAACAGCTATACATTTGCTCTATACTTTGATGGTTACGACTCATGGGAGATTCTGTGTGATTGTTGACTACTTGTTTACATTCCTCCATTATATTTTCATTTACAAAAAGGAAAAAAAAAAGAGCCAACATGGAAATAGTGTACTGATTATCTCTATTAGGCTAGGTTTTGACCTTTCTTTAGAGGAATGATCTGAGATGACTAGTGGGGAGTCCAATGTCTAAAAATTGGAAAATCTTCTCCTTTATGTGCTGCTATGTAATCTTGGACAAGTATTTTTGGTGTTGATCCTCAGTGGCATTTGGATAGCCACATCAACTGAATTAAGATCCTCAAATTTTAGAGGTCTGTGACGAAGGTTTTCTACGAATTAGTCTTCAGTCACTAACATGGTAATAGCAGTACTCTTCTACTTCACTGGAGTACAAATGAAAGAGGTTTTCTTACAGTTCCAAGATGTTCCCATGCAGTGGTGATCAATGCTGTGCAAGTATCTTAGAATGCCACTTATTTTGCTTTGATGTGTAATATATAACCAAACTGGTTTTGAAGACATAAAAATAAGTATTCAGTTGTATATGTATCTAACATTATACATGGCTTCCCTGGGATTCTTTTTAGAATATGCTATAGCTTTCTCACATTATAGGAGCACTTAATGTACATTTTCTGGCAGCTCAATAAAAAACAGAATTAACACTGTTGTTTCTTTCAGTCTTAGCATGAATGATAATGTAGTACTCGTTTGGTTTTGAACTTGATTTTAGAAGAAAGAGTAAGTAGATGAATTGAAAGCTGATTTCTTGAAGTACTTGTTTTCCTGAGAAGGAAGATAAAATCTGTACATTCTGCATTTTAAATTAAAGGTGAGGAGGTCTGTGTTGGTTTTATTTGTTCATACAGTTATGATTTTGAGGAAGTTTTGTATTTCTTGCATACTAGTTTTTCTCCAGTACTGATGGAGATGTTGATCTTGCCTGCATTTAGTAGCTTTAATTTTCACAATTCCCATCAGCAGGGTAGGGTCCAGCCAGCCACCACTGAATGAGGAATGATCAAAAGAGAAAAAAGTAGAAGAACAGAGAAGATAAAGCAATTTTTATAGGACTGCTGGTCAATATATTCTCAGTGACAACAGGTCATAACAGAAGAAACTGATTTATTCTATGATGAAGTTACAAGTTTGATAAGAAAATTAATTGTACAAAATCAATTTCATTTTTAAGACTTCAAACTACAGAATATTCTGCTAAGGAAATCACTATAATATATCAATATTATCAGTACCAGCTTTAGGGGGCTGTGTTCTAACCAACATAGTTATGGTCTGAGCAGCAGGATTGTCTCATCACTGTCAAACGATGCAGTATGGATGCCTCACTGTGCTTTGGTCATGAGCATTAAGAACTGGCAGATCACAGAAAGTATTGTTTTCTGTGAGCAATCTATGCATAGCTGGGCATTGCTAGCAGCACTTAACAGGGACTGTCAGCAAACCTGCCAAATTCAATACTCAACAGTGATTCAGAAGTAAATAAAAAAACTTTGCTGATGCAGCACAGCAATGATACAAATATTAGTCAAATATAATTAATGATAAAAAAACCAAGATAATCCCCAGAAAAGTACTGTGAATATGATTTGGGCCTGGAGGAGGAGAGAGGAGGGCTTAACCAGTGAGAAATTTAGGAGTTTCTCTGTTTGGGTCAAACAAGATTCAGAGGTATCTTGATTACAGTACATAAGTACCTTCACAGGAAGAAATCACGGGATACTGAAAGAGTCTTTATTTTAGCAGAGGAATGCAAAACAGAAAGCAGTGTCTGGAAGCCTAAACTAGAAAAGATCAAAGCAGACATTGGATATAATTTCTAAAGGTGATTTTGAAGGGCTGTTAAGGTACTGTACCAGAGGTATGAGTGAATCTTTCCTCACTGGATGTCTTTAGTCTGGATGTGAATGTTTGTTTTGGAAGACACATTTTGGCCAAACCATAGTCCGTCTTCTGCACAACTCGTGTGGTAGTGAAGGCATGACAGTTCACAACAGGGATTGCAGAAGGCTGGTAAGAACTCTGGGTATGTGTTTGAGTTGTTAGCTCACACAGAAGTCCCTAGCAGTGCACCTACAGTGCTGCAGATTAAACCATGTCTCTGACTACCTTACTGCAACTTTACCTGCCTTCTGCTGTGTAGAGACATTGGAGGAGGTAAGGCTAAAAAAGAAAAGGAATATCTGAGTTGACAAGTAACTTTAAAATAACAGTAGGGAGCTCAAACTTGAAGCTTTGTGTAGGCAATGGGAGTATTTTATTGAAGTTGGAAGAAAGATAATTTTAACAGTAATATTTTATAAGCACTATAGGGAGATCTTATCAGAGACCAAAGGAAAGGCATTTGCAGTAGGCAAGGGAGAGAATGAGAGCTGTGGTGCTTAATCCAAGGGAAAGCAGATCTTTGAAATGTTGTGAAAAAGGAAATGCAAAATCTCATTTCCAAAAAGCCAACCAGCATAGCATGCAACTGACAAACACATTTTCATTTCATTAAAAAAAAAAAAAAAAAAAAGCTACATTCTGCTCCCACTCCAGACTTAAAACACCACAAATGGGCCAGTCAGGAATAACTGAGTCTGCAGATTGGTTTTATCCCCCTAGTTTTTATTCAGCGGCACTGCAGATGTTATCTGTGGAGCCTGAACTGACCAGAGTTTGGTCTGATTTTACCTTTTGTTTGAATAATCATAAGTATAGGAGGATTTTAAAAACAGGATCTGAATCCCTGTTGAGGTTTTTAATGCCTCCTATTGTGAGGTCACTTGGATTTAGGATTTCTGCTTGGGCCTATCTCATACATTTTTACAGATATTCAAAAGCCTGTAATAGCCCACACAGGTTATATTAATTTCCAGTGCCTAAATCCCTTAAGTGCTTTGGGGATTTCCTTGCTAATCCTCTTTAATGCATAAACCTAGAGGGTAGGTTTGAACCTTTGGGATTTATTCTTTGTGTTGGTTGTTTTCCAACTGAAGAATCTTTCAAGGGTAACAACAGTAAGTGCTAAATACACAAAGACATAGAAAGTTTATGTGCTGTTTATATTATCACAGCAATCTGACAGTCTTTTTTTGGCACAAGAAGGAAAAGAAAGTGTGACTGTTATTAGTAATTATACTACTTACAGTAATTTGAAACACTTATTAATATTAAATTTATGCAATATATTAAATTCTACTGAACAACTCAAATCCTTTCCTTTCCAAGGACAAAATAACTGTATTAATATTAATGAAGCCACAAAATACAAGCTAACTGACAGCATTTTTGCAGTTGCTGTATTTTGTTACCAAAAATTTATTACATTTTTCATGTCTGAATGTAAAAACCAAATAAAACTATCACAAACTGCTCTTTGTTGTAAGTGACATGCCTTTTCTTTATGATGCATGCTTTGACATAAAAAGAGAGCGCTTAATGTATTTCTGTTGGGAGATGCCTATTTATTCTGACAAACCTATCAGCCTCTGGGGTGTTCTTTTGCCACAGAACTGATTCTACATCTCATCCATTATCTAATAAGATGTGAAAAGAGTATCCTGTCTCACAAAAAAAAATCAGGCTTTGTTTCATTACAAGAATGTGGCAGGCTCACTCACAGACTTACTTGCAGGATATACAATTGTTAGTGAAAGGCCCAGTTATACACTCATGAATGTTTCCAGCAAGCTTGTGGGGAAAACATTGGTAACATTGGTCCTGAGGATAATTTATTTCAAAGGTAAGTATAAAATGTGGACTCTATAATGAGAAAGTGCACTTCACATCTTAAATAGTACTTACTGCATGAGTTTAGGAATTTTATTATTATAATAAACAGCAATGCCACATAAACTACATTGTGAAGCAGATGGAATGTCTTTGTAAAATATATGCCCTGGGTTTTGTTTTCTTTTCTTCCTTCATTACTTACCCCCTTTCAATGTTTATGAAGGGTTTAAAATTGTGCTTGCATGGGGAAAGTGAGAGAGTGGAGTGAGGAAGGCAAGCTGAGGCATTGTGTGATAAGGCAGTGATAAAGCAAGTGTATACAAAAGCCTGTCAGACAAATGTTGTCACCCAGGTGTGCTCATAAGGAAGTAAAGTCATGAAGGAAAAAGAGAATAGAATACACAGAAGGCAATACAGTTAAACCCGGGCCTAATCTTAAAGGTTAAGGGATAACAAGTCTGTAAGATCTTAGGTATCCAGTCACTGAGTACCTCTCTATATGTGTTTGAGCAGTGCTTAACGTGCCCAAATCTTTTGACCACTAATGCACTGCAAATCATTGTTGTATTTAAATGATGTTCTAATACAATAATGCGGCCTCTCATACAACATATGCTGCAAAAAACCACCTCCATCCTGAAGTTGTTTGCTAACAACCACAAGTGAATTAACAAATCAGTGTAAAACAAAACATTTTAGATCATTGACAGAATACTGGAGAGAAAGGACAGGAAAGCAAACAGGTGATTAGGTTTGGTAACTCTGGAAGTTAGAACACTCAGTCCACTCCTTTGCTCTAAATTTCTCTGACTTTCTGAATAACAGGATCAATCTTTTTGGAGTTACACAATACTGCTTCTTACAAAGTGCAGGTTTTTTAGCATAACAATGAAATATGATTTTCACTGCTTCTTAGGAAAGTGAAAATACAGCTTGAAAGAGTTCCAGATGAAATTGCAAAATCAGGAATTTGTGGCAGACAAATGTTCTAGTGTCATGTTCTCCTGATATGCTTTATTCAGTATATGTGAATGCAGCTCTGTATGTAAAAATCAAGGCTGTTTTATCAGTCTTGCTTATAATGCAAGTCAGAATGGCTTACTGCTAAAGAGATCTTTCAGAGTTTGGAGTTGCATCAAGACAGCACTGCTTTAAAACAGTGTAAGAGAGACCGATTTTGTATTATTGACTTTTACCCTTACCTGCAAGGACACAGAATTTAATGTAGCATTGATGGGTCAAAGATTTTGACACATGTCAAGATAGATATCTTCATTTTAGAGCTTAAAAAAAGGCATTAAACTTGATAAATATGAACCACTTTAGGTGGCAGAGGCAGCTCAGACTCAAGCAGGGACAATTGTATCACTCATCTGCAAAAGACAGTAGTCTTCAATGAAGCCTTATGTAAAGAACAATGTTATTGAAGGAAGATGAAACCAGAACAATTGCCAGAAATTCAGTAAGGGTCTAGAGTTTGAATCCTAAACCCCGTGTAAGTAACCTATCATTGTGTTCTTTCTGTGGATTTTTTTAACCATTGTATAAAATTCTCTGGCAAGGATATAATTTCCTAGAAAATGATGCTTCATATGGCTTTTATAAGGTGGTCATCCCCTAGTAAAGTCAGCAGTAGTTTTCCATAGAGAATGCATTTCATTCAGAACAATGAATAGATTATTTCCTTTAGCAAATCCTATAAAGCAAAACTGCTTGTTTCACCCATCACCCTTCTTGTATAAACAGATTTCATTGTAGCAGAAACACAACCATAAGTACCTAGTGTGACTTTTTGTCCCTAAATGAACCATGTAGCAGAATCTCATTTTTAATAATGGCATTTATGTTACTTCACCAATGAAATGTATAATAATAACAGCAAAATTGTTGTGTTAATGATCAGAGTGTATAATAAGATTCACAATTAGAAGGATTATGAGAATTTAATGGGATGAGAAGGGCAAGGGATCATCTGCTATATGACTCTTCATGATTGTAGCCTGCTGTCTATATCCCTAGTGTGTTCTTATGACCGGTGTGCTTTGGTTTGTTTTCCAGTTTGTTTTCTGCCGTGAATGTAAAGAAGAGTACCATGAAGGGGAATGCAACTCTATCCTAAGCCCACAGGGAGCCATGGCCCAGAAGGTAGGACTCTCACAACTTCTGATCATTATCCCTGGCCCAACTAGAGTGACATTTGTCAAATGGGTCCTAATTAAAATCCTAAGTAAAAGCAATTATGTTCATGCTGAATTACTCCAGCCATCAGAGTTTGCGGAATTGGCTTTGCAGTGGATTTCAGTCACTTTGATTCATTGAGTAGCTGAGTTCTGTCAGAAACACACCGGGCTCTGCCATCCATTGATAAAGAAAATTCCTTCCCAATGGGCTTTTAAGGTTGACTTTATTCAATGTGAACACTTTTGAAAGGCTTTCTGTAGTCTTGCTGCCTTTCAGCTTATTTTCAGTGCACCAGTCAGGAAATCATGTGGGTTTGGACTGAATAACAGGACTTTTATACAGGCTATGCAGAAAATGCTGTTGATAATTTATGTTTTAGCTTAGAGAAATAAAACATGGATTGTCTAAGCTGAAAGCTGATAGATGATAATTATTCTATGCTGTTCTACAACTTTGTAGCTATTGTTGCTGTAGACCTGGACAGGAAATAGTTTTTTTCTCCTGGCATCTCTCTTCATTTGAGATTCAAGTTTCCCTTGAAATAAATAAACCATATAAACAACAGTCTTTCCAATTAAAAAAAAAAAAAAAAAAAGAGAGAGAGAGAACGTGGGAAGTGGAAAGAATAGAAAGAATAGGAAAACAGGAAAGGTACCACCTAAGTATCTCACGACCTGATGCCCAGGGTGCACTCTTAGGAACCAAAAACTGGTATTCAGATGTCTGGCATGTAGATGCTAAGAATAAACCTGAACCCGGAGTCCCCACACAGTCCAGGATTGTGGTCAAGTGCTGATGAGGACTTGCATCCAGCCAGCTCTCAGCGAGGCATGCTAAGCTCCTGTCAGTGCTTGCAGGCAGGCTCTGTCTGAGGCTGGCTTTTGGGGACTCTCACTGGTTGAACATAGAGACTGGGGGGGAGCTGAAGTTCTTCGGGGAATCTTTGCCATGTGCTACCTGGAGATGGCTCATATGCCGTACTTTGCAGACATTGCACAAGGTCATGACGTGTAGAGATTCTTCTCTTTAACCTTTCTTAGTGAAGCTCTTCTAATTTATAAAAAGAATTAGCACTGGTTGAGGCAGAATTAAACAGCCTGTACCCTAGTAGTCAGACAGGGTTATCTACCTCTGTTGCCCTGGAACATGTGTATTGTATGAGACCCAAAATTCCATCTGCTTTCCCAGCCTCTAGTAATTTGTGATTCAGATGGGGTATTTTATGTTTAGCAGCTATCAGAAATTTTTTTTCCATGAATTTGTGCAGCCCCTTTTTTTGAAGCCATATATACAAGGAGATTTGCAGCTTTGCTACCCTCTGTGAAGAACAGTTTAATTTTATTTGCAGTAGCCTTAGAGCAGTCTTCTAGTTCCCATTCACATTTATATAAAAACAAAGCAATTTCAGCAAAGATAGAGAGACACTTAAGGCATCCAAGAGCATACTAAAGTTGGAAACTAAGATTCAATGTCTTACCTTAATTAAATTGAGCTCCAACTTGAATACATCTCAACATGAACAGTGAGCTCTATATTGATTAAGTTATTTATGCCTAGAGTTTTGCCTAAAGTACTGAAAGTTGTCATGGCACATTACAAATGAGTTTAACAGTGTTGGCTCTGTGAAAGTCAGACTTCGTATAATTTCTGTGTGCTTGGGCAGAGAGAAGGCTGTGCCAGGAGAAATCAGAATACCATAAGAAGAAGCGGTTTTATTTTAAATATTTGAATATTACCTTAGCTTTTCCTTATAACAGTGGGAGTACTTAATCCATCTGATCCAGTCTCTCAGTACATGAATTGCATCCAATTAGACCTATTAACTTAGGAATTTTGACTGCTTTAACAGTTCCAGTGTAATGTGAACATTTTTGCTGTTCCTGAAAAATTTCCTCAAAGAGCTGTTTCAGAATAGCTAAATGATATTACCAGAATAACTCCTGCAACTATACAAATCAGTTCCCCTGTATAGGCAAAACCACAGACTACGCAAAATTCGTTTAGACCCCAATTTAAGCTGAGGTTTATTGACTCAGGTCCCCCTTCTTTTCCCCTAAGAAACTGAGAGAGCTGCACTAATGAAACTCCTCCACGCGGTGGTGCTGTGCCACTGAAGGAATGTTTTCCCTCCCTTGACCAGGCGAGCAAACCGAGCGCTCAAACAGGGCAAGCCCAGGTGCAGGTGAGATGTTGGTTTCATCCGAACAGCATCACTACAGGGCCACCCTGCGCACAGCACCTCCGTTCCATTGTCGCAGTCATTCCTGGGGCTGATATGGAGAGCAGTGCATGTGGGACAGTTTCCATCTCTCTCGCTGACATTAATGCAAAGGGTTTATTATCCACCTGTGCTTTCAGGCTGTCTGTTCCATTTGGCCCTCCCCTGCTAGGTGCATAAGTCTGTCCATGGTATCCAAGAGCTGGCAGGAATGACTGTGGCCTGTCAGAGATACAGTGGAACCTCCAAGGGGAGAAGGAAGAGAGATGTGAGATGACATGGCACAGCTATGAGGGGCCAGGAAACATAAATGATGGTGGTGAAATGGGCCTGTCCTTGGGCAGATGTGAGAAAGAGAGAAGAGGAAGCCTGAGGTCAAGAGAGGGGAATGGAGCTGGTGGGACTGTGAAGTGGGGGAGAGCAGTAGGGAAGGGGTATGGGATCGGTTGGCAGGGGGAAGGCAGAGGGCAACTGTGGCTTCAGGGCATAGGAGGGAAAAAGCAGGTGCTTTATATGGCTGTTCAAAATAAAGGAGTTGGAACCTTATAAGGTGGGAAGGTAAAGGTCATTGCTTGCTGCTTGGGGTAGAAAAGGCAGACTCAGCAGCCGCACGCAGAGAGCAGCCCAGCTTTAACTACTGGTGTATCCTGACCTTTCAGATCTGTGCACAGATATTGCAGGGCCTCTTGGGAAGGATAAAATGTTCTCTTTCTTCTGAAATGTCCATTTTTAGCCCCAATAGGCCATTGGAAGTGTATCTTAAGCATTTATTCTGGTGCAGGGCTGATTATTTCCCATCTTAGTGTGTAAGTTATGTTATTTCAGGGAAATAAAGTTTAGCTGTGGCATCTTCAGTTGAGAAGCTTTGTTTTAAAAGCATTGCAGCCCCTTGGAGCTGTTTGGGAGGACAGAAGGAATCATATTTGATTAATTAAAAGGCACAGCGTGCACAATGGAATCAATGACACAGTAAAGGAGACTCCAGCCAGATTTAGGTTTAGAAATAACCACACAGTCCCTGCTATGTACACCACAAAACCAGGCTTCCTGGTCCCTTTTAACCTCACACATAGATAGTCTATGCTGGTGGGGAATCTAGCCATAAACCAGCTTCCTCTGTAAGTCCCCACCTTAAAATTAGCTTTCCTAACACAAAAGCTTTCTAGGCGGTTTTCTTTTTACACAGGTACACAAAGCATCTTCTTGCTCACTATCAACTGGACAATAAAATGCACTCACATATCAGATTTAAATTTTCAGAGTAGCTCCCAGGGTGGTTTTGGTGCTGGGCATGTTGGAAGACACCTGCAAGGTAAACTGTAATAGCAATAGCAATGACACTGATGTAAAAGTGGTGCCTATATGTAAATAAATTAATAGAATATGGGGCAATTAGTCATAAATGTTT
The DNA here is from genome assembly GCA_035583155.1 of Acropternis orthonyx. Taxonomy (NCBI): domain Eukaryota; kingdom Metazoa; phylum Chordata; class Aves; order Passeriformes; family Rhinocryptidae; genus Acropternis; species Acropternis orthonyx. Next base: position 32,829,095 of record JAWWEU010000111.1, read on the forward strand.
GAGGGGGAAAAGTGACACAAACTGGATGAAATGGGTTATAAAAAGGTATGTTATAGAGATGGTTCTATGGATAAACTTCCTCTAAGAGGTTGCTGATTACATTGTCCTACCAAGCCAATGAGTGTGTAATTATAAACAGGTAAAAGCTTTTTAACAAGCTTGCTTTTTCAAAGGTTGCTGTGAATTTAGTGGAGAATAAATTGAACATTGTGATAAATTTCTGTAGTCACAGCTGTACACCAATCCCCCCTATAACCTCATTCGAAGGCTTGAACCTAAAAGAGCATCTGATGTCTAATTCATTATTCCATAAACCTAGTCCAGCAGTCTTTGTAGAAAACCCAGACATAAATCTAGTTCATCCCATTTTAACAAACTCTACCATTAATGCTAGGCCAGCAACAGCTGTAAACCTAAGCCTAGATAAAACGTCCATCATGTCTGAATTCTTAAGGCTTCCCCAATGGTCTCTTCTGCTCCAGGCTCCAACGCAAACTCCTTAAAATCCTGTCAGACTATATCTAGTCTTGGTCCAACCCTTAATTCCAGCTAGTTCTAGCAAGTCTGGACCTGCAACCTATGCAATCAAGCAAAATCCAGAAATCCAGCTTATCCAGAGTCCCTGTCAGCCCAGGAACCCACCAAACCTAACCAAATGCAGTGCAGTCAGTGCCTCAGCTGAGTCAGGACAAATCTGACCCTGTTCATTAGCATGTGCCTCCTGGGCCCTGGCTGCACCCCCAACCGTAGTTTCTGGGCTCAAACCTAACACAGCTATGATGTCTCAGGCAAACCATCGGCTCTGAAGCAAACTCATCTGATTACTTCCCAGAAAAGCTTTTTGTTGCCCAGGTGCAATATGGCACACCCATGTGCATGCACACGTCCAGGAGAGCCTGTCACATTACCTGGCACCCTGCTAAAGTCTGTTGTAATTTAGCTCCTGCAAAAGCTCCCAGCTCACTGGGCTGCAGGTGAGCCTCCAGCCCATCTTGTCCTCACATTGCCTCCTGTGTGCAGGTCTCAGAGTTGACAGTAGGTGGCATAAAATGTACAGGCATTACTTGCCAGGCTTCCCTTTCCATCGTGGAATAACAGCTTCTAACCACTTATGCTGTACATTTCCAGCAAGCAGGTAGAGTTGTGAAGCCTGGTCTCTAAGTGGCTAATGATAATCTAAGTGATAAAAGGTAAATGCTAACCACAAAAAAACATTAATTATTTCATTGCATTTTAGTGAAAGAAAAAGCTACTGAAAAGATCTGTCATACACAACATCTTTCAATGAGTCCTGAGTCACAGTATGAAATGTGGAACATCTATTATTAGGCCACTGATTTTTTTTTTCCTATCAAGTAAATTTTAAAAGTTAAATAAAACATGGTAAAACAAAAAAATGGCACACCTAGCTTGACTTCTTAAATATCTAAAAGAAATAAAAAAGAAACTGAGGCTCAGCGTTTTAATAGCTGGTATATTCACAATGTCATGCTCAGGACATCTCAGCCCACAGGTGCCTAATTAAAGGAGCAAGAAAAATAACTATAACCGGGAAACGTCCTGTAAAATTAATCTCTATGTTATAAATAAAGATGCACCAGAGGAAATCTGAGAACAGTTCTTAACTTTCTGTCTAATGAAAAATAGATGGGAACTATAGAAAGAGAATTTTAACTTTCTTATTTGGGCAGCAGTAAAGTAAAAGAAAATATGACAGACTGCTTTTGTTTGTGAGGTTAAGATGGAAGTCATTTTCAGCTGTGTTGCCACTTACTGGAGAAGGCACATTCTTTATTGCACTCATGGAAAACAGTTATATAAGAATGACCTGTATTAGATTAGATTTTCTGCTTTAAAGCAGTGTAAATTAAATATTCACTATGTACCTGAATTTAATTCATTATATGAATGGCCCCAACATGCAGTGAGAACCTTGATGTGCAGTGTCACCAAACCGGAGTGCTCTGATATTATTTACTGAGAGTCTCTTTCATCTTGTATCCAACATAATACCCTGTATATATCAATTTGATTTTAACTAGTTGCTGTCATCAGAAAGCAGCCCTTTTTTTTTTTTTTTTTTAGACAGAATTCCCTAGGCACACGAGACAAATTGGTTCACTCAAAGCTACTTCATGTGGATTTAACTGGATAACTGTAGTACTGACACCTCTATTTTTCTTGTACATGAGACGTATTCTCATTGAATGCATATATTTTCCATTCCTTATCTATAACCATATTTTAGTGTTTTGATTAGCCTAAATCTTTTTCTAAATTAGAGCACTGCTCCCAGTTTTGAACACCTCTCCTTGTGAGACACTAACCACTAAATTACTGAAAACATGCATTTTCTTCCAAAATTCCTCTAACCTATCTAGTGCCCTAGACATCTGCTATTTTTACCCCCATAAATGAAGACACCAGTACATGACAGGATGTTAATTCATGTGATCATGTTCATAAAACAGCCCTGTAGAAGCTCAGAAGACAAAAGATCAGGCTTCATTTGTACATCAGGCTTCAACAAACGAGGCTGTTTTTGCTTAGAGCTCTAACTCTAGTGGGCTTTGTTAAACTAAATATTATGGTGAGCTGAATATTGCTTTGTGTACAATGAATTATTCTTTGTCTTCCTTTCAAATGTTTTCAAGTATACTAGCTTTTCTCACATTCGTGTTAGAAAATGAGTAATACTTTCTGTTTTGAGACATCTAAAAACCTTTTTTAAATTCTGTATTTCAAATAAAGTCATAATTTTACATATTTGTATTAAATTAGATGAAAAGCTTATTTTTTTGCAAGTAAAATTAGCTTAAAATAAAGCATTTCTGATTAAAAGCAAATGTATTTCTAATTTAAAGAAAGCTGCACTAGGATGCATTTTTTAAAGTTATGCATGACCAGCTTTTTTTTTCTTATCAGAAAGGAACGAAGCACCAAGAGCAAACAAGCAGGAGTGAAGATATTACATTCACTAAAGCAAAGCAAAACATAATGTTAACAGCTCCATATTCTATTCTGAATCAAGGGTCTTCAGCTTTGATGTTGTCTATTCTAGGCAAAAATAAGCATGTTCGTAAAAGAAGCGTGCTAACATAAGACAGCATATAATTTGGTGGAGGTGAGAATTTAACATTATATACCTAATACTTCCAGTATTTTTAGCAAGAAATTTTGCTGTGAATGTTTTTAGTCTAAATGGTACTGCTTAGTTGCTGTCTGTGAACATATACTTCATGTCCTTTATGTAGTTCTACCAACAAATCAATGTGTGCTCTATTGTCTGAATGAGGTGCTGCTTTAAGAAGGACACTTCATTTCTATTTCAAGATGCTTTCTGTCCCTGTAGATCTTTTTCCAGTAGTGCATGATATTGATTAACTGCACAAAAAATTTCCTTTTACATGTCATTGTATTGCTGCATGGTCCTCAGCAGTCTCTGTGGTCTCTATTTCCCTGTTAGTTTTTCCAAAAAGACTCATAGAAACAGAAGTAAAACTACATCCTTGTGACCCAGAGGTAACAAGACACATTTTTTTCTTCTGTCTCACTAAGGGAATATTGCAGGGGCAATGTTGAAAAATGGTTGCAACAGTCCTTACTGTAACTTCCTCTTATTTATGCATATTCATTACTGGTCATAATGTGCAGCACAGTTGAGAATCAAAAAAATTATTCATAAAGTGGCATGGATTAAATCTAGTAGCTTTTCAATAGGGCTGGGACAAATATTTTGTGCTAATTGAGGAGCTAGAGCAACAGAAGTCTCCTGTCCTCAGCAAACTGACATGTGATGCACACCCAGAGCATCTCTGAACTTCCTATCCAAGGCCAGGCAGAACAGGCAAAGTGGGAAACACCTCTGCTTGGCAGACCTGCTCTATTACCTAGGCCATTGCCAAGAAGACTAGGTTTGAAGTTTAGGATGTAAGAATATGATTTTTAAATAGACACTGGTAACAAAGACTTGCCATACACCTTTTCTTTATTGTTTGAGGAAAAAAATGAGTGCTTGTCATCATTGTATGTGAAGCAGATAAAGCACACAAACACTGGAGCCTCAGAGATCTGGATGGTATGATTTCTTTACTGAATCAGAGGGATTCCATCACTGCCATTTCTCTGCATTTGCTTCCTGCAGCAGGAAGTCTTTAACTTAGCATTCAGCAAGACTGGGCAGAGGAGGGATATTTCAGCTCTAATGGGCTGAAAATATCATGCTGCTGCATCTAGTTCCTGCTAGAATTTTTGCAATGGAAAATGCTAAAATATTAATTCACTCTGCTGTTTTCAGCAATTTGTTCTTTCTTGGTGAACCACATATGTGTGGTTAGAAGTTGTTTCTTTTAGTCATTCCTAAGCACTCCCACGTTTGTATTTGTTTTCAGAACTAAGATTAAAAATGTTTATACAAATCAAATTAGCAATCTGATATATGAAATTTTGCCTTAATGTCATTTGCTCTTAGGTCACAGCAAAGACATGAAGATGGGGAATAAGTATGCTTCCAAGTATTAAAACACTGGATTTGAACTATTTGAGAAAACAGAGCCACTGTGAAGCTCTTGTGGGCTGACTACAAAAGAAATACTTTTCACTTTCCCATTTAGCTACTCTGAAAAGAATAGCAGTGTTTTGTCACTGCTTTACTGATTTTTATCTTGAATCATCTGTATGGATGTTAAGTAATGAATTCCCATTAAAATGAGATGAAATTAATATCTTACTTCTGTCACTGGGCAAACTGAGGCCGAGGCTAAGCATTCCCTTCTCACCCCATCTGGTGTTCAGGCCTCTCTGAGCTACCTCAGATTGCCTGCTAAAGTCATCTTTCCTTAAAGATCAAGGTGTTGCAAAATCAATACTACAGTATGTTCTTTGCTATTAGCCTGAGCAGCTTTTCTATTTCCCAGAACTTAATAATGTGCTGTTGTATAGAGGTCATCTTTCTGCTGAATAATCCAGCAGGGTGCAGGGACAAGTTGCCTTTCCAGAAGCAGGGAGACAAAAGTAAAAGTCACTTCTAGGCTACAGATGAAAAGACTTCGTACACTTTTGTCACTTCTACATCAAAAAGTTTGGCAACCTGGAGAAAATTAAGTGAGGAGCAACAAAAGGGAGTCACAGGCAGAGGAAGCTGATGTAGGTAGTAAAATAAGATAAATAATAGCAAACACACAATTTTGAAGTTTCCCGATTAAAATATGCCTGTGGGGATTTTTTTCTTGGTTTGTGTTTTGTTTTCTTTTTAAATGCATATTGCAATGGCCACCAGATGAGCTGGAAATTAATTTCTGCAGATGTTGCTCTTTGTTATTCCATTTTAACTCAGATCACTTCAGCCAAGAATTAAAATCCAGGTCTTACTCACTGACAACTGCAACAACTTACAGGTTTTATCAATAGTAGATGACAAGAAATCAAGAGGAGTTACAGTTGTGTTGCATTTTTAAAAGTTGGGCCAATTTCCTTTTTCAGTCTTAGTCAAAATAAATATATTTAAAAATTAGCCATTTAAATTAATGTCTTAGTTTGAAAAAGAAAACTAAGATATCTGGGGGCTAATAGAACAGAGGACTCCACACGATTAATCACACC
>JAWWEU010000111.1:32834795-32892763 GCA_035583155.1 Acropternis orthonyx
TAAACTGTAATTCTGATTTATAATCTGCTTGTGAGTTAGATTCATTCCTCCTGCTGGTTTACCTTTAAACTAGCACAGAAGGTATACACAAAAAAAAGTTACAGGATTTTTTACTAAGTAAGTAATTTAGTTTAAGGTGATCGTTTTCCCACATTCTTGAAAAAATCCACATTAGGAATGGAGAGAGCAAAGTTTCAGGGCTGGAAACTACATACATTGCTTTACAGTTACTATTCACATAGTTGGCAACCTTGTGTGATAGAAATTACCCAAGGCACTGCCATGTCTTTTGTCCTTGTACTATCATTTGAGGTAGGAAATTGCCAAATAGGCCGCTTGTGTAGCTTACGTAATTTTGTCCCAGTCATAAATAGGACAAACACAGAAGCCCCTTTTACACTCTTCATGATGACTTTTTCCATCTGTGTCATTCTGAGTGGGGAACTGCTTGCTTTCATTGCTCACAGAGGGGTTTTTTTACTTTTTCTCCAAAATTTTTCTCTTTCTTCTTGATACCTCCTAAATTTATATAGATCCATGTTGGAATGAAATCCAGACCTCTGACACAAAGGAGTATGCTTATTATAAAAAGCAGTTTCCTTCAAGGCACCCCACCATTCTGCATTATCAAGTGTTGCATTGCCTTGGTGGTTTTCTTTTTCTTGTGAGGGCTTTAATCCCTGAAGCAGAACCAAACCTACAGTGTCTAAGATGTCATGTCTCAGCTGGATTCACCTGACTGCTGCTTTGCCTTGCCTTTTGCTTTACCTGTCTTTGTGCATTTGCAGCATAGCTGATGCCCCTGTGTCCTCCTACCGGGGCTTTGCCTGCCACTCCGGGCAGGGACCAGCAGGGAGAATGCAGCCTGTGCTGCTGCTGGATTTAGGAAGAATCTCCAGGAAGGCACATTTCAGGTGCTGCCACTATCCCCATCATCCTGCAGTTCAGGATCTAACCCAATACACGTGTTCTGCATAATGGGAGAGATTAGTCTGCATTTTCAAGCAGAAATTCTGCAGTTCTCACAAAGTCCAGCCAACCTGGCCTGTCTGTTTCTTGCAGGTAAATGGTTCTCACTTCAGTGTAGACATCATGTCCCACCTCAGCCTTTCAGCATTGTGCCCTCAGATGCTTTTTCTCTCTCTTTGCAGGGGTATGTAGTTGATGAACATGCAGCCATGCAAGCTCGATGGGAAGAAGCATCTAGAGAAACAATCAAGAAGACAACCAAGCCGTGCCCCAATTGCAATATTCCAGTAGAAAAAAATGGTAAATTTATTAGATATTTTGTATTTATCTCTCTTTTAAAATTCATTTTACAATATAAATGTGTAACTTGGCATTTGTAAATATGCATAGTATTATTCCAACAGAGAGAGAGCATACAACTCTTGAAAACACTGACTTGAGATCAATTAGTTATAAAACCCCTAATCAAGCCTCACAAAATGCCTGACTACCTTGTAAGTAGGGAAAATGAAGCACTGGATGTAGCATTCATATGGCTGGATATCCAGGTAGTTGCCTAGATTCACCATTGCCACTGGGAAAAATAGACATTTGTAGGGTAAAACTTATATCACAATGAAGCAGAACATATGTCTAATGGAGGACAAAGGAATCACATCTAAAAGTCGGGTGTGGAGAATGAGTTCTGCTGTAGATGTCTACATAGTATATGGATGAATTTAGATGAGATTAATCTCAACCCAGTCACATGGTAGAAGAGCAAGGTGAAGGAAGTAACATAAGTCCTGACAAACAGTTTGCACTAATCGGTGCTTACTATATAGAAAGAAAAGTAATCTGCTGGCACTGGGATAGTTAAAATGGGGAACAGGAATGGTAAATAGGCTATACTTTATATGTTAATGCTGTTCCAAGATTTAATGGTATTTATATTAATAAAAATACATTTAAATTATTGCCTAAATAGTATACAAATATTTAGAGGATGCTTCTCAGTTTTGTGGCATCAGTTATTCATATGGGATACTGCAAACACCAAATAAGACATTGTGAACCACAAGAAGAGAACACTTCAAGCAGTGATACTTCAGAAATATTACTGAGGAAGAAATAGGACAAAATACTGAAATCTAGGGTTTGATGAAAGAAAAGGCATTTGGCAGATGGAAAGTGGGAGACACCTTCAAGCACAAGAAGCAGAAGAAAAAAAGCATGAATTCAAGAGTGGGAAGGTAAGACAAGATTTGGCATAGTGTAGAAAGCAGGATGGGCAGCAGATGAGAGATAACAGAGGGTTTGGTCAAAAAAAAATATTTACAGGCTTGTAAAACAGGCTGGAAACAGAAGTTTTAACTGCATTAGAAATAGACACATTATAATGATGACTATTCAGATTTAACAGTTTATGCACAACCAAAAAAAAAAAAACCTTCTGGTCAGGCTTGAAGGAATGGTAGGACCTTTACTTTCTCTTAGATACTGCTACAAAATCTTTACTGTTAAATTACAGGCAGTTGACATTTGTCACAAACAGGATATCCCTATTTGACACCATTTACACAACTCCCACTAATGTTTAAGGTAGTTCTTTTAAAAATGCCTAGTGTATCATAAAGGAAACAAAGGCAATTCTACTATTTATCTTTGAATGAAAACATGTATTGAAAATGGATAGTAAGCAGGAAAAGACCTTTCCTTGCTTATAGCCTGACCCAAGTCAGAACAGTGCCTCATAAAGCAAAAGCCAAAACCACAGTAGTAGGCTAGAAATGTTTAACACACTAGAATTGGCTGATTGTGCTGCCATTCAGAAGAACCTCCACAGGTTGGAGAGATGGGCAGAGAGGAACCTTCTGAAATTCAAAACAGGCAAATGCAGGGTCCTGCACCTGGGGAAGAATAACCCCCTGCACCAGTACAGGCTGTGGGCTGACCTGCTGGAAAGCAACTCTACAAGGAAGGACCTGGGGGTGAACAACAGTGAGCCAGCAGTGTGCCCTTGTGACCAAGGCCAGTGGTATCTGGGGGTGCATTAGGAAAAGCATTGACAGCAGGTTGAGGAAGGTGATCCTGCCCCTCTACTCAGCCGTAGTGAAGCCACATCTGGAGTGCTGTGTCCAGTTCTGGGCTCCTCAGTACAAGAGAGACATGTTGCTCATGGAGCAGGTCCAGCAGAGGCTGTAAAGATGAACAAAGGCCTGGAGCATCTCTCTGAGGCTGAAGGAGCTGAGCCTGTTCAGCCTAAAGAAAAGACAACTGAGAGGGGACCTCATCAATGTCTATAAGTATCTGAAGGGAGAGTGCCAAGAGGATGGATCCAGGCTCTTCCCTGTGGTGCCAAGCACCAGGACAAGAGGCAGCAGGCAGAAACTGATGCACAGAAAGTTCCACCTGACTATGCTGAAGAAGTTCTTTACTGTGTGGGTGACCATGCACTGGAACAGATTTTCCAGAGATGCTGTGGAGTCACCATCACTGGAGATATTCAGGAACTATCTGCAGACAGTCTTGCACAATGTACTCTGGGATGACCCTGCTTAAGCAGGGAGGTTGGACTAAATGACCCACTGTGGTCCCTTTCAACCTTATCTATTCCATGGTTCTGTAATTCCAATGTAGGGCTACAAGGATGATAAAAAGACTGTATAAATAAATAGGTGATGGGAGGAGCAAAGCAAACAGAGGCAAATTCTTCTCAGTGGTGCCCCCTGAAAGGAAAGGCAGCAATGCACACAAATTGAAACACAGGAAATTCCATTTAAACACAAGAAAATTCTTTTACCATGTGGGTGGCTGAAGACTGAAACAAGTTGCCCAAAGACTTTCCATTCTAGCATACATTCCAAACCCAACTGGACACAACCCTGAGCACCCTATTTCAGTTGACTGCTTTGTGCAGTGAGGTTTGGACTGGATGATCTCTAAAGGGACCTTCCCACCTCAGTGATTCTGACATTCTGCAGATTAAGGTGTGAAGCTTAAAAAGTGCAGTGCTTGCTTTCTTCTTTGGTCATGGGTACTGCATGCGCCAGCTTCTAGGCTGCCATTTGTAAACTGAGAGAAGCACTTCAGAGCTGCCTAAATACAGCTACTGTGAAGAGGCTGACAACTGTACACTGAAGTCTGCCAACAGTTCTCATTCAGGAGGAGTAGTGACTCCACACAGGAGAATAATGGTGCTTTCCTTCCCCAAAAACTTCTGTGGACACTGTCTTTTACAAGGGACAGTGACAACACCAATAACTTTTCTGTAATACCCTGTATAAAGTACAGGCATTCCAAAATATTTCTAGAGGCAAATAACTTTCCTGTAATAGCTGAAGTGAAAGAGGGAAACACTTTCCTACAGCTCAGTTCCCAGTCTGAGTGAGTTTAAACACACATCCATGTCTCTCGGATGACTGCTGTACTCACAAAGCTCTAGGTCTCATTGCTGGAGGCACTCTCCGCTCTAACTGCTGATCTCAGCTGCCGTGTAGCAGAGAATAATATGATTTATGGATCTTAGCAGGTAGGGCACACATTGGACAGAGGGTGTCTATTGGGGTTTGGGTCCTGTGCCAGGACTGAGATGAGTTTTACCCAGTCATGGTTTAATACAAATCATGAGAGAGGACTGGATCTAAACTTTAAATAAACTGTAACATGGAGGCTGGCCATTGGGATGTTTACATTTAAATAAGATAAAAAATTTTCTGGTGCATTGCATTTCTTACACAAAGATATAAACTGATGAATAGACCTTGCTATCACAACTAGTTTTCTCTATCTGTCAGATGAAGCAGACAGGCCTGTTTTAACAAACCAGTTCTTGTGTCTCCTACTGTTTTTGCCTTCTGAGAAGCATTCCAGACTGGCATTTATGAAAACGGTGGTGTAAGGGTAGCAGTTTGTACAGTAGGGAACACACACTCCCTGTACTCCCATCACCATTTGGAGTCAAACCTAGATGACATTTCAGCATTTCTTCATGCTGCATGCTTTTCTCTCAGTTTGAATTATACAAAAGACCTCTTTGTGTGGTAAGCAACAAAATTTCCATTTGAAGTGTATTTTTGTAATGACCTTTGACAATGTTAATGTTTTATATATTACAAAGTAAACTTTTGATCAAGGTTGTGAGCAGAGAGATTAAAGCTGCTCTCATGTTATGGGAAAGTAAGAAACCCAATACACAGGAAACACTGATGTGATCAAAAGGCCACTTCAGATACTGAAAAGGTCAAGTCAACTTAAATTACTAATGTGATTTTGATATAATCAGCAGTCAGCCACTAAAGCCTGTATCTCATGATTTACTCTCTTTTCAAATCCTGGAGTTGTTGAATACAAATTCAGAAAAAAATCTAACTTTGTTCATTTTTGGGCTCACAGCTGGACTCTAGCATAGAGTAACCTTTAGGAGACACCACCATGACTGCTTTGAGAGGCCACAGACTGTCATTCTTTTCCCTATCCCTAGCAAAATCTTTTCTAATTTCCTATAGTCCCTAAAGTAAGATCCGCATATTACAGGCCAATGAGAGAGGGAGTAGCAGGTTTTAGAAAGCTTAGGGAAACATTCTTCAGGTTTGTACTTTTAGTTTATTAAATATTTTACTTAGTTGGTTAATGAATGCCTAAGAAAGTTGATTTTAACGCTCTTAATTGTTGATTAGCATCTCTAAGTGTTTGCCAAGTACCAAAGCCATTCTGTTGCTATTTTGCAGGTGGCTGCATGCACATGAAATGTCCTCGCCCACAGTGCAGATTTGAGTGGTGCTGGAATTGTGGCCTGGAGTGGAACAGAACCTGCATGGGAGATCATTGGTTTGACTAGTGGTGCTGAGGCCAGCCCACACTGCTGCTAAAGCTTTTCAGAACGGGGCCAAATTCTGAACTCCTTGCTTAAACAAAATTCCCAGTGGTTTCATGGATACAGGGTTCAGAAGTTGGCCTAGTTTGTTGGGTTTTTGCTTTCTTGCAAATGCAATCATACCAAAATCACATTGAAGTTATGCCAAGGGGTTTAAATACACTAAGTAAAAAGAGTAATTGTTTTAATGGACAGACTTGTTCATCATGATACAAAGAGAGATAAATTACAACTTTCTAAACTTGTGCAGTCTGTCAGTATCAGAGCAGACAGGGTTACCAATCAGGAACCTTACTTGACATTTATAGTCAGGAATCCGTAACTCTTGCAAGAGAAAGGAGCCTGCATAGTGTGTGTGAGTGTGTGAGCATCAAGGCGGGTAGAGGATGCATCATCTGCTCTCTTTGACCACTTTTTGCTCATTCAGCACAATGTTTTTATTTAAGACAGTAGTTCTTAACCGCTTTTTTTGGCAAAGGGAAGACTGTGGCTCTTAAGTGTTTTCTCAGGGTTTCTTCCTAACAGGCTTTCAGTAGGGATTGGTTTTGCTTACAAACCAAATTCTCATAGAAGCGTCCATATTCATGCTTGTGTGTTTGTGGCATACAACACAAAACCTGCCTGCCTACTCATTATAGACTTTGTTACAATGGGAAGATTAGCTAAGGATGCAGTTTCAGCACTATCCATGACTTGCTACAGTGGTGACAGGATCCAGTTAAGTCTTGTGCAAGCTAGACTCACAGGGCTTCATTTTTCCTGTACTTATGGAATACTTTGGACACAGCAAAGGAAGGCAGGAGGAGACTTCTCAGGGCTTCTCTCTATCACCATTCTCCTAAATTGTATTAGAATATGGATATGAATCTGAACATACATTCACTACTCTAACAGTGTAGGACAGGGGTACACGTACACTGTACAACATTAACACAGTAAGTAAAGTTTAATAGCATTTCCAAGCCTGAACAATTTTATTGTTTATGATCGTTATATTGCTTTCTTTATTTTGAAATGAAATGGGTAATGTTCACATCCATCATGTCATGTAAGGATTTGAACAATTTAGTTTTGGGAAAAAAAACGCACAATAAATGAAGTGGTCAAAATGTTAAACTTTTTTTTTTTTTTTCATTTGAATACAAAGTAAGTGAGTACAAAGACATTGGGTGGGTCATGTATTGCCTCGACTGGTTCAAACTCTCAGCTGAGAGACTAGCTCTTTGATTAAAACATAATGTTAGCACAAAATAAATTCCACAGCCATGGTCTCTTTTTAAAGTTTGAACTAATATTTTGTATGGCATGACTGCAGAGTCCTGAAAACATGGGTGTGCCTCATATCAGTGCAGAGCAGGAACCTTGAAGTATTAAAAAAATCCCAGGCTCACTACAAAAATGTCCAACTGCTAAAAGCAGTGGAGTATTCATCTGTCTAAACTGGAAGTGACATTGAAAGTCACTTCAAACGAAGTGGAAACAAAGGAATGAAGGCATGAGGTACAAAAAATGAGGAGGTGAACAGGCAGAATTAAGAAAATGAGAAAGAAAGGAAGTGGCAACAAGAAGACAATGGACATTTCCAAGAGGTAAATTTCCTGTTTGGCACTGGTGAACTAAAATGCAGAAGTAGCTACATGGAAGTAAGTATAGGGGTGCAATGGAATGCTGCAATGTAGCGCATTTAACTACATTGTCTTAATGGGGATATTTTACTGTGAACACTGATTATTTCATTATTTGATTTCCTATACCTGGGTCTATTTTATAATTTATATGTCTTGTTGCCAACAGGCTAGGGGAAAAGCCACAATGCTTAACTTTACTTTGATCATGTAAATTCATCACTATGTTTCATATTCAAACATTTGGGAAAAAAAGAAGTTTTAATCTTTTCCCCATTTTTTAGTCTTTCATATAGAGGAAGAAGTTCTTTGCTATAAGGCAGTTTCACTGAGTTTGCCCTAACAAGTTAGTGTTTTAATTGTTATGTTAAAAAGTGATTTACTCCCCTGGATCAAGATCTATTGAAGTCAATTGCACTATAGAGCAGCTCCTGTACTTTTTTCTGGCCTGGGAAGGGCATGACAGGCATGAGTCATAAAGCTAGAATAGAATCACCTCTTTTTTGGATGAATTTGTCAGAGAATGCGATTATGAGCATTCATCTAAGATGTAAGCAAGGGCAGGAAAGGAGAATAAAGAAGGGAGTTCCAGCATTGACTCAAGATTATCTGCTTTTAGAGACTGACTTTGTAGGCCCTTGTCACATAGGATCACTTCACACAGTCCAGATTTACACTCTGCCAAAAAAAATGTGTATTCTGCAGACTTTAATAGAACATGTCCTGATCCTTTCTGCATTAATACTATATGTCTCAGTGCATACATGTACAATATTTGAGATGGTGCAGGCTGTAAATCTGATTTCTCTTTACTTTAAGATTCTCATTGTTTCCACAATTTAAAGACCATGAAAAATCCAGATTAGTGCTCTACTGACACTGTAAGAATGCTGGACTTCCTAGAGATGTGTGAATCGTATATGAAATATCCTACACTGGTAACTTTTTTTTTTTCATGGAAAATGTCATTTTAAAAAAATATAAACCTTTTTTTTTTTTTAAATCTGATTTATTTTGCAATTTGAAACAAAACAGATCAGAACAAACCAAGTTTTCAGTGTCTATTCAGACTTATCCTCTTATTTCAGCTCTGAAATATCAGAGTGGAATCTCATCTTTGGTTTGCTGGCTTCAGAGGCTCATGCAGAGCCCTGTTGTGCATGTCTGCAGTGGAGCCTGCTGAGTTTGTAATACAGTTGGTCATGGCTAGAGGCATGATGGCAACATCTCTGTCAGAGACAGGGTGTAGTTCCCAATGGGACGAACAGGACCTGTTCTGGGTGCTCCTGCACTCTTGACTGCTGTTGCATGGAGAGTGGAGTTTTCCTTTTCTTAAAACTTACTGAATTGGCATTCCTTGCTACCACTCATGAAGCCACCCTTGGCAAACACTTCCTCTGGGTTGTCAAGCACATCTCTGGGAGCGGTCCTGCAAAGCCATGCAGGCTAATGAAGAGAAACAGGATTCAAGCACAAGAAGGAAACCAACCTGAGGGTATAAGCAGATGGAAAGGTTTCAAGAGCTTGTGGGTTTATGTTCTCAAATAGCAATACACATGACATTTAACTACATGTTCTAAGAAGGTGATTTATTATGGTGCTATAAAGCAAAATAAAGAAGTCTATCTTTTTATCAAGGTTTGTCTTTTCTAACTGACTTCTTTCCACCTTGAACCTTCTTCATCTTTCAGATTAAAACAATTTCAGACTTGTTCTTGGTACTGCAATCCAGGATCCTTCAGTGTGTATTAAATGGATTAAGTGCAGGATGCATGCTGAAATATTCAAAAATAATTATCATTTTAATAATTCAGCTCTATAACAACAATGAAAATCTCTAACACTTAATTCCAGCTGGCAGTGAAATCCAAATACTGAGCAGATTAAGAAGAAAATACATAGCGGCTTGGTTTCCTCAAGAAAAAGCATATCTCAAAGCTCAGAGTAAATAATACTTTGGGAGCCGTGACATTGACTAAAATATCATTTATATGTCTGCCTTCTCTCATCATAAAATGCAAGCCAAATTACTTAATTTTAAAGTGTACACTTAAAAAAATAAAACCAAACCAAAAACAGAAAAATACAGTAAATGGCACTCCAGAAGAAACATTATGCTGCTGTTGGGAAATAATAGTTATGCTATAAAATGACAGCAAGCAGTAGGATATGCTTTTTACATATGAATAGTAAGATACCATCTATATTGGAAACTGGTGTGGTAGCAAAGCTTTTTGCCTACAGATCCTGTAGATCGTTTAAGCTGAAGTAAAACTGGCATTTGTGGAGGGAAACCTGAGGCACTTGGAGGCGAGAGGCCACATTCCAAGAGATTTGTCTGGCCTGGAAGACTGGGAAGAATTAGCCCTTTGTGCCAAACTTTCTCACACTTTGAGTAACAACAATTGCTGTGTTCCTCCTGTTCATCTTGCTGCTCAAACCACTACAAAAATAAATCATTGTCTGCGGCAAGCTCAATAAACAACAGTTGCAGCAAGATTGGAAGGATAAAGTATCATGTCCACCTAAAAGATTGGTTAGCCCTATGCTGACTTCATTTATCTGATTCAGTGTTTGATTAGTATGGTGTTGTGGTTTAAGCCCAGTCAGCAACTAAGTACCACACAGCAGCTTGCCCCTGCCATGGGATGGGGTAGAGAATCTGAAAAAGGTAAAACCTATGGGTTGAGATAAGAACCGTTTAATAATTGAAATAAAGTAAAATATAATTATCATCGTCATAGAATCATAGGAATGAATATGAGGATAACAAGAAGAGGAAATGAAATAAACCCCAAGAGAAACAAGTGCTACACAATACAACTGCTCACCACCACTGACTGATGCCCAGCCCTGCCCCAAGCAGTGATTGGCCCCTCCCAGCCAACTCCCCACACTTTGTATGCTGAGCATGATTTCTATGGTATGAAATACCCTTTGGCCATTTCAGGTCAGCTGTCCTGACCATGCTTCCTCCCAGTTTCTTGTGCACTTCCTGACTGGCAGAGCATGGGAAACTGGAAAGTTCTTGACTTAAGCACCATTCAGCAACACCAGTGTGTTATCAACATTATTCTCATACTAAATCCAAAGAGACAGCACTGTACCAGCTACTAGGAAAAAAATTACCCCAGCTGAAAACAGAACATAGGGTGATGGCTGATACAGAGAAACCCTGCCCAGAGTTAGAGCAATAGCAGTAGCTCTTAACAACAAAATTTCTTTTCCAGGCAGCAAAATTCTCATTCTTCCTTCAGTTCCTCATTAAGCAACAGAAAAGCCTGAAGAAAAACCAGATGAAAGTTTCCAGGAGAAGGAAACCCTATGTCCAGTTGTTCCTGATGGCCCTTCAACAGCTTCACCCAGATATATCTGACAGCACAGCATTGACACCAATTGAACAAGAAGAGACAAATGTACTGCTTTACATTTTATCTGACTCAATTACAGTTTTTAAGGAAATATTTCTATCTCTAATTAGCAAATTTAGAAAAACACTTCTCCATTTTTATCAAATATGTTTGTCTACTGATTCCAATTATGCTTATTTGTGTATGTGTTTTATGTGTTTGCCCATGTCATTCCCCTTGTGTATCATTTACCGATTTTCAGCTGTGTGTGCCTCTTCTCCAGACAGTTTAATGTTCTAGAAGTTTTCAGCTCAATTGTCTAGGAAGTACTGTAGTACATGCACTGAATAGTCTCTTCTCATATTCTGGGTATGTCCAGACCAGAAAAAATGTAAATGGCTTTAAGAAGCAGTAAGGTAGGCAAGTTGAGAGAAGCTCATTTAATCATATGGAGAATCATATTTAATGTGGTGGTTTGTGTATCTGTAGAAAGATGTATTTTTTTTTTAGAAATCAGATCATATGCCATTTCATTTTTCTTCATTATTATTAATAGCACTCTTTTCTTTGCTTTTAATTTGTTTTTCTTGTCTGTGTCTCCATTTTTCTGAATAATGGAGTAATGGTTCTATGCCAGTAGATAAAATATGCAGCAAGACATCACCTGTTACTTTACTTTTTGGCTTTTATCCCTAGAATGCTTGAGGAATTCACATAATCTGTGTTGGCAGGGAAGTGCCATTATCTGTATTCTACAGTCAAGGAATTCAGTCCAGAGAGCACAGCCAGACTACACGGAGGCAACAGTTCAAATGCACATCATCCCTTTCCTCACAAGTGGGGAAACCTGGCTGCTCCAAAGGGGAGGCCACCTACGTGCTGGGATGGTCATTGCACAGGCTCAGGGAAGCAGGAAGCCAGTGTGAAGTTTAAGGTCCAGAGGACACCAGTGTCACATTAGGGACACAAAGAAATAAGTTTTTTAAAGGTAGGGTTTTCAGTGGCCTAAAGAACAGTGATCTAACATGACATCATTTGCAACCACTGGGAGTTTTACTGCTGACTTCACTGGGGGAAGGCTAATTTAGAGACTGAACACACCACTTACTTCAACATTTTAGCAGTGCATAGGAGAGCTCTGGAAGAACTTGATGTCCCAGTTTCATCTTTTTCTTTGTTAGTTGAATATTTCATCCACAAAACACATTCATGCCCACTCTCTCCACCTTGTTTTAATGCTAACTAAAATCCATCAAGCAGTGATGTTACACTTGTTTTAAAAAGCTTTAAAGTACATCTGAAGCAGCAGACTGTACACTCATTCTTACTTGGTACATGATCGTATTGTCTGCTTCACAAACAGTAATCCTGACAGCCTGCCAACTTCAGCTTCTGGTTACCAGGCCAAAAACTGGTTGGAAGAAGACCTTAAGTAATGATCGAAAGGTAGTGCTAAAATGGAAAGCTGCAATCAATACAATGAAATAGTATTCAGACACTTCTGTTGGGGCCAATATAATGTTTTTCTTGGTATGGATGCTAAATGCTCCTGAATAGGTCCAACCAACTGAGTCTGTTTATGCCTGGAAGCTAAACCTGGAAAGCCCTGCACTGTGCCTTTCCAAAGTAAAGAGATCAAAATATGGTAACAGAGTTTGAATTTTTTTAATGAATACCTGAAGTCTATGTGTTCCATAGCTGATAGAGTCAAAAACCACAAAAAAAACCCTACCTCACTAAACTACATGGACATTTTTCAAGTGCCCAGTGAAACAAATGCCAGGTTTGCCTTTTTATTTTTTTCAGTCTGCTTCTCAAAGGCCAGAATGACTGTGATATTTACATTAAACTCAGTCAGTTAATGAAGCTGAAATCAATTCTGATTCAGGCTTTCAAGTTTTAGTGGTGATGTAACTGAGTCTAACATTTTACCAAAATGTTACTCAGACTTTGCTTAGCAAATGTTAAGGTGCTTATTATCTGATCACTCAAGTCCTTATTTTATTTCAAAAATACAATGATCAAGGCTATTCCTATTGCATCATTCTGCTGAATTTTACAGAAAGCAAACATAGATTTCAAACCAGTGCTAGCAATAAGCTCCTGCATGGTAGGATATCTCCTCCTGAACTGGTGATCTCTTCTCAGTGACATTTACTGTGCACAAATTAAAAACAATCAGTGGCATTTCATTTTCAGTCCTCTTTATTGTGTGAGCTTCAGGGTAGAACTGAATAAATAAAAATATAAAGCCAAGTCTAGGCAACAGAAAGCCTACTTTTCTAGCTATTCCAATACAGCCATACCACAGACCTAGCTGATAAAATACACCAGTTTGGTAGACCACTGCATTATACAAAATTAGCTGTAGTCAGCAAATTTACATACTTATTTATGCCATTATATTGGACTATTTTTTTAAGGTTTTTGCCAGTCTAGAAAACTCATAAGCCCCTTCCCTCCTCAGGAAGGGTTCATTCCAATTGATCTCTGCTATGAGTGGCGGCTGGGGCAGTCCAGCTGCTTACAGATCAACTATATCATCATCTGGGTGAGCTAGGGTACAGATTGCTGTCATGCTTGGAGCTTGCTATCTGTAAGTGCTCAGCTCCCACTTGGGAACCCAAAAAAGGCCAGGTAGTCAAAGGTCACCATCAGATGTACTTTTAAAAGAACACCCTCTTTCGGTGTCTAAGCAAAGGTAGGGCACATACATAAAAGAGAACAGTTGAAACTTTTTCTCTGATTCTGAATGCTGAGCAGTATGGAAAAATCTGGACCTGAGAGACTTTAAATCAATACTTTGCTTCTTCAAAAGTCAAAAAGGTCCATGATCCAGAGCCCTTTGTAATGACTGCACCCAGTCTCACCTTTCTGTTATGTTTCCACCACACAATATAAACGTCATAGTATTTTGCTAGTTATGTTTATGTAGACATTGGTATTAGGTTGTGAAAGGTCTTAGCGGAGCTTTAGCAAGTTTCAGATAAATATTGTATACTTATTATTATGTAGCACTGTTTCATCCAAAGAAAAAAGATGTTTCTTACTGCTTCACCCCACTATGGAAGAGAGCACTATTTTCACAAGCTGCTAAGCCTTGACAGATAAGATGATCTTAGGAGGTCCCTTCATATATATGTTCCTACAGCACTGTGTTCACCTACTCCCAAATGAAAATTCTAACTTTGAGAACTATTCAATGAATTATTTAATTGCTTGCAGAAAGAAAGAGAGATCCAGAAACCTTTCCTATTAATGCAGTTATTATCTCAGATCCAGCAGCTTCCTTTGCTATTCAATGCCATTACCAGACAGATATTTATACCAGGAGGTTTCCCTGATATTTAACACCTAATTTCTTTACTTTTCAAGTTATTAAGATCTCAGGATTAGAAAGGTCTTGTGGTTTGTTGTGTCCAGCCTACCATCACAGGCACCTTGTTATGTAAGTTTTTCCACAAATTTGCAGAGTGTCATGGTAAGCAATTTTTAAGTCCCATTTGCTTTCATGGCAAACCAGTTCTGCAACATGATCCAAGCTGCTAGTCATAAGAAACCTTTTCATACCAAGGGTCACCTTATATTTATTTATCATTATATCAATATCATTTGTAAGTTTAAGGTTTCTGTTTTCCTGTTATGTTTCCTATTCCCTTTGTTCCCTGATTGGGTAAACAGCAGTCATATTTCCATATCACTTGTTTTATTAGGCTTAATAGGCCAAGCTTAAGAGCTTGAGTAAACATTTCTCTACACATTCTATAATCAAGTATGAGGGATGAACTTTAGTATACAACAGCAGGCAGGGTTGCCCCACTGCCTTCTGTGGCATTCATGCCTCCATGTCTCTAGTGGAACCGCTCCTGACCATGCCAGATTAAAACACACTGTTCACGGAGACATCATGCTGGCAATTCGTAATCATCCTACAATTGTCTACCTCACAAAAAATCTTCACCTTGTTTCTAAATTATGCAGTTCTTGTTTACTTCTTTTACTTTTTTTCTTTCTGACTTAATTTTTCTCACTTTCTGCATTTATGGAGTCCTAAATGGCTGCTGCTGTGCATCTGAGATACAGGCAAGTTACTGCAAAGTGCACAAGTAAACATCCTTTGGTAATCACCCCTGTGTATATTTGTATTTTGTTACAAATGGTTTTTTCCACATACTACAAGAGCATTTTTTTTACTACTTTACAGTACTGTAAATCTGCTACGTTCAATGAATCTGGGTTTGAACACCTCCAGCATGGCAACTTAATTGTTTACCAGCGTGTTTCAACTCTTTATCCATCAAGGTTCATCTATACTGCTATTGGTAGAACTCACATAGATATAGACTAATGTAGTGGGTTGACCCTGTGCAGCAATTAAATACCCACCCAAATGCTCACTCACTGCCACACCCAGCAGGATGGGTGAGAGAGTATGAAGAGCAAAAAGCAAGGTATGAAAAAAATAATAATAGCAAGACAAAATCAATCACTCACCACCTTCCACAAGCAGATGCATGCCCAACCATCCCTGAGCGATGGCTACTTTAGAAAGACAGCCTCTCAGGTTTTATACATGGGCATGATGTTATATGGCATTAAAAATTCCTAGTCCAGTCTTAATTTCTACTTTAAATTGGGATCAGAAGTTCCCCATTTGCTTAAAGGGGAAATTATTGCATAAATTTGGATAGGTGGCAGCGACAAATGGATTAACACACACCTACCCCACCACCTCTTTTGGGGCTGTACAGGAAGCATGAAGAAATTTGGTAGATTCAGCCCAAAAGCTGGGCCTTGTCCTGTGGTGTTATTGAGTGATGTTTCTACTGACTCATGGGGAGAATAAGCTTGGCATTAATTAAAACATATCAGTTGATAATTATAGAAATTATCTGATCTGTCTGTCTCTGTCTTGACTACAGATGAAGTTTGAAACAACCACATTCCTAACTCAGCTATCTCTGTTAAATATCTCAAGTTGATGACATGGCACCAGCAGCAGCAGCCTGCCTGCTTTTGGCTACTATATAAAGATCACCAGGACACAGGCAGCACACCTCCTAGCTCACGAGGGAGCTGTTCAAGGCACAGCTGACTACAGTCAAACTGTTTTCTTGTAGTGGCAGGAGTCCAGTGATGCACAGATTATAGAACCAACCTTCTCACTTCATGCAGCTTCAAAACATGTAACACTCAGGGGAGAGATGAATGGAGGAAAGACGTAAAGGTGGCTTTCAGTGATCTTCTTCAGTCTGACAGATTCCAAGCTGGGGCCATTTATCAGCAAGGAGGGAATAGGAAGAGTTTCTAGAGAGGATTATAATAGCTTTTTATCATTATGTGCCAGTGTTTTAAATACTACCACATAATCACATTCTTGTATTATCCTATTTAGTTTAACATCTCGTGGGGAATTTTTAAAAGTATATTTCACTTGGTTTTTATTGAAATAATTGTACGATGGTGATTGGCAGTATATAAACTATATTGCTAGATTATAACTTCTTTAAAAAATTTGAAAGAAACACATTTTAAAAGAGCTTTTTCCACTCTTTATTGCAGGATCTAAGAAACCTGAAGTTAAAATAGTATTTTGCCTTTTCGGTCATTTATGCACTTTTTTTCAGCATTTTGCTCAGTTTTGTCTTTTACTACCAAGTAGGACTATATAAATTGCATTTTATAGACATTGAGGAGAATATTAAGAAGGTATAGCAGGTATGATTTTATCCTCATGTGGTTCTTGGAACACATACTACTCTATAGCATGGATAGAGTTCTCATTTCTTTATCACAGGATCACAACATATGCTGAGTTGGAAGGGACCCTCAAGGATAATTGAGTCTAACTCTTAGCCCTGCTCAGGCCCATCCCCAAGAGTCACACCATGTGCCTGAGAGTATCATCCAAACACTTGTTGAGTTCCGTCAGGCTTGGTGCTGTGACCACTGCCCTGGGGAGCCTGTTCCAGTGCCCAACCACCCTCTGGGTGAAGAACATTTTTCCAATATCCAACCTAACCCTTCCCTGACACAACTTCAGGCCATTCCCTCAGGTCCTGTCACTGGTCACCACAGAGAAGAGATCAGTGCCTGCCCCTCCTCTTCCCTCACAAGGAAGTTGTAACTGCAATGAGGTCTCCCCTCAGTCTCCTCCAGGCTGAACAGACCATGTGCCCTCAGCCGCTCCTCATACGACTTCCCATCAAGGCCCTTCACCATCTTCATTATCCTCCTTTGGATGGCAACCACCACATGATAGGAAGGAATAAAAAAAAAGTCCTGAACTGTTTTAAAGGATTTTTTTTTCAGAAAGAAAACAAAACCAAGTTACTTCTCTGTTCAGTAAATTATTCAAAGACACATATAACATTTTAGCAAATGGCAGCACCACCACGTAAGTGGCTTCAGTAAACCCACTCTGCAGACAGCAATGGCTTGTCACAAACTATTTCTCCAAAACAGGCTTTAATGTTTCTGCACACCCTAAGACTTCCATTACTGTAACAGCAAACATAGTAACATTAAAATCTTCTCATGCAGCTAAAGATCCTGTGCAGTTCCATCAAGTTCTACTTTAGTGAGGAAGTAAAACATAAACTTTTTATGTACAACTTTGTCCCTTTGTTACTTCCTAGTTACAGACATGGTGAATTTTGAATTTCAAACTTTTCAAATGGTGGTACTAAACACCCGCTGTACTACCACAAATACAGGAGCAACACTTCAGTCACCATTCATTCTTTGAATCAACAGTGTTGATGTCTTTGCAACAACGATTAACATTCTTATAAATGTCTCAACCAACACGGGAAATTAAGAACACTGGAATATGCATCCTGACCCCATCTGATGACTCACCAGAGCAAAATGCATTAACGTGTATTTGCAGAAACCTCTGGCAGAATTATTCTCTGACAAAGAATCTCCTTCTGTAGTAAATTGCTGAGGAGCAACAGTTGCTTCCAATATTACTCAGTATTTCTCATTTAATAGAAAAGAAAATGCAAACAAGCAAACCCTAGTAGATACTTCTGCTTCGGTTTTAGCTTCTTATTGCCTTAAATAAACAAAGCAAGCACGTTGTAATTTCACCAGAAATTGAGTCTTGAAGAGTGAGTAGTGGTAGGGAATTTCAGTTTGAAAGCTGAAAATTGTCTAGGGTTGTAAACTATTGGAAGACTTTTGCTGTAAAGGAAAGGGAAGAGTTTTGCTATAAAGGAAAGTATTAGGCATGCTTTTTCTTTTTGCTGTTACAATCTCTTAGAACTGGATTCTGTAGTTTTCATTAATTACACTAATGGCTATTATATCTAAGGGACAATGTGTTGACCCTGTACACACAAATGGCTGGGTTATCTAATGTCCTCTATTATAGTACAGAGGAAGCCGTTAAGTAGGATGATAAAACAATGTTATCATCTTTCCTCTGCTGCTGTTCAGGCTGCCTCTGCCATACTTCAGTCTCTGCCAGCCAGGAGTGCTGGGCATTACAACTGAAAGAGGCTGCACACAAGGATTTATGTGACTAGTCACTGTAGAAAAGGTAATGCACCTGTGGAACAGTATCTGGACTTCATGACAAACCTCCCTCTCACTGACAATCCAGTTCATTCTATATCTCTCTGGTGAGAACCTAACTCACCCCAGATGATGACTGTCGCATTCCCATACACCCTGTGCAAGGAGGGGGAGCATTTAGAAGAAGCACAAATATGCTGACTCTAAATCAGGCCTGAACTCTCTTTCCTTTTTCTAAAAGTCAGTAATCATGAAGGAAGTTACTCACCACTTAGGGTAACAATGGCAGGATCAGATTCATGTCCCTGGCCTCAGTTCACAGGTAAGTTGTGAAAATAGACTTTAACACTAAGACAGTCAGTGCCATCAAAAACATCCATGAGGGTTTAAAAAAACACACAATAAATATTAGCTTGTGTTGCTGCCACAAACATTGAACAAGGATAATAAAACAGTTTTAAATAACTCCTCATTAAATGAGGCTTGTTTGTCTTTGCTCTGATGATGGGACAGGGTCTGTGGAAAAAGGACTCGGTACCCATGTAAACTGAAACCTACATAACATATGAAGACCCACAGAAGAGGCAGTAAATTTGTAAAGGAATTTTAATTCTGGCATTTCCATCTTTGAGTGGTTGACTTTGCAACATATAAATCTACACTGAAACAATGCACTGAAGCACTTATTAGTTCTGAGAAGTTTGAAATCTCATGCTGTAGCCACATTTTACTACTCAGACTCACTTCAAAATCTGTTGCGTATCTGAGCCCTCTCCCTTCTCCTTAGGAGAAGAGTTAACCATACCTTCTTAGGAGAAGACTCCCTGTACCTTCCATACCTTTCTGCAAAGATCCGATGTCAGCAAGGACCTTGGCAAACATCCTCTGAAGAATTTTGCTGAAGTGGCTGAAGGCACTGTCCGCCCTTCTTCTGTTACTTGCCTTATTCCAACAAACAGTGTAGTTCACCTTTGGGGGTGATTTTGTTGAAAATTTGTCCTATGCCTTGGGGCAGGTAAGACACAGGCACATGTTGCTCCTTTGTCTTCTATAAGATTAATAATCCAAGAGTGTAGGCAGGACAGCTATGAGTCCAAAAAGATC
This sequence comes from Acropternis orthonyx, assembly GCA_035583155.1. Taxonomy (NCBI): domain Eukaryota; kingdom Metazoa; phylum Chordata; class Aves; order Passeriformes; family Rhinocryptidae; genus Acropternis; species Acropternis orthonyx. Next base: position 32,854,220 of record JAWWEU010000111.1, read on the forward strand.
TGAAAGTGCCCTTGTGAGATTTGCCAGAGCCTGTCTGCTGAAAAGCCCCCCAGCTCTGTTGGCAAAGCACAGTTAGAGGGCCACAGTCTCCTCTAGTGTAAACCAGTACCTAGAGTCACAGAAACTCATGGCACTACAGCAGCTTGACATCAGTTAACCAGCTATACCTGTTCATGGTTCATGGCCTGATAAATATTCAGCCATCAGAAGGCAAGGTTCCCTATATTCTGCATTGACCAGATGCATGTCAGGCCAGTCCATACCTTCCTCTCTACAGAGCTGCAGGTCCATCCCATTCCCAAGTGCCCCAAATCATCCCCCAAGGAGCTGCCACAACCTTACCCAAAGTGATTTGCACTCTGGTAGTGACTGCTCACTCTGGTAGTGAGCTGAACACATTAAGGAATTCTGCTTTTGCCTGGTTAAAATAATGCAATCAATTGGTCCACAAATACTTAGGGATCTTCTTAATAATTCTATTTTTATCAGCTTGAGTGCCAGATGTGTAGTGTGAGGTAATCATCAGTGCCAATATTTAAATTCAGGGAGGGTTTAGCTTACTGTGTTTTTGCTCATTAGCATTTATTCCCTGATAACCCAGTCCCTTTGCCATTACTGGTGCTGGCTCCCATTTGCTGATAGCATCCAAGTAATTTTCTTTAAATTACTTTAAAAGTAATGATGGCCATGCTTCCAAAAATGCTCTTAATAACCAGCTTCTAGGCACAATTTTAGGGTACAGGAAACTAAAAGGAAAAAAAAGGAACAGATTTGAATTTCTTTCATATAAAAAAATCTGGCCAGGAAGGTTTTCAAGAACTACTTTCTTGTGAGAAGATTGATTTTGTCTATTTGTTTGCCTTCATTTCCTAATTCAGAAATGGCTTTTAGATTCTCAAAAGTATTCAGAATAAAATAGTTCATTTATAAAATCAAACAACTTCTCCTGCCAAAGCCTGTCATTTGTTACCTCCATTTAGCTGTGGAGTATTGTGAGCTTTATTTTAGCAGTTCTTACAAAGCCTTATTGTGCTTCATTTTGTCTACCATTATAGCAGAACACTGTTCATACCCTTGAGGTGTCATGACCCAGGTGGTTGGTATTTCCTCCCTCCCACTTCACTTCCGTGAGCTCTGCTGTAGTAACAGCCACAGAAAAAGGGCAAGTTTCTCTTATATTTCCACAAGGTCCTATTCCACTAAGAGAAGAGCTGAAATTCAATGACAAAACCCACAAAATGCTATGAAAGCAGCTGGACTCATCCAGCTATGATACACATTGATTCAGCACAGGAGCCCAGGAATCACTTTTGGTTGTTGGATGAAGCGCACCACTCTGCGCAGAAGTCTTTACCATGAAGTTGCGCAAACATCACTTGTTTTCTCACATGATGGAGACTCCTGCACATGCAGGGAATTGCTGTTTGAAAGTACACGTCTTGGTGAGTGAATGTAACACTGACTGTAAGATCCTTACACTGCACTTAACTGAGAATTGGCAAATCCTTGTGTCTTTGTAGAAGCTTTAATAATTTCAAGTGGATTTGCAAAAAGTCCTATAGGCACAACTCAGTGCAGGAGAGTGGGTCCACTTAGGATTGCAATAATTTGACCCGTGCCAATGCATGGGGCTTGGTTTTACAATTAATTTCTTTGACTAAAATAATGTATTTGAAATAAGAGAGAAAAAAAGCATCTCATACCTTCCAGGGAGAAACCTTTTCCTCTGGCAAAGACTTTTTAACAAGTTGTTGTGATGATATCACACTGCCTGATGTAGGTCTTGGATCACCGCTAGCATTTGGTAGACATTTTTCAGCCATGGGTTTTTGCATTCTATCTCTGTTGAAAAAAACTCCATTTTCGTTTTTTTATTTTATTGTTTGTGACTCCCCTTATGAAGAAAAAGGGACAAGAAAATAAGACAACAGGATGAAAGAGGCCTTCCCAGTGTATAACCAAACTCAGACTATGAGATCACTGATGTCTCAAATGCTACAAGTCCCTGGGGGTGGCAAGAGGAAGAAATGCTTAGGGAGCCAGGTGCAGTCCTTTGTCTCCAAGGAGCAGATGGTGATGAGATGCTCTTATTAATGAAATCAGATTGCTCAGTGTTGTCCTTTACTGCAGTTAGTGTATCCAATTCTGATTCATGCTACCATTATGGATACCGTGCCTAGGAGGCAGCAGGGTTTTTTGGTTAAATTGATTCCAAAAAGGTGTGAAAAGCAGTAAATTCAGAGTGCTTATGCAGACTTTCTTGTAATTGAATTGCCAGGTGACTGACAGATCCCAGAGCTCAGAGTTTCCTGGACCACTGACTTTAGTCACCTGGGAGTTGATGAGTAAGAAATTATATTAGCTATGTTATTCAGATTGGGAAAAAACATCAATCAGTGTGGTTTGAAGGATTAATAACATTCTGCTAGCATGGAAGTGAGGATACAAATAAAATACTGTCAAATCACTCTGAGAATGGTTGTGCTAAACCTGCATCAAATGGCTGGGGCTGAGCTCAAGAGTTGGTAAGGCAGGCTGTGTGTGTGCACAACAAGCTTTTTTTGTTAACATTGATGGCTTGAGGTCGGAGCACCTCAGCTCCTGTGACAAATTACAGTAGGAAGACATTGAGGATTCTCTGCAGAGGAAGAGATGCCTTCTAATAGCAATCCATGTCCTTTAGCCTGTGAGCTTTTAACATATCACAGAAAAATTAACTGACAGGTACTGCACTCAGCTTTGGTACTTCTGTATTTCCTACTGCATTTTCTATAAAACTGCATTGTTGAGCATTTTATGCCTTCTTCTAACATAAATACATGCCTAGTTAGGCAATTCTTATGCTGAGCTATAAAGTCAGTCTTTCTCAGAAAACTGTCCATTCTGTGTACTGTATCTAACAGTTTTTTCATGAGGGATTTGTGAAGCAGGCAGCCCTCTGATAAGGTCTTGCTTAGCAAATGTTGTAAGGTACCACCTTAGTATCTCAATACCAGGTTTTGGTGACCATCTCCCAGAGGTTCATCCCTCCGGGTCCAAGTGGAAGTATTGCCCAATTTGTGGCTGAGCCATTTGGGCATTTAGCCATAAGGTTACTTAGCACAGTTTCCTACTGGAGGACTATTTGGAGCAGGGCCTTTGCTTCAGGTTTGATGAATGTATTAAATTGGTGACAAGGGGCCCAGCAGTTTCAGGCAATGCAATGCTCAAGGAACTTGAGGGTTGTTTTCAGGACAGTCTGTCAACGGTTTGTAAGAGGTTGCAAATTACTATCTATTGCAGTGATTTTTCCAAAGGAACTGGATTGAAATTGCAAATTCACAACGGCAGTTTCACATAGACCACAAAGGAGTTGTCTGAATAAACAAACTTTGATTTGCCACCATCTTTTGCTGGATTCAGACTGCTGACTTTCTCCATACCCTGCTGTCATACCCTGAGCTCTCTCTGTATGTCCAGGCTTTCTTTTCACAGAATCAAAGAACAGAAGGAAGGAAGATACCATGGGGCAGCTCGTGTCATGAAGCAAAGATGGATCTTGCCCAAAGATGGGCATGAAAAGAATCATGGCCAGCAGGTCAAGAGAGGTAATTCTCCTCCTCTACTCCACTCTTGTTAGACCCCACCTGGAGTACTGAGTCCAGCTCTGGGGCCCCCAACAAAGGAATGATGTGGACCTGTTGGAGCGAGTCCAGGGGAGGGCCACTAAGATGAAGAGAGGGCTGGAGCATCTCTTCTATGAAGACAGGCTGACACAGTTGGGGTTGTTCAGCTTGGAGAAGAGCAAGATCCAGGGAGAGACCTCACTGCAGTCTTCCAGTACCTGAAAGGGGCCAACCAGAAAAATGGGGAGGGACTTTTTACAATGGCATATAGTGATAGGACAAGGGGGTATGGCCTTAAGCTCAAAGAGGGTAGGTTTAGCTTAGATATTAGGAAGAAATTCATTACTCAGAGGGTAGTGAGGCACCAGAACTGGTTGTCCAGAGAAGCTGTGGATGCCCCATCCCTGGAAGTGTTCAAGACGTGGCTGGGTAGGACTTTGAGCAACTTGGTCTAGTGGAAGGTGTCCCTGCCCATGGCAGGTGGGTTGGAACTAGGTGATCTTTAAGGTCCTTTCTAACTCAAACCATTTCATGATTCTATGATGGAAGGGCTGATTTCTAGTGTACACAGAGAATCAGGGCCCTTACACTGAAAGAGTACTGGAGGCTGCTGTGATTTGTGCTGGCAACCACACTTAGAACTGAGGTGGACAAGAATACAGACATCACACGGAAGCAGTTGGAGGCAAAAGCAAGGTCTTACAGAAATGGTCTGATCTTTTGTGTCTGACAGTGATTATGAAGGGGTTCTGCCATGGCACAGTGACTGGCACTGTTTTGGAAAGGGAAAAGGTGTGGCAATATTACCTAGTTTGCTCCTACCAAATTGTATCCATGGATTACCTGCCTTTCTAATATCTCTGGCAAATCCTTTTATGCTTTGCTGCATGGACAGGCTGCAGGACAGCAGGGCATGATACAGAACCAGAACCAAACATGTATAAAACTACTCTAGTTCTCTCTGGAAGTTAGTAATTTTAATACAGTATCCTTATTCAATAGGCAGTTCTGGAGCTGTGTCTGCATCCACTGAAATCAATGAAATGCCACTAGGAGCAAGATCAGGCCAAATCATAGAAAACAAAGAACTAAGACCTGTCTCCTGTTGTGACATTGGAAATATGTAGATTCCCTAAACCAGTGTTTCAGTGAGGGAGAAAGACCAATGGGAAGAAATTAGAGGAAATACAATATCATGTATGCTTTTCACACAGGACACAGATTTGCCCTATTTAGTGGGATAAATCAGTCTAAATGTATACTGTACTGAATTTTTTCAGTCATATCACAGATATTTTAGAGCCCACAGCAAAAACCAGTAAAAAATTTTACCTGGCTCTTTCACTCCTTTTCTCTAAGTCCTGAGCTTCTAATGCTGTTTGTATTTCCTGTTATCAAGTCTCATGGAATCTCTTCTGCAATTTTGTACCAAAGATCCTGTTCCAAATTTTTTCATTCTCTAATGTGCATAACAGATATTTACAATAACTGTAAGTATTCAGCTTTTACACAATTAGGTTTTAGCTAATGCCTTTTTATTTAAAAATCTATTTCATCAACTACCAGCTCATTTTAAGAAAGAAAGCAGTACAGAATGCCAGTTATCTCCATTTTTTGAAGAGTTAAATTTGCTCACACAGAGTATCTTAATCTATAAGGTGTATAATAAAATTTAACACTTGAGTCTCCAAGAATCATACTTCCCAGAATGTATCTAAAGTGAGGGGTCTTTATGAACAATTAGTGGGCTCTACTACAGTACACAGAATGAAAAATTACCCAAATCTGCTCTTCAAATATATCAGACTACACAGAAATTGAAAAAAATATACCCACACTATAAAGACTGTTGCACAGCAATTATTTTCTAGGTTTGTTCCGTACTTTTCTTGGGAAATTGACAGCTGCCTTTATCCCATCAAATAGAGCTGTCTTTATAAAGGCAGCACACAGGAGAACATGGGATAAGAGTCTGCTACAGCTGATCAAGATGAGAGTTGAGTCCTCTCTTGTGTTTCCAGTATGGACAGCGTGGTGCAGGGTTGGTGAGAGGAGCTGCAGCAGGTAACATGTTCTTCAATAAGCAATGTGTAAGGATCAGTATTTTGTCTTAGAAAATACTTAGATTTTTTTTTAATTACCTTTCCAATTCTGTATGATTGAACAGATAATTGAACGCTAACTTCAATGTAAATTTGGCATTGGAACTAGAGTCACTCAGTGGCAGAATGAAGATGAATGCTTTAAATGTGGCTTAAAGCTGCTGTCTTTTATGGGCAGGGTGAGGATGCAGCCATTCACAGGGTGAAGACACTGCTACAGAATTCATTACAAGCTACATCAAGCTGAACAACTTATTGCAGGGATTGCCATTTTACCTAAGTTTGTAAACGTTCCAAATGGCAGGCTCACATAGCTCATCTCTACACATTATTGCAACATGAAGTAGCTTCATCCTCATCGTACTGAAGTAGCTACTTCCTCTTCCAAGTGAGGAAATGCACATATACAAGCAAAAAGAGTGACAGATTGGGAGATTTGTTTCCAACTGTAAATGTCTGTGTAACTGCATATGCAGTTTAGGTATTGCCCTTGAAGACTTGGAGAGCAGCCAATGTGCTGCTTACGTGATCTCAACAGTTATGCTTAAGCAGCATTTGTTTTTACAGGGTCCAAGTTGTTCAGACCAAGATTTTTCTTCTGCAGTTTCTTATCTGCATTATTCTACAGTTTCCTAAGTACTCTCTAAACAAACCTTACCTTTGCAGCTCCAAAGTGATCTTTCCTCTGTGATATTATAAGAATTTCACCCACACACACCCATGACCATGCCAGTAACAGTTGTTGCATCGCTGCATATCCAAGGTGTCATCGAAGCCCTCACCATTTTGTACCTCTCCAAACTGTGTTTCACCAGAGCTGCAAGATTTCCTCCTGCCACGGGATAGGTGTGAATGTGTGTGAATGTGTGTGCATGCATATCTGTGTGTGTACGTCTAAAATATCTGCCCTGTTACCTGCACCTATAGGTGTATTTAAAGCGAGTCACCAAGTGTGGGCCTGAAGTTGCCCAGCCAGAAGTCTTCATTTTAATCAAGCTATAAGAAAACAAGAAAAACAAATCCATGGCATTTGTATTAGATATGTGTGTAAAGAGAAACAAAGGGTCCTCTTCTCCTCATAGGTAAGCTCAAGCTGAATACTTAAAACTGCTGTAGAAATAATATTTGCACATGTTTAAGGAGTATTTATTTTGTGGATGTCAGCAGATGTGAAAATATTTGGTCTGATTCTGCAAAGACAAATTTGGAAAGCATTTTTTATGGTAGGATCCTTGATATTTATTAATGGAATAGTATTCTTTAAAAATTGTAAATGTACCATAATTAATTAGTAGTCACAGACTTGTTGCAGAAAATAAAGCATGCTGAAAGAATAAATATTTTAAAAGAAATGGTTATTGTTATCTCAGTCAGTATTCTTTATGTATGTACCAGACTTTGTAAAGTGTCAAATTGGACAGTCTGGACCTTAATTCCTGTAATGCATCTCTTTTGCTAATGCCTATTTAATTAAAGAATAAGTCTATTCTAAAATTAACTGTGGCCCCAGGATTTAGTTTTAACAGGATGTTTCCACGTGGGGGTATTGTGTGGCTTCTGTGCAAGGAAGTGGGGTTTTCTGTATGAAAGTGGTGGATCCACTGTACAGCTGAGACAGGCAGGTGTCACATTTAACATTAGTCCACACTAGAAAAATTGCCCTGAAAAATTATTATACAGGCTATGAGTATGATTTTCACCACCACTCTCCCACTGGCCTATTTAAACCTATACACCTGCATTCATTTTAGAATTTCTATCATTACATCAATTCATTGCATCAGTACCTTTCATTTTTCATTTCCATATTTAAATAAACTGTCAGCATATATTAACCTATGCACACATATTTTCAATTGGTTTCCTAGAAGAAAAAAATTTGTGCAGTCATGCTACATGCAACGGTCCTTATAATAATTCCTGACCTTGTTAGCTGATTTTAATCAATCTCCAAAAAGCAGCAGAGATCAGACACAATTACTTTCCCACAGTTTTCATAAAGATGGATAAGCCAAGTACAGGAAAGACTTCCTGTTATTGCCTGCATGGAAGGACAGCCTGCAGTTTAGCTTTTATTACACTCAGCCTACAGAGAAGAGGATCATTCTGAAAGCTTTAAATGCAGGAAATGAGCCTTTTATAATCCACACCATGTTAGATATTGGAGAATTTAACCATACAACATGCAGCAAGAGCAAACTCGACATCTCAAGTGCAGCTGGTCATGGCAGCATGTCATAGTGTACCCCTACATTAATATCCACCCTATCTGTCTAACAACACTGGGGTGCTGCCTTTTTTCTCTAGGCTAGCATAGCTAGAACAGCAGAGCTTTCCAGGATAGACAAGCTTTTGCCTGCAATAAAAAAGCTGAAGTCAAATTCACAAGGCATTTAAAAGTGTGTGTCTGAGCAGGGTTGGGGTCCAGCTGTGAGAACCATCAAGCAGTTAATTTCATTTCAGTCATAAGAGATAACTGGGTTCCTTACCAACCAGAGTGCAAGTTATGCCCAGTGGGAGTATAGCAGGTTTTGGGTTGGGGGCGGGGGGGGGTGGTGTTGTGTGGTTTTGTTTGGTTATTGCTGCTGTCATGTTTTTGTTTTGTTTATTTCTTACAGGGAAACTCATTGAAAGTCAATCCATTTCACACAGTGACGAATAGCTGGGAGGCATCATTGACTGGTTTAAGTTCTTGACTCAACTCTTGAGTCTTGCCCAATACAAATAAAATCTCTGCATACACATGAGTAACAAGGAGAAAACTGCACTGAGGCTGCAAACTAAGCACTCAGAACAAGGAAATGCCAAAAGCAAGACCTGAAGAAACTTTACTTAGCTGTCCTTGGCCATACGGTGTTTTGTTTGTTTGTTTGATTTTTAATGAGCTGTACAAGTTAATATACTCTATTCAGTGCTCTGGAGGGTAGAGGTTAAGGAAAGAGAATCTGAGTCCTTTTTATCCTCCTTGTTCATACCACCTAAAAAAAATACTTAGTGAGGACATCACAACATTGGTCTTAATACGGAACTATTTTTTCTATGCGTTTTTCAATCTCAGTCATTACCACGGTATCTAAGAGCATCACAAGATTTAGCTTTTGACCCACAACTTAGATAAGAGTGTTTTATTATTCACATTTTCCTGGTTAGACTTTTGAGAAATAGATGTACTGTATCAAAACTAGAATTCGTCTTCTCCACCGGAGAGTTTTCTCAGGTGTAAATAATCCATAAAACCTATTACATTCAGCTGCAGATTAACACTAATGAAAGCAAGAAGACAGATTTTTATTATTGCTTCACAGAACATCAGAACATACAAATAACCAGCTGCAGAGAGTCTGGTCTCAAGGACAGATAAAAGATGTTCAGACACTACCACACTCAGCATCAGCATACCCTTGGCTCTCAGGATAACACCTAGACACTGAGTGAGATACCTTGGCATAATACCCTGAGTCTGTATGTGCAGTGCACATAGCTGCTTCAAGTAGCTAGTCAGCGATGTGTAGGACATAGCTGTGCTACAAACACAGCCACTCTCCATAATTAAGTACTTCATTCAGGGATTTTGTCTTCTCCCTCTGCTTGGCAGTAACCCTTTTTTTTTTTTTTTTTTTTTTTTTTTTTTTTTTTTTTTTTTTTTTTTGAATGCAGCCAGAGAGTCAGACTTTTAAAATATGGCTGGAAAAATTCCCTTTACCAATCTCTCTCCATGTAACAGTTCAGCAGTTAGACCACTACCTGAGAATGTCAACGAGCCGCATTCATCTCCTCCATGACCAAACGGGAAGATGGTGGCTAAATCGACCTCCTGAACAGTACACACTCACCCACCCCACCAGCAGGAACTTGTCAGGGCCCTGATGGCACTGATAGGTCTTAATGGCCCTGAGCAGCCCCACCTGGGACCCACATTTACACACTGCCCATGGGCAGTCTGGGTGTAAACACTCTGCCTCAGCTATCGGGTAGGTGACCGTGCTTTCAGTTTGATCTCCTGCTTGGCTTTCTAGATGGATCCAAATTGTAGCTCTGTCTCCAGTTGTGGCTGTTATCTCCTGCTGCTCCTAACTGGGTTCCTTGTACAAATTTTACACTTGATTCATTGCTTCATCATGTCTAGGACTGTCGATGGAGCTGCGTTGTGCTGTGACTGCTCTGTTCAGGTCTCGTGGGAAAGTGCTCTGGCTACTGAGTTATAGTGCCTGTGCTGCAGCCACCCTCAGCTCCGGGCTTGTCCTCCCTGAGAGCAATAGTGCTGATAATAGTAAGGATACAGGTAATGAAAAGAAGAGAGGGGAATAAAAGTCTGTAAAAATAAATTATGCACAATACTATTGCTCACCAGCCACTAATGCCTAGCCAGTAGTCGCCGACCGGGGTTAAACTGTGACAAGTGTTTACTTGAGGTATTTCTTGCACTGAGGGTAAACAGAGATGCTGCGTGTCCGGGGCTCTAACAGCGCTCTGCCCTACCCAGCTGAGCCCCTGCCAGCCCCTAGAGCTGACAGTTTTGTCCCAGCGGTGTCATCCCAGGCACCATCACCTCCCAGTGCTCTGGGTGTTTAATAGACTCAGCTCTTGCTATTCGCTGTTCAGGGAAGCTGCTTTTCACTCCACAGGCAGAGTCTGACAGCAAATGTTTGCGTTGTAACATAGAGTGAATCCTGTGTGCTAGTGTACTCGCTGTTTGGATGGCTGCCATCGACATTTATCTTTCTCCACAGCACGCAGGCCGGGGAGTTGGTTTTCGCTGCCCGATTTCTACTCGAAGCGGCAGACGGTCACAGGTGCCCATCGCCCCGCGGCGCTCCCGTCTCCCCGTTCGCCCCGGGCGTGTCGCGATGCGGGACGAGAGGCGGCCAGCCCTGCCCGGCCCTCCCGGGACGGCGCTGCCCGCCGGGGCGCGGAGCGGGGAGGGGTCCCCCCTTCCCGCCGCCCCGGGAGGAAGTGACATGATGGCGGAGGGGAGGGGAGGGGAGGCGAGGGGCGCGCTCTTCCCGGCGAGTAGCCGCCCGGCGGGTGGAGTCTGCCGGCCCCGCCCGAGCCTCGCTGCCTCCCGCCCGCTCCCGCCGCGTGCGAACTAGTGGCCGCCGGTGCGGTTCGGCCGGTGCCGCTCCCGCCGCCCCAGCGCGGCACACCCGCCCAGGCCCGCCAGGTACGTGCTCGGCCCGCCGCGACTTGCGCGCTCCTCAGGTGCGGGGCCGCCCTCGCTCCGTCCCTCCGCCCGCCCGCACGCCGAGCCTCCCCGAGCCGCCGAGGGGCCCGGCGGGGCGCGGCCCCAAGTTCCCTGGGTTATTCGTCGCCGGGATGGGGCGCCGCTGCCGCCTCCGCCCGGACCTGTCGCGCCGTTTCTCCCGCGGCCGCCGGGAATTTTCGTGCCGCCCGCTGGCCCCCTTTGTGTGGCGAGCGCTGCCCGCGCCGGGTTTTCCGTGGAAACGGCGGGGCACGGCGGCCCGGCCCCGCCGCGCTCTCCGCGGCGCCCTCCGCTTTCCCTTCGGAGCTCCCCGCTCGGGCTGGCGGTGCCGGCCAGGGGCGGGCGGCGCGGTTGCTGTGGGAACGGGCGGGAGCCATCGCCCACTCGAGGCCGCCTCCCCGAGGGCGCCGTTCCCCGGCGGGCGCGGCGTGCCCTGGGGCGGGGCCGGGCCGACTCCTCGGGCACAGCGTGACCCGCTCGGTCACGGATCGGTCGTGGCGGCTGTTCTGTCCGCGGTACCTGGAAGTCAGTGAGCTGAGGCGGAGGAGAGCGGGGTCTGCCTCCCTGGTGATGTGCTCACGGTGTTGTAGGAGATCTGCCTTTCGCCTGTCTCTTCATAAAGATATTTAAGCCGAATTAAATGATGGCCACAAACTGACTTAAGTATCGACTGATAACCATGTGTTGAAGGGTATTTAAATAACAAGTTACGCCTTTTAGAGTATTATTTCAACAAGTGAGCACTCACTAGAACGGATATACAGGACGACCCCCAAGAGCCTGTTTCAGCAGTGTCGCACGGAGACTTCTGGTCTCTTTATCTTTGGTACGCATTTCTAAGAGTTGTGTTTTAAGTCCATGTGCAGACATCTGAGCATGATGTACCTTATGCAGGTGCTTGTGTGGGAGAGAGCAACCTTGCTGCTACACGAAAACAGAAAATGCTTTACAAGAGGTAAAAGAATGCCAGAAACTCAAACAAAAAACCCTAAGCATTTCTTTTAACACAGTGATGCGTCCAGCCCAGGAAGTTGTTACCAGTCGATTGTAGTCTCAGCTTGTACTGATAATGACTTCATAATAAGAGTGAGTACCAAAAGAATTAAAAACTAGTGGAGTAGAGAAACTGTTGTGGAACGACTTAAGTCAAAATTTGTAGCCTTCTTTTTTTCTCTTAATTTGTCCTGTGAACGGTAAGATTGCTGTAGACATACAGAGGTCTGTTTATGTATGCCAGGACTGCTTCTGTATAGACTGACTGTGAATCACTAGAATAGTTGATGTGTTCTAAATATTTGCTTTCATTTACTGACCAGCAGCTTTCTCTAGATGCTTGTATCTGATATAATGCCATGGTTTTCCCAATACTGTGGATTAAAACACACATTTATTCAGTTTAGAAATCTGTGTAAATATTATGTATAGTTTTGCTCTTTCATATTAATGGTTTTGCATCAACAATGCCAGAATAAGCTGTATCAGAAAATGAAATTTTGACTGGGTTTTGTGGCTCACAGGGCCAAGTTTAATGGGGAAGAAGATATTGGGAAGCCCGCAGTGAACAGAGAAACTGTTGCAAGCTGCTGATGGATAAGGGTTGCTCTTAAGCAAAGTTTAGTTGTGCTGTTGGCAAGCACTTGAACAGATTTTAGTAAGTGCTTCACAAGAAGCTGTAAGTAATATATTTTAGGAGTGGAGAAAATGCAGAGGTTAGCACTTTGCCCAGAGTTACAGACCAGGGAATGCTGTGCCCTGAGCACAGTAACTAACTGTGTTTCTTGAAACCCAGTAGGTGTCTGTTTGGTGGGGAGGTAGTTTTTTCAGTCTTACTCTGTCCAGCCAAATTGCAGAGGCACTGAAGCAGTGCTCATCTCTGGAGTGAGGTATGGTCTCCTCCAGTGACAGTTTTACATTGCTTACAGTTTAATGTACTTACTGTACCATAACAGAGAAGAGCTCTGTAGGAGGAGGTTTCTCTGCAGGTGATGGATGAGAATCCTATGGCTGTACTTTGCCCTGCTGAAAAGGGTTGGCTGATTTTTTCTGTTGTGTACCCTGTTTTTAATGCTGGAAGGTGAAGACTGAGAGTAATGCCCCTTGAAGTCTCTTCATGCAGGAAGACACTGTCACAGCTGTTCTGAGGGTAACAAGATACTATTCTTGTGTTACAAATGAGCACCTGCAGTCTTTAGAACTTGTATTAGTAATTTGGTCTTAAAATTTAAAAGGTCAGATTTCCCCTGGGTGACACAGAACAACACTTTCCTAGCTAACGGCATCACTACTGCTGCTGTTGGTATGTCCTGATAAGGGAGCAGATCAGCAAGAGGGCAACAATGCATAGTAGTGCACTATGCATATGCTTTGCTCAGCGAAAGCTTTTGCAGCTGTGGGCCTCGCTCACTAGGGAAAACATTATATGAGTCCAGGCAACTGTTTCCTCAGGTGAGATTTAGCTTTACTGAATGCAGTGGGCTTCACTAGAAATGTGACGGACAGACAGCGGTACCCTGTGTGTTTTGTTGCCTGTCAGCAGTGGTATGTGGCAACTGAGTACGTGTTTTTCCCCTGAAGTGCTTTGTTTATGGGGTGGCTTTGTCCAGTGGTTCAGTTTCAGGCCTTTGGGAAAGTTTGCTCACCACTCTGTTGTTTGATGGTCTTGTGCTCATTCACATCTGACTGTGCAGTGAGTATCCTGATCACCTCTGACTAATGTTCCTGTGCTGCTCAGAAACTGCTGACTCACTTCGTTTTCATGCTTTTCCATTGTCCTCCTCCAATGCCTCGGGCTAGAGATGAGGTAGGGGCCAGGGTAAGGTCAGGGAAAGAGGAAACAGAAATTAATGAGAATAACTGTATGTTGTGGCATGGATGAAGACACTGCAAAGATCCCTCTTCGATAATGTGAGAAAAAGGTGGTGGCTGTAATAGATTTGCTGAAAAGGTAAATAAGCCATGTGTTAGGAAGTGGACAGTCTTAACAACTAGTGAGCCCACATTCGGGGGATGCGGGGTTGTGGTCCTGCTAGTGGTCTGCTCTTCAACTTGAACTTAAAGCCTTTTTACTTCTATGCCTTTGTTTTGACCTTCCACCCTTCTGTCTGTCTTATTACATTCTGCTACAGAGAGGTGTACATTGAAGTAATTTTCTGCTGCTTGCAAAAGGGCTGACCTGGCTAGAGGTTTCTACCTTAGCATAAAGAACAGCAGCAGGGAAAACAAATAACCAGTCCTAGCCTGGAAAGAAAGTCAGAGATAGATATCACTGAGGGAAGGTTTACTTGCCAGAAGGCTAGGAGCTGCAGGCAAAGCCAAGCACACTGATTTCACTTGCATGTTGGACTGTTTATTCACATGTGAAAAATTTCTGACATGCGCCAGATTTCCTTTTAGTCAGGCCAAGAAAGTTAATTTTCAGTCACATTTTACCAGTAGGATCCACATCAATGAGAAGGTTTTCCTATGCTGATTCAGTTGGCAAACTGCAAGTTTTTTCCCCTATCAGAAAAAGGGGAACTTTTTTTTCGACTTGCTGTTAGAGACAGGGAAAGAACATACTTGGGGAATTCTCTATGTAGAAATGGCACATGATTTGAAATGACAGCTACTGGGTGTCCTGCTTCTCCCCCTGTTTCCACATTATCCCTATCTTCAGACATCATAGTTTGCCTCTACCATATTTTTCAGCACTTTGGAAAACGCTATTACTGCAGATGCTGCTTTGCACTTCTGGAAGGTCTACAAGCATTCTGTCTGCAACAGACTACACCTGCAGTTGCATCATTATGAGATTTTCCCCCTTCAAGTCACAGATGGTTGTCAGGGGTTAATTCTGTGATTCTGTGTTACGCTGTAAGTTTCTTACATGCCTGTGCCTCTGAGTGTGTGCATAAATCCTGCATTTTACCCAAGATGGTGACAGAAAAACATCATTTTGAATTTAAGACCTGTAAAACTGTCTCAAATGTGTTTGAAGTTAGGAGCAGAATTTCTCAAAGCCAGGCTTTTAAAAGGACTTGGGCTCCTTGCAGTTGTTCAGATGTGGTGTAGGAAATCCACGTAGGTGTTGATATGCTTAGTGCTTGATTTGGTGCAAATTTTATAGAAATATTACTGGATTTGTAGCAGCATGTTTAGTAACTGTTATCTCCACACTTGCAGTCCAGTAAACTACATGCTGTCAAATGAAGCACTATCTCTGAATGACTTTGCTGGATGTTTAAGGTGGTTTTGACTAGCCCTGGCTTTAGGTGCCAAGAATACAAGATTGTTGATTAGTTATTTCACATTTGGCTGGTTTGGAGTCATAATGTTTGATAAACAACAAGGACTACTGAAGCTTGCTGAGAGATTTCTTTTGGCTTCAACAGAGTTTGAATCAGGTCCAAAATGAAACCCCCTTTATTATTTGACTTAATAAATCTGGTGTTCGTGATAAAGTCTTTTATTCTCTGAAGTTCTTAAATTAAATCAGGCTGTTAGGGGACTATCAGGGAAAATGAGGAAGCTGAAAGTATTCTGAGTTCATGGTGTAACAAAATATTCCTGAACATTTGTATTGCATGAGGCAGAGGTGAGTGAAAACTGATGTAGAATGGGACTGCTGAAATGTGGGTAAAGCCGTCACCATGTTTATTGGGGTTTTTACCTGGCATCTGAATGTCTGCTTGTTCTGTGTGTAGGTGCAGCTGAGCTTTTCACTGAAGCTGGCATCTTATTTTTTGGAACCATGCCAATCATATTTCAGCTATAAGATGTTTTTCTAAGTACTGGGTGTTACCTCTTTAGGGCAAGAATTGGTTTTCTTTGAACAATAAACCTGGAAGCTTCCCTGCCACATTCATTCTTCAGTTGAACTATTTTCTACAGAAAGAACCGTTAGACAATATTTAATGAATAAATATTAATATCCTGTGTGTCTCTCTCTTGGTGTGGCTACATCTTGTCTCTGCATTGTCATTTCCAATTTTGGGGTGCAGTTTTCCTAAAGGAGAAATTCAGCTACCTTAGTGTCACATGATAGAATACAGACAATTTAAATCAATAATTGGAGATTAAAAAAAGCCTTGTGAGTCTTTTTTTGTTTAATGTTTCCCTAGCATTCCAACAGCATACTAATGTTACTTCAGATTAATTAAAAATATGCAAATGCCTTAGTTGAAGGAGATGGTCTACTGTCATGGAAGATTAAAAAAACCCGAACAGCTCACTTGGAGCTGTAATCAGGTGAATGGCACTTCTCATTTCCAGCGCTGTTACCAATGTCATGTGACATTTACTGGAAGCTTTTGGATTCCCTCATGGTGAAGGTCAGTGCTGTTCCCTCATATCTCTGTGATTCAGAAGCACAAAGAATGGTGGTCTGTGCCATGTACATGTTGCATTTGATGGCAACATTGGCAGCATGGCTGAGACCTGCCAAATGGGAGAACGTGGTTGTCTCCAGTAGGCCATACAGCTGCTTGGAGAGAGGTACCATATTAAAAGTATTTACACAGGGTTTTTTGGGACAGTAGAAAGTCTGTTACCAGCCCACAGTCTGGTGGTGGAAGTCCTACTTGTAAGCTAGTAGTACTGTCACCATGGTGTATTTCTCAGCTCAGTGATTCATGCCCTGTTTCCACTCCTTTCCACAATTTTTTTTTTTTTTTAAGATTCTTTCCACCACAAATTCTATGTTATTCTTTAGTTGCTCTTTCTGGCTTTTTTTAAACAAGCAAAACAGCAAGGCCACACAAGTTAGGAACTAGACTCCTAGGAAAAGGCTTAAAGAGACTGCTGAAAATTACTAAAATGGTAATTCGCAATCCCAGAAAATATAAAGAGGTTGTTTTATGGGAGTGTACTGAGGAAAAAAAGTTACTCTTTTCACTGTGCTGATGATTTTTATCTTCTAATTGTCCTCATAGCATCTATCCGTACCTTTAATTCCTTCTCAGGTAGGAATAATGAGAGAGATGTACGTTTATGTGCCCACTTGGTACTATAGTTGTAATTTACAGTTTAGTGTACAGAACCATCCAAGTTGATGAATACTTGGTTTTGATTTCTTGAAGAATGGAGAAAGGAAGGGAAAGTAGAGTTCATTAGATCAATACATACATAGTGAGTTGTACCATATCCTGGATGCATCATCTGGTGCCACTGAAGGTCCTTTTGGGATGTGTCTGTTCCCTCTCTATGCATGGCCTTTCAGAAGCTATTGCAAGGAAAACTTGAGCATGGGCAAGAAGGCAAATAAAAGAGGAGGATGGAAAGTACCATTTTATGTTGAAATCCAGGAAAAAAATTGACAAAATCCACATTTTTCTAATCTTATATGTAAAGGATTGAATGTTGTGTATAGAAATGGTCTTGCTTGTGCTACTAAGTCTGCTGAGTGGATGTGAAACTTCTTTGCCTGGATACAACTGCTTATACATATTAGTGCTGTGTTAGTCAGTCTGACTGTTGCAGAACTGGAATTGGGAGGTGATACTTTTGTAGTCTAACTTTGCAACTAACTCATTATGGATGAGAATAGAACGATTAAATATTTAAAGCTTTGAACTACATGTGATCCACTTTTCCTTATTGCCTCATGTGTAAAGCTGGTTTAAATGTGGGGGAAGTATTTTGTCTGTTAAGAGTATAGGCAGTTCCTGTATCTTGTGCTGACCTTTTGCATTGCTGTGAATGTAATTTACAGTTCTTTAAACAAAGGTGAGAGCTGTTGGCACAAGCCATGAGTCTACATAGGATAGGCCTTCTTTCCAAAGCTTATCTCTTACCAAGAAAACGTTTGGACTCCCAGGACAATTTAAAAACAAAAATAAAAAAAAGCAGCCCTGGTTTTATACCAGCTCCAGACAAATGCTCTGTCAGCCTTCTTCAATAGCCCTATTTTTTTGAGCTCTTCTAAAAGACCGTTTTTATAATAACCACTGACAAACTCAGTAGCTACTTCTGTGTTGGATCTGTTCCTGAAGTGCCCAGTGTAGAGATGATCAGTGTGCCCTTGATGCTGGGTAGATACTATGATGCAGGTGGCAACATCCTGCTATACTGCCCCTGCTGCCTCTAGTTCTGAATGTGTTAATTTCCTGTGTACAGGATTGATCTCACTATTGAGAGATTTCTCACAGACTGTGCACTGAGGACCAGTGGCTTACCTAGACACACTCTGATGCCTGTACCTCAAATGTGCAGTTGCCTCAAGTAGTCCATGCCTTCTGTTCAAAAATTCATGCATCATAAATGCAGAAGTGTTTGTGCTTACAGATGTATGTATGTATATTTGTATTTGTGAAGGCTTAGTTGCAGACATTCAGATTCAGCCACCTGGACTTTTGCAGAAAGCCAGATCATCCTGTGAAATGGCTTCACAGAAACATGTTTTGGAGAGATTGTTTTTTTATGGAGGGGGATGCCAAATGACAAGAATGTGTGGGCCTGGTTACCTTGACTAAGCACTTAATGTTGCCCATAAAAGCAAGTCTTAAATTGGCTATGAGCATGTGTTATAGCTGCATGTCCTATACCCTTTGTGGTTATTCACCTTGGTTATTTTTGAGGAACTATCCAGGTTACTTTTATTTGTGTGACAGACAGCATAGCCCACATCCTGCTTAGGTTCTCAGTATTTTCTTGTAAGTTTTGTGCTGTTTAGTCCTGCTCCTTTGCTTAGTCCCTAAACTTTACTTGTGTGTGTTGTGTTGTCCTCAGTGGCAGTGCTAGTGACTTTTTAGGTTAATGGATGCAGACAAGTAAAATATAAAACAAAGGGACTTGATGGTCCCTGAAACTGAACTCTGGGACTGAACTCTGATAGACTCATCCAGGTCTTGAGTATCTTAATGCATCTCTTTATTGTATTTTTTCCAAGTCAATTGCAGGTAATTGTGGTTTACATGGATAGGTATAAATGTATTAAAATACAGAAATCTGTGTGGGAAACAGTTGAAGAGCAACGCTTGGCGTTCTGGAAAGAAGCAGCTTGTCTTCCAGTGCTATTTTTGTGAACTTCATGTTCTGCACCTGAGATAACTGCTGTACTTCAACCTGATGTATTTTTTGAGGATCTCTTTAGGAGCTTGGAACAGAAGTGCTTAACTTCAAGGGTTTTACTCTCTCCAAATTAATAGCTCCCCTCAGTGTCAAGTCCTGCAGTCCCTAAATGCTGTATCTCCAAGGAGTTTTGTGTTGTCATGTTTAAGATCATTTCCTTATGGCTTCCTTGTTCAGCTCCCTTCTCCTTGAATATTTAATCCTTCTGGAAGAAGAATCAAGACTGAACTGCTTCTCACCAGAATTTGGGCAGTGCTCCCCATCTTTCCCACCTATTCCCCGACTGTGCATGCCTCTCTTAGGCTGCTGCCATCCTCCTTACCTCGCTGTGTAAACACTTTCCTTTGTTGCTGGGACAGGCATGGAGGCCAACACAGCTCTGCTGTGCATTTTGCCCACAGAGCACACATACAGAGAGAGAGAACTTGCATCCTGGCAGGCACATGGAGTTTGCATAGCTGTCTTCCCTACATTAGATCACAGCAGAAAGAAAACTAAAAAGGAGAAGGGGAAAGCGTTATAGTATGATAACCATTTCAAAAACTTCTGGGTTACTTTCACTTCTTCAGTTTATACTCTTACACAAATTGTCTCTGTGCTCAATAGAAAATGAACAATAATTCAGTTTTATAGCAAGTCTAAAAATTGGAAATTCTAAAACTTGCTGGTAGATGGTATTTGTTCTTCAGCCTTTGAAACAGCCAAACTGACTGATCTCTGCTTTTTTAACAGTGTGCATTTCAGGAATGCAGGACTCCTCATGAAAATCTGAAAGCATTCCTGAGTTTCCTTAGCTTTGGGGGGAGATGCACTCAAATTCTTCCCTGATTTGAGACTTTTTGGAGAAGGTGTGGTAGGTTAACCTTGGCTACCTTCCATGTTCACATCAAACTGCTCCCTCACTCCCCTTCCTGAGCTGGACAAGGGAAGAAAATACCATGAAAAATCTTGTGGGTTGAGATAAGGGCTGGGAGATCACTCACCGGTTACCATCATGGTCAAAACAGACTCCACTTGGGGAATTTTAATATAATTTATTGTCAACTGATAACGAAGTAGAGCAGTGCAAAACAGATCCTAAACTAAAACCACCTTTCCCCTGAGTCCCCTCTTTCCCAGGCTCAGCTTCGTTGTAGACTCTACCTCTCTGTTGCACCCCAAGTGATGCAAGTGGATGAGGAAGAGAGGTTACAGTTGGTTCTTAACAGTTCTTCTTTGCAGTTCCTTCTTTGCTGTGCTATTCCCCTGCCACTGCTGGAGTCTCTCCCATAGTCTTCAGAAACAGGCTGCTCCAGCCTGGGACCCTCCTGGGCTGCAGTCTCTGCCAGAAAACCTGCTCCTGAGTGGGCTCCTGCCCATAAGCTGTGGTTTCCTTCAGGGCATCTGCTGCCTTTTGACGTTCTCCATGGGCTGCAGTTTATATATCTGTTTTGCCATGATCCTTCATGGGCTGCAATGGAATAACCACTGTCTTCACCACAGGCTGCAGGAGAGTGCCTCGAGCATATCCTTCCCCACTTTCTTAACTGTTCTTGGTGACTGCAGTGCTGTTCCTCTCATGTATTTCTCACTCACAGTTGCTGTGCAACATTTTTTAATCCTTTCTTAAACATTTTCACAGAGGTGCCACTAGTGTCGCTGATGGTTCAGTCTGGCCAGTGGTGACTCTCTTCTGGAACTGTCTGGAACTGGCTCTGTTTGATGTGGGGGACAGCTCCTGGTGTCTTCTCACAGAAGCCATCTCTGCAGTGCCCCCAACAACAAAACCTTGCCATATAAACCCAACAGAGGGGATTGTGCTCTAGTAGTTGCCCTTGAGGAAGGCAGCAGTGATTCAAACCCTAATTAAGCGTGAGGCAAATAGATAATTTTTCCTTCAGACTTGGTTGGGTTTGGGTTTTTTTTGGAGTGGCCTGTACAGATAGTCTCCTTGTAGGTGAATACATACATGAACATGACCTCACTTTTTGCTAACTTTCGATGCTCCCTGACAGAGAGAGACGAGCACAAGGGCTTCCTGTGACTTGCTTTGCATGTGCATTTCATATACAGTGATGCTAAAATGGACTCGGATGTGAAATGCAGTGCTGCTATCTGTGCTGTTTTCATAGAATTACAGAATCAGTTAGGTTGGAAAAGACCTCAGAGACAATTGAGTCCAACCTATGATCAAACACCACCTTGTCAACTAGACCATGGCACTGAGTGCCACGGCCAGTCTCTGGGTAGTCCACTACAATGTCTAATCATGCTTTCTGTAAGAAATTCCTCCCAATGTCCAGTCTGAACCTCCCCTGGCACAGCCTGAGGCAATGTCCTCTCATCCTGTTGCTAGTTGCCTGGAAGAAGAGACTGACCCCCACCTGGCCACAACCTCCCTTCAGGTTATACAGAGTGACAAGGTCTCCCCTGAGCCTCCTCTTCTCCAGGCTAAACCACTCCAGCTCTCTCAGCTGCTCCTTATAGGACTTGTGCTCCAGACCCTTCACCAGTCCTTCTCTGGACTCCCTCCAGCACCTCAATGTCCATCTTGTAGCGAGGGGCCCAGAACTGGACATAGCACTTGAGGTGTGGCCTCACCAGGGGTTTTGGTGGCAACTGAAATTCACTTAAGAGGCACTACTGAAACTGCTTAATCTGACCTGAGATATTTTCATAATCTTGGCCTCTCTAACTCATCCATCCAACAATCTGGTTTAGATTAGAAAATGCAAGAATAGGCACCATCATCATCATCAGTTTGGTTGTTCTCAACTTGCAGCAAAGCATTTAAGGACTTCATTAGCGGAGACTAAAATGAAAACTTTTGTGTAAGCTTGAAACATGTCATAATGAAAAAAAAAAAAGAGGTGTAGGGCTGACTCTCCTCTATCTTTAAGTATGGGCAATATCAGCTCAGTCTAGATGCTGTCAAATAGATACTCATGTCCACATTGCAAGGACTCTATTTACTACAAAAAAATTTGGAAACAGTGCGTGACAGTTCTTTGCTTCATTCTTGTGCTTTGGATAAAACAAGGAGTTGTGTTTTCTGTGAGATCTCTAGTTGTAGTCTCAAAACACAGACACGGAAGTATAAAATAGAACAGCTTGTTGGCAGCAGCCTCTGCTGGCATGGAGTTGTTCACCTTGCATATCACTTCTACATCCTCCTAGTCTATTCTAAGCAGAAGAAAACACTGAGAGCAGTTGAAGTAGAAAACACAATGGATCTTGCTGAAGAATGAAACTTGGAGGAAAAAGAGTTAGAATGGATAGTTGTGTAGTGTGCTTTTAAACCTGATCATGTAATCTCTTAGTCGCATGAATAGATGCTTGTTGACTTGCTCCCTAGACAGACATTTGAGGTTTGAGTATTTTGTTCTGTATCTAGAGGAAAACTGTTATTAGGGAATGCCCCTATCTGGTTTAGAAGCCCTGGCTGGCCATTTTCTGCTAATTAATCTTAAGGGATGTTTGATAGAAGAGAGCTTCTTGGCAGCTCTCTGATCTTAATAGCTTCTGAGAAAATGCATTGATTGGCCCTTTTGTTTTCAAAAGATTGCTGTAATTTTCAGTCATTATCTATGAGGAAACCAGTGTAATTTATTAAACCAGCATCATGGATTAAGAATTAAAGACCTGATTCTTTTATCACTTAAACTAGTGTTATGTTGATGTTACCCATGAGGAGCTTTAGTAAGACAAAGATTAAGTGGAAGATGTTCCCATGAACTCTTAAAAAGCAAGTTTTTAGATCTCTTTCAAAAGTTCAGAACCGATTCTTTTTGTTGGTTGTACCAAGAAAAAACTATATTTCTTGGAGTTTGGGTATGAAAACAATCCAAAAACTATCATATTAAAAAAAAAATAATCTTACAAGAGCAAGCTTATGTCTGAGGAACAACAGTTAGCACTCTGTATACAACGCTTGGATTGCAAATTCTGTAGGGAAAACAGCTTGCACTTAATCAGAAGAGAAAATTATTCTGTGTAGTCTCCCTACTTTTCAGAAAAGAAAAATTTAGGCAGTGGCTCTGACTTCTTGTTCCTTTTGCAAGCAAGCTAGGTTAGATGAATTTCAGTGGTACTGCTTAAGTAGGTTTAGTTTGCCTTACAGACAGGTCTTAGAAACTTTAGATAATTGAAATTTGATGGCTAAGGTATGAAAGCGAGGAATAAATTACTTTCAGAGATTGCATTGTGACTTCACAAAAGTAAGATAATAACTGTTTTATGAGGATCATCTCATCTTTAATTCTGTGAAGTTTTGTTTTAAAGACATAGCATGAAGTAAATGAGTCACGTAAACATAATGTTTTAATGCAGTTTGACTGCTGTTATAATAAAAAATTATATAAAAAAAAAAGAATTGATGGACCGATTGGTAGACAAATTCTTCCTTGTTACAAAGTGTGTTGATCAGCTGCTTACTACAGTAGACTTCTGTTGATTATATCAAATAGTGAGTTTTCAGGTCTCTACTGTAAGAAAATAGTGCTCCTGTGTTGTTTTATGTATGGCTGTTGTTTTTATTTTTTATCCAGTGCCTTACTGATCTCTGGGAATTACATTAGATTAGAGTGATTCTGTGGGATGGAATTAAGCAGACTGACTAACACAAAAAGACTTTTGATCAGTTTTAGCCACGGACAGTAGAATAAACCAGTAGTCAGGGTT
This sequence comes from Acropternis orthonyx, assembly GCA_035583155.1. Taxonomy (NCBI): domain Eukaryota; kingdom Metazoa; phylum Chordata; class Aves; order Passeriformes; family Rhinocryptidae; genus Acropternis; species Acropternis orthonyx. The sequence goes on from JAWWEU010000111.1 coordinate 32,877,832, forward strand.
TTGGACACTCTACAGTCTTTTAAACTATCCACTTGTAAGCATCTGGTTGCTTGCTTCCATTCTGTCTGTTTTAAAGAGGTTTTCTGCCTTTTTTTTTTTTTTTTTTTTTTTTTTTTTTAAATCTTTGGCTTTGTCTTCAGAGTGTGCAATGGAGGGATTGGAGAATGGAACTCAACCATAGTTTCTACTAGACATTTCTCCTACTTAGCATTCAACAAAAACAAAGCCTTTGGTCAAAGCCCAAGCTAGTAAATTGTCTGCCACCCTAAGCATCATATCTTTAATAGAAAGGCTGGTTAAAGCTGGAAAAGCTTTTTGCAAATATCATGACAGTGGTCACTATAAAGAATAGAGGCCTGTTGTGCCATTCTAAGCTACAACTGGTGTCAGCTGTGGTACTGAATAGTACAGCAAGATAAAGGGAACAAAAGGGCACATTTTGTCTGCTAATAATAGGCTTGGGACTGCCATAAATTATTTATATACATTATACAACAACACTGATTCCCTATCTTAAATTTTTCTTCATCTTCTTTGTGGTTGAAACCCTGGCTAAATAACTTCCGAAGGCTTTGCAGTGATTCTTGTGTGTGTTCTTTGCTGTGGTAAGCAGAGTCATCAAGGGCAGTAAAACAAATGTTTCAGGACACTGATCTAGACTCAGTGCCTCACATAATGGGGTTTCATATAAACTAAAAAGGTAAATATAAAGATTTTTTTTCATCAGTTAATTCCCTGGGAAGCTGACAGCTGCTGTTTTGTTATTGCCGTGTGACTGGCACATTCAGAAATACTTCCTCCCTGGGAGAATGCTTCTACACCTTAGAGGGGGAAACAGTGGCGGAGTGGGACAGGATGGCAGCACCTCCTGTTTAACTGCAGTCAATACTGGTGTGGTATTTACTGAGGGATCACGTCTTCATATGAGCGTTGGTGGTACTGAAGGTGGGGACAAGTCAGTACAGCATTTAGTAGGTCAGAATACTCTGCAGAGGACGCTTCCTCCGAATGCTCAACTGCTAAGGTTGGACTGGACCTTTCCAAAATTATAAAACATTTCTTAAGTAACCTGAGAGTTGATTTCCTTTTGGAAACACTGCTGGCTCACGGGTCATTGCTGGTATTGATGTTTCCTTTCTGGGTTTATGGATTATAACTGATAGAATTGCAGTTTCAAGGAATAATTGAACAAATTGTGTGTATTGTGCATAGCCAAGCTTTTATTCTCTTGCCAAAATCAACTGTTGTTTGAATGTGAGATGGGAACAAGACAATAAGGTTAGAATTACGGGGCTGTTGCTACCTCTTGGTTGGGGAGCATGGCTGGCATAGCCTGTAGAGAAAGATACAAATCCTAATAAAGCTCTAAAGCTTGTGTTTACTTTGGAGTTGCTCTTAAAGATAGCAGAGGTCATACTATATGTCTTATGAAGTATGGACAATTCAAATAAAATTATAAGTGGATTATTTACTCATATTTTATCAATAAAGACCTGGTAGAGGAGTATTGTAGTACAAGGAGTGGAGTCATATATTCATGGGTTTTGCAGAATTAGGATTGAAATGTGAAAATTTGTTTCTAAAGCTAAATATAGATTGATTCAGAAATAGAGTATTTTCTTTCCATGCTTACTTTTGCAAATATTGTCATCATGGCTTTTTTTACAATAAATTTAAGTTCCATTTTAGTGTATTTAAGTGTAAAACATGAAGTCTGTATTAAGTCTATTTATAGAAATAAATGCACTCTGTAACTGCTGATACTATTTGGTTTTGCAGGTTGTCTTCTGAATTTTGTGTCTGAAGGTACCCCCTTGCTTTCTCAGCAAATCATGGACATCGTTGGCTTTCTGAAGTCTCAATTCATTTGCCACCTTCTGATCTGCTACATATTTATAGTGTCAGGACTGATCATTAACTTCATTCAACTCTTTACACTTATACTTTGGCCAATCAACAAGCAACTGTTCAGGAGGATCAACTGCAGGCTGGCTTACTGCATTTCAAGCCGTAAGATTTAATTTTGTTTTTTAAAATATTTTCATGTTTTGTCTTGAGGGAATTGGTAGAAAAGTTCTGGATTTCAAAGTAACCTATACAAAGGTCATGACTGCTTTCTACGACACCTGCATTTGTGTGAAGAGATGTATGCTTTGTTGAAATGTCTTCTTGTGCTGAAATGTTTTGCTTTTTTGCTGGGATACTTGCTTGACTCAGGATGTTGAAGAAAGATTACCTCTCATTTGGCTATCCATCAAGTTCCATTAAGCCAAAAGAGAAATATTGACCCAGTAATGCATCTGAGCAAGTTTGGCTTTCAGTGTTAACAAGTCACTTCCAATAATGTTTTCAGTCTTTTTATCATCCATGATTTTGTTTATGATCTTGATTTAAGTGTTTCACGTGCAAATACTGTTCAGGACTGGGAAATAACAATTAAAAAAAAAGGAAAAATCTTAAATTCCATATGCTTCTTTTTTAAAGCAAGTTATAAACTGTTGTTTCTTTGAATAGACATTTCAGACCTTAGGCTGCATCTGTCTGTATTCAGTATAGGCATGTAGTTATAATGTAGAATACAGCAGGTAGCCTGTAACCATTTGAAAGAAGCAGGGGTTGCAATTATTTTGATTTTCTGGGAATGTTGGGAACACAAGCTCAGGACATTAGTTGTAGAAAGACCAGACCTTTGAAACTGTTGAGAGATGTGACAGTTCAGTAGCAGTTGACTGAACAGTTAATTCGATTGCAATGAATGAGAGCTGTACCCATTCATTTGTTCTCTGTTAGTAGGAGTTTGGTAGAATTCCCACCTGATAACAGTGAATTGTTGGAGCATATGTAGTTTTCTTGATATAATCAAGCTGCTTATATATATTTGCTTTCAAAGAACTATGACTGCAGTTTCAGCACAGTTTTATTGCACTCTGACTTCCTGACTTTTGCATCATTGTTCTCAACTTACAGCAGAGAGAACCCTTCACAGAAACTGTTAAAAATGCTAATGTACCTGTGTTCAGTATTGGGGTGGTCTGCTGTTAAATTTGTGTCCACCTTCCAGAGACATTTCCCTGGGCCTTTCTGAAACTCAGAAGTATTTTCCAAAAAGGAAACTTGCAAAATGAATGCCTTTGGATACTCCCTAAAGATTATTCGAGTGTGATGTCGCTGTCAATGCTGAGTGAGTTATGCATGGTTTCGTACTGGGGAAAACAACCTTCCAATTCAATGTTTAAGAAATGCAGCAAAATGCTTTCTTTTAGGTCGTCACCTGTTCTGCTACTAGGAAGCTGAAAAGGGAAAACATTGTTAGTATTCATAATAAACTGCTTGAGGTAGACGTCTTGTCACGTGCCTCAGTTTGAGGACCACTAGGGATTATTTATCTTTCATCAGTGACTCTGATCAGCAACTATTCAAAGCTTTTTTTTAAAACATAATTTTACTTAAATTTCAAAGCTGCATCAGTGTGTATAGGCCCAAATAAATTGGGGATGCTGTTTTATTATTTCTGTAATCTAGGGAGAACATTCTTTCTGAAAAATATAATTTCTGCTGTCTGTGTGTGCCCTAGAAGCAGGGAATATGCAAGTACTTACACATTTGTATGTACAAACAGTGATGTTGAATACAGCCAAGGTTTTACCTTTTAGCTGGCAGCATAATATACGTTTGAAGCCATGGTATATAGAAGATACTCCACAGCTGTATACAGGTGTATATTACTGTTTTTCATGCAATGCCTTCCGGCCCATTCTTTCTTTTGGCTACTTAGTGCAGAGATATCAGCTATGCTAGAGTCTTCAGGCTGAATCTTTCAGATTAGCTCAATCTAGTTTTATCTAGGGGATGGAGAACATGTAAGAGGGAGTAGTACTGCCTGCTCATCCTTGGTGGGGCAGATGGCTTTGTACTCAGGGTTGCTGATCTAGTCTTCAGTGCTGACGCCACTAGAATAAACTGTGTTGTGAATTTTTTGCCCAGTCATGCTCAGAACAAATTATGTCTAGGTTAAAATAATCTATTTTAGCTTTACAACAGAGCAAACTATCATTTGGTATGAGTCACTTATCATACTTACCTAAGTGATATCTGAAAAGCAGAAAATGATAGTTAATTTAAAAAATTATTTCAAAGAACTAAAGACCAACTAATCAAAATGGATGTGGTTTTTGTAGTTGTATATGTGTATGATAATACCTTTTGGGGGCCACTGATGTGGTGACTAATAAATTAGTCAGGTCTGTATGGGTCTGATGAAAGTCATGGAAACAACCTACAGTGGGAGACAATGAAGCTCAACATTGGGGAATATAAAGAGGCACGTGCTTTGCCGTGGTGACAAGCATCATGTTGCTTTGAGAGGCTGATACAGCCTGAGTCACCAAGTCAACTGAAGAGTGAAATAGAGCAGAGATGGTTTAATTTCAGGATGAAATGAAAGCAGGAGCCATCTTTAGATCTTGAAAGTTCAGTTGGTTTCCATTTGATGTCAAAGGTAGAGATAAATGGTTCCATAAAATTGAAAGAGAACATTTCATCTTTGACACTGCGTTCTTTGGGGAAGTTTGGTTTTTTGTATTTTAGGTCATGGTGTTTTCTTATCCCCCTTTTCTATCTCCTTTCTACTATAAGAGTATAGTATTCTCACTTCTTGTGCAATGTCTGCTCTCATACTGCATATGGGAAGCTAAAGGGCTGTTGTGATTAATGACTTGTACTCACTTGAGTAGTGCAGCTTGAGTTGGGGGTGCTTCTCTGTTCACATGAATCAAGCCAGACTAGCTTGAGTTAGTCACAGAATCATAGTATCATAAAGGTTGGGAAAGACCCTTATGATTGAGTCCAGCTGTCAGTCCAGCACTGCCAAGTCCACCACTGAACCGTGTCCCTAAAAGCCACATCTACACATCTTTTAAATGCCTTCAGGGATGATGAGTCAAATCCTGATGAGTCTGTTCCAGCGCTGGACAAACCTTTTCATGAAGAAATTTCCCTTAATATCCAATATAAACTTTTCCAGGCATACTTTGAGTCCATTTTCTCCTGTTATGTCACTTGTTACTCTGGAAAGGAGACCAACCCCAACATCACTCAACCTCCTTTCAGGTAGCTGTAGTGAATGGTAAGGTCTCCCCTGAACCTCCTCTTCTTCCTCAGCTGTTCCTCATAAGACTTGTGCTCCAGACCCTTCACCAACTTCTTACCATAAAACGGCTGTATGGAGTAACTGTGGTGTGGTAGTTGAGCACGTGTAGCTGTGTGACCTGCTGCTTCTCTGCTGTGAGTTTGGCAACAGCACTACAGCTCCTCATTGAAACTATGGACAATCCAGAAGGCTAAGCCACAGAATTCAAATTTTTAAACAATGCAAGTTAAAGAGGAGATGGAAACCCAGTTTCTAGCTTGAATGTACAGTGGAAAAGATTAACTGGAGCAAAAATCTGCTTTTAATGGAATGGACCAGGTGTAATGGCATTTACCAAGTTACCTTCAGTAGTTGATGTTGAGAAGTTGTTGCCTCTCTTGAAACCAATTCTGAGGCAGACAGGGTAAGTTTAGCTTCTCAGTTGACCTGCTCCATTATGTATTAGCATTGGGGACAACTTTCTAATGAGAGTGTTGCAAATGAAAAAATACTGGCTCTGATAAACTGCCAGCTCTTACGAAATTTGAATTGGTAAATGTTCTTTAATTGCAGGTTGGAAGCCTTGTTTAGCTCAAGTGTCCTGCTCCCCAAAGGATGTCTCGTGCATTTCCCATATTACAGTTTGAGTTGCTTTTATAGCTTCATGTTTTACTATAAATAAACCGTTCCTGTTTAATCCTCCTTACCCCATTTGACAAATATTTACAAAGTAAGAGTTAGTTCTAGTGCTGTTTCCTCTGTGTGTCTTGACCTTTACTGAAGAGCATTAGTTGCAGAGAGCAGACATTCAACTTGAAAAGAACAGCCTTTGGTCTGTATTGGTCTTGAAATGAGCCAAAAGGCTAGTAAGAGTTAGGCACCCTCTGTTGTGTTTTAAGTTTAAAGAAACAAAACAAAGAAACACCAAAACAAACAGCCAAAGAAACCACACACAGAGGAACCCTACAACAACACCCCTCCCTCCCCATGCCCCCCTCCTCCCCTCCGCAACACAAAACCAAAACACCAAAGCCTTTGGGCTTCTAACTTTCAGAAAATATTTTCTAGCTCCAAATATATATTCATAGATTGGTTCAACTGCCTGTTAATCCAGTCCCCTTTTGTAAAATGACAGCCCTGATCAACTTTCCCCTATACTGAACTCAACTGAGTGCACCGTAATAAGGAAATTGAACACTGCAAGCCTCAACAACGTGATAGCAATAAAATTTTAAAAGTAAATGTGCTTGAAATATGGCATAGGAACAAAGGTTGTGCAGGTAATCGATCTTGGGTTTTATTTTTAAATAATTTAGGGACATCTTGTCCTCAGTTTCTTTTTCTAAAAGACTGAGAACCAAGATGTATGCCAGGGAAGGGAGCATTTAGTGTGAAATACATCACAGTTCTTATGGATGTTGTTTGTGCCTGAATTGGAAGAGAGTGGGAATACATCTTCCTTATCCCCGTTATGTGATAGCAAACCATCACAAAGGGTACACACAGCTATTCTACATCAGTTTGTGAAGTTGACCAAACACATAGAGGGAACAGGTTGTCTTGGAATTTGTGCCATATGTGCACATGGCTGCATAGCTTGTTGGGTAGTGGGAAAGTAGTTTGTTCTTCTTAAATCAGTTTGTGCTTGGTTGGCTGGTGTAGTGCAACCCTGGGTTGAGCAGAGTGTGCTGGGCTCCAGTGGGCTGTTCAGGACATAGTTCTGCCGTGTGCCAGGACTGCGAGAATGGGACATACACATGTAGGATAAATGGCTTCTTTAGAGGTGCTGGGTGGAGTGGTGATTGTTAACTTGTCTTCTTGCTGCTACTGTGTTGGTGGAAAATGAGCTTCTCCTTTACTGAGATCCCTCCTGCACTCCCAGGGTGAGTGGCAAACTGGCCTCCCGCAGACTCTCCGCACCAGGTGAACTTTGCCTGTACAAAAGACCTGGCAAGTGACACAGTCGTGTGGACAGGTGCATAAGGGCTTTAAAAGCAATTGACTTAGCTTCTAATCTGCCTTCATAAATAAATTATAGCAGTACTAATACCTATTCTTGTGCTATGAAAGGGCCATTATTACACCTGTGGGTAAAGTTACACTATGTAGGCTGCAGTTTATAAATCCTGCTGAGAGGAAGACCTTTCTTTGTATGGAAAGAGGCATCCTGATTCCTATTCATTGACTGCAGGAAAAACAAGATGGAAACTGATTCTTTTATGACTGAGCTTCCAAAAACACAAAACCAGAGGAAATTGAGCACTGCTTCAAGTTCCACCATCTTGGCTGGCTGTTATAATACAGGAAAGCTAATTCCTTCCAAGTACAACTCTAGGCTTTGCAGTGTGAGGACTGGATATTTTAATAAGGCTCTGGGTAGTTGTCAGGGCCATGTTAATTCTTAAGAATTTGTTTCCCTGCATGCAACTTTCTGCCCACTTGGAGTTTAGAGGAGCCCTTGGCCCATTTTACTTGTTTGTAGGAAGGCGGTGCTGGGGCAGGGAGGAGAATTGTCATTTCTGGTGCAGTTGAGTAGGTGGGAATGAATTTAGTCTTTCTTCTTCCTCTACTTTCCTCTATTACCATCTTATACTGCAGAAGAAGCAGTCTACTGTTGTCAAAGTATGCCAAGTCCCCTTAATGCAATCCTGTAGTATCTTATTTGTAAAGCAAACTGAGTTATGCTTATCAATGTACATATAGCAAAGAGCTATCATAGGACAATCAGGACTGCTTTCTTAGCCTGTTTGCATCATTGTTTTGAGTAATCTCTGCAACATGTGTTTTTCTCAAGAGCTGCTTGTCCATATAAGCCTTTGTTATCTTGGTTCCACACACCACATCCATACAAAGCCAGTGGTGAAGATAATAAAAAATTTACAGCTACTGGGCGAAAATTGGAGGTCAAATTTCATAGTCACGCAAAAAGAAAATGTTGATTTGATGTTGATCTGGAAAGCTGGACCTTGCCTTAGCCTTCTTGTTTTCTCTCAAGCCAAACCATGGCAATGACTAGAAATAGAGTGTACTAAGGAAATGCCCATGTTAGTTTTAATCTAGATAAATTCTAGAAAAAATAACCTCCAGTAGAAATCATCTACTTTAAAGTGTCATCTACTCTAATTCATTAATGCCTTCCTCCAGCCTGCTAATACTCTTTTGTACCTGTTATGTACTTGTGACAGTGCTGCTGGTTATCTGTACAATTCTCCACTGAGACTAAACCTTGACTTTCTCATCTTTTATTTGTAAAGACAGAAGGAGCCGTTTACTGCACCAGGTTCTCTATTATTTTACTGTTAGAGTAAGATAATGTGTGTGCATGTGTTTTGCTGCATTCATCACAGCTTGAGCTCCCTTTTTTCTAGATTGTGCTTGTGGAGTAGAATTACATTATTTGCTGTAAGTCCTCTGCAGCGCTTAACATAAACCTCCATATTTTCCCTACTATCATTAACTTGCTGTATCAACTAATGACATTTCAGTCCCTCTCATTTTATGCCACTTGCAGGTGTTGTTACTCAGTTTTGTTAGAGGTTCAAGTGTTGACAGTCATCTCAAATGGATCAAGCAAGACAGCATGCTGATGCAAGTGTGCTGTCCTGTTTGAATGACATCTGTGCATGACCTTCAGCAGAGTTCCTAATTCAACCTGAAAGGGATATGGTCTGCTATGCTCAACTCTTAGTTCAGGAGAAAGGGACTACTTTCTGTGAAAATGGATGTGAAAAAAACTTTCAATACTGATGCTTTCTGTGCAAGACCAGTGAAGAGCTAGGGAGGCACTTAGTCTGATCTTTGGTGAAAAGAGCATCTTCACTGTCACTGATACTATTTTGTTGTTGCTGGAGACTTTATAGAGGTCACTTGTCTTCATTTTCCCTTTTCTTTGTTTTTTGTTTGTTTGGGTTTTTTTTGTTTGTTTGTTTTGTTTTTTTTAATTGCCTCAGATTCCTGATCTGGAGAAGGGTGATGGTGATAACCTGCACACTGGAAAGAGGGATGGCAGGGAATCAGTAGGTGAACTGCAATCTATTTGTTGTCTGGCATTGCACATCACTAAGTTTCTAGCACTTTTTGTTAAGTGTTAAATCTGGCCAGCAAGCTTCCTAGATTCCTTAACTGGAGCAAATGTGGAGTGTTAGTATGAAAATACTTCTGGTTGACACAATATAACTCAGGAACATGGTATCTAATGATCTGGGTCATAGCACAGAATATGAAGACATTTTGGTGTTACAGTTGTTTATTCTTTAAGGGTGAATATCAGAATCAAATTCTTCTTAAGAAACATTTCATATTTGTAGAAACCCCATTTTAGGTATAGGCCTGATTTTAGTTGCTAAACGGTACTGAATCTGAAGGGTAGTCTCTTGATCCTCTGTAAACTTGATGCAAGGATGCAGAAAATAGGCCCTTGATCACCATCACCAGCTACACGCAAATGCAAACTAGCAGTAATCCAACTATGTGCAGGGAAGAACACTACCACCACAGGAAGAACTGCTGGGGGAGCTCTGAGTTCTCCTCTGTTTGGTCAGGCAGATGTACTGGTGTAGCATCTAAGTGAGGTGCAGTATGTCTCCTTTGTTACTGATTGGCTACATCTTCTACCCCCTGTGCTCCCTTTGGAGCAATGTGTACCACTGAAAGTGCACACCTAGGTGATTTTTCCTCTTTCAAAATTATGGAGTCATATAGCAGCAAGTTTTTGTGGAGTAGGTTTTGAGGCTCATCCTGTAACAAGAATTTCAACAGCCGGTCGAGTGAAAGTATCCGGTGTCTGACTAATTTTTTGCAGGAGAATTTTCAAACCAATAAAAATCAATATGTCCTTTCAGCAGATACTTGAGGTTTTTCAGTGTGACACTTGAGAGGAAAGAGCTGCTGAGTGCACACACTTGGTACTCCTCTGTGGCCAGGTGATTACTTCCTGTTTGCAACCTTCACGTTAAGACTTCTTTTACTTAAGGATTGTATTGTTTTCTCCCTTCTGAGACTGGTGCAAGGTAATGGGGTCTTCTTGGGCAGTCTAAATGTATGTTGCTGAATTTCCTTTACATCACTCTTGGAGAAGTCTATGCTTAAACATGAGTCTTCCAACTCCATGTTTCAGAAGTAGAAATCCTTAAAGTGTGAGTAAGAAGCCAAATGAAAATATGTCAAAACAATTCTTTCATCTGTTTGGTTTTGGGAAGGCCGTTACCCCTTTTCCAGACCCACTTTTGTTCTTGCCAAAATAACATTTGAAATAAAATAAGCAACCACAAATAGATTACAGTGCAATTGTTTGTGTATAGATTGTTTTCCTCTTCAGTTAGCACACTTTTATTAGAATGTTACATCTATGTGGGTTTTCTGTACTCAGGCAAATTGCATTGAAGTGTCAATAGATAACATTTCCTTTCTCTCATGGTACTAAAGAAGCGGGACATAGATTTCAGTCCTATTATTCTTCAGTTCACTTAGCTGTGTTTCTAAGTTGAATCTCCAATATATTGCATCTCTGTGTGGTACTCTCTTTGAAAGTTAAAAACAAGTGGGCTTCCTTGAGAGGTTTTGCATTGTGAATTAATATCTTACTACTCACTGGTACTTATGTGGCTCTATTAAAATAAAATCCAGAAATGAATAAGTACTGCTAGTGAAAGATTTTAATGAATGAATGCCAGTGTTAGGTAAGGAAATATAGATAGTGTTTGTTCAGAATTAATTTCTTTATGTCACTTCTAAAGAAGCTTACACTAGTTGGAAAAATGAGGGAAATCTGCAGCTGTGAGGCTTTTGAACAGGACTCTAATTAATACAGCTTTTCTCCTGTAAGGAATTCCCGTCCTATCTTACTGGATTTTTTTTTTTCCTGAAAGCATTCTCATAACATTCTCTGACATTTTCTGGGTATTTTCCTGTGCTCATATAGTGTCTCATCTAAAGGTGTGCAATGTGCTAACCCTTTGCAGACTGCTGAGGACTCTTTACTAGCAGTCTAATTATAGAGAACTAAAGAATCTGTTTCTTCCTGCAAACTCAAACCTGTCTGTAGGGCCTATGTGACAGTCTTTTGTTGGTTTGCGCTACTCTTTGTACAAAGGCAAAAGATAGGAAAGATGTTAACCTTGCAGTACTCAAAAAAATGCTTTCATTGTCGGATTGGGTTATATTTTCAGAAATTGAATGCAATCTGATCTAAGTTAAATTTTAATGAATGAGTTGCCCTACCCACCAAAGTATACCAACTAAAGCCGTGTTATTTGAACATGTATTGCCTTTTGTGCTCATAAAGAAGGGGGTGGGGGGAGATACACAGGCAACAGTGGGTTATACTGTTGGACTTACTGACTTAAAACTAATGGGAAAGATCTGTTCTGTGCTGTTGTTTGATGTGTGTGCCCTGTAAATATGTCCTTTGGAAGTTCTTTCTCCATGTTGAAAGGATGGGGATGGGAATTGAACCTCTTTTAAGAGCAGTGGTATGCTAGGTTATTCCTGTGTTGTGTAATATATTGGGATGCCTTAGTAACATTCAGGACTGTTTGTCAAAGGTGGTTCCTGCGAACAATATGAGAAGGTTGAAAATACTGTTGAGTACTTTGTCCCAAATGGCGTGGGAATGATAATGCTGTCTTTGATCTTCGTAAGAAGAGTAAGAGTCAGGATGTTGGAGTCACTCCTTTATTTCCAGCTCACGTCACTGATTTCTTGCTGTGGAAAAGTCCTGTGATTGTGGTTGCGTTTTTAAGTAGGGAAGACCAAAAAAGGAGCAGTAAGGTTGTCTGTTGCAGTGCCTGTTGCACATCGGTACTTTTGTTAGATGTCTTTTCTTGAGATATGAAAAATAAACAATAGTAGAAGAAACCCGTGAGACCAACTTGTCTGTCTGGAAGGGCGCTTTTGTGCTTTTACTCTTTTCTGGTATTACTTTTGGAAGGTCATTCCTGCTGTCCCGTTTGCTGCCTCATTAAACATTCCACAAGGAGCCGTGTGCTGATCTGTGGGGGCAGTCCAGGTGGAGAGAGGAGCAGGAGAAAATGCCTGTTTGATTGTTATCTGCACTAGCTGGTCCAATATGAGGAACTGCTGGTTTGCTGAAACTTGGGAGTATTGCCAAATTCCTTGGGCAGGAAGGATAAGAGGAGCCTTCAAATTTGAGACAAATCTCTCTAACACGTGGCTGTTAAATAATTAATATCCCCAAAGGGTTTGAAAAGAGTGTTTCAAAACACTGACTACTGTAGATTTGTATTTATGTTAAACCCATTGTACTTGTGAGGCTGGCTTTGTTCCACACACTGTGTAACTTGGAGAGAAGAAGCTGTTTTCTAGGCAGATTTTGTCAGGATAAAAGACAGAAAAAAGCTGTGAAATTAAATGTTTGAAGTGTACAGCTGTTTTGTTTTTTTTCTGAAGGGAGAGTTGCTTTTAACTTGCAGCATGGAGTTAGTTAAAAGCAACATTGGCTAAAAATGTGAACAAAACCGGTTTCTGAGTTCCTCCACCCCTGTAGCTCAAGACTGCTCTAGAGAAGGCAGCATCAATTGAAACCTCTTGTTTTAAGAATACCTATGCAGACTTATAATTTCTTCTGCACTTGAGTAAAAATTGTGTTTTACATTTTGTGGGTGTTAACTTACAAAGAGAGAATCTAACTTGAATGATCAGTGTGCATTTGGAGAGGGAAGGCAATATGGGAATAGGAGCTGGAGTGAAGCTGGAAAGGGAGGTGGTGTGTCAGTACACATGCAGTAACTGGAAGGGTCCTATGCAAGGTTTGTGCCCGGATCAGCTGCTGGCTCAAATAGTACAGACATGCCTTAATGTATGTTTTTAATGTATGTTTAGTCACAAGGTTTCAGTTCCTATGATAGCCCCTATGAGGAAAGCCCATTCTGGACTGAAGCCTTGTGCACTTTGGATCTTGCATTAAATCTGGTTCTGATCTTGGTTCCCAAAGCAATTGCAGCTTGGCTGTGTTGCATCCTAGCTTGGCCATATTAAACTGCCTGTAGTAGTTCATTTTGTCTGGTATGTTTCACCTGACAAAACATTGATGACACTTCATCAAAAAAGGCTGAATCATGCTTTTATCAATAGTGTTTTGTTGTCTTAATTCTGTAAGAAAATGAAGTGGATTGTGTTCATGGAACTGAGGCATAGCAAACGCTAGAACCATCATTGTGTAATATCTGTCTTCAAAATTACAGCTGTAATGTTTTAATAAAGCAGTGTATTTTTCACTTACTACACTAGGCACTTTATCCACATGTACGTGCAGGTTTTAATTCTATGACTAAGCAAGCAGTGAGGCTGAATTGCAAATAGATTGCCAAGAAGATCAAAACGCAGATAAAGCTTTAGCTTTGTAAGGGGTGTGACGAGTCTAATCCTTATTTTGTGTAACTCAGCATGGTGTAACAGTGACTACACTGGAAACAAAGATTTTTTTTTGTTATGCTATTTGAGGATCTGGGTAACTTAAGTAACCATCAGTGTATGTTTGAGGGAAGTGAAAAAAAGTGTGTGTACAAGAACCGGTGTACCATCAATCTTCAGCTCAGTTTGTTTTTTAACTGCATAATATATCAGCCTCTCTCCTACTGTAGGTTTTATCTTGAAGTTATGTTGACAAATTAGTAAGTGTTAGGAGGAGGTGGTTGTTACCACTTTTAAGTGGAAGCTTTCTTTGTACTTTAATATTTCAAATAACACACTTATGAAGTGTTCCTTTTAGTATATCATTCCTTGCCAGTCACAGGCTACCTCTGCATAGTACATGACTGCCTTTGAGCAGTTATCAGTGAGCTCTGCTTTCAGCATCCTGTGTGTGCCCAGTGCCTTGTATGCCTTCCTAGAGACTCTTTCTGTGCACTGCATACCCTGCCTTAGTTCTCTATATCTGAAAGGTGAGCAGTGGGCTCTGTGGCCTGCCTAGGGCTTCCTCTCTCCCTGCCACATAGGGATGATAGATGAAATCCTCCCTCCTGTCTACATTACTTGTTGTGTGGGCTTTTTAAATAGATGGCCAGCTCTGGGGGGGAAAAAAAAAAAACACATGTGTATTTTTAAAAAGTGTTTGAATCTTGTTTTGCATTTATTTTTTCCTTTGCTGTTTAGATATTTTTTCTCAGATGTAAAGAAAGAGACTTCCTCTTCAGGTTTACAGCTGGACCCTCATTGAAGTTCTACTGTTTCTCTTCAAGAGTATGTACCTGTTGAACAAAGTTCATAAATCAGAGTTTATTGCTGAACTTTGAGATCTGTTTTTTACTATGACAGGGAGTGATCTATATGCTGCAACACCTAGATTTGGAGGACTGTGTGTTGAGTTCTTCCTTGTGGAAGCCTCCATGCAAGCTTTGTCCCACAGAGCCAGGCTGTTGGAAGAGCCTTTGCATGCCACCTGGCTGAAGGGTTGTCTCACAAGCTTCTAGGTCACACCCTTGGCAGTCAGAAAAAATTTGTAGGGAGTGATGCTCACAGCAGCCTAGGTGTCATGAGCAATTTCTGTCCTTCAGCTGATCTACATGACATTTTCTTTCTATACTGTTTGGTTACATGGCAATTCCATTCAAAGAAGGATTTGAACTGGTAAAAATTGCACCATTTTCAAATAACAAGCCCCTAATGAGACAGGATTGGAGTACCTCAAGGTACTCAAGGACTTCTGTCCCTTCTTCTTGGTTCTACTGTGGTGAAAGCAGTTGCAAAACCATTTGTGCTGGTTTAAAGATAAACCAGCAGGAGGAATGAGTCTAACTCACAAACAGATTACAAGTCAGAATTACAGTTTAGTAAAAAAGATCACAA
>JAWWEU010000111.1:32895231-32919857 GCA_035583155.1 Acropternis orthonyx
ACATCATTACTCAACCTGTCAACCTCCCCCCTTTGTGCTATTCAGTTGCCTTACAGAATGTACTCTGCCCACTTCTGTACAGTGGTTTCTTAATCTTCCCGATTTCATGAACAAACACAAAGCATCATTTATCACGAAGACTAAGTAGAAGTTATCTGCCTTAAGTCTAAAAATACTTTGTAGTATATTATTTCTGGTAATATTGAGGTATTTTTTATGAGTGCTCTAGTTATTTGAAATCAAAAGCAAATGAAAGTATTACTGGAAAAGTACAGAAACCTTAGAAGACGTTATCTCTAGTTTTCTTGTTCTGCTGTTCTGCAGAGGCTAGTCCTTCTTTTTTATGTGTTTACACTTCTGTGAAATGTAACTCTTGCTAAATAGAGGCTTTATTTAAAAACACTGCAGATTTTCTGTGGATTTAAATTACCTTTTTTTTCAGTTTCCTAATTAAATTCACTTTTCTTCCCATTTGTGCTGGAAATTACTTTCTCTGGCAACGGGTAGTGTTTTATATCATGAGTCATTTTTCTGAAAGATAAATTTGCATCTCTTCTTGTCAGTAGTTGAAAATGCAGGTTAAACATGTTGGTGGTATGGATTTAGAGCAGCAAAAATAATGGGATTTTCTCTCTAGTTCTGAAATGCTTTCTTTCTAAAGCCTAAATTCTTGATTTTTGATTTGTAACTAAGGAGGATAAACTTGCTCTATATAGAAATTAAGGCTATTGAAAGACTACATGCTAGGAGAGAAATTATGTGTAAATAGATCTTCTTCCTAACTATGTGAATTAAACATGATTCACTTGAGTCAAATAACTTCCCTAACGTTTAGGTGATCTAATTGTTACATATAAGCAATGCATATGGCAAAAGAACCCTAGTCACAGAAGTGCATGTACTGTTGTTCTAAATGATGAGTCCTGCGTATGGACAGTGTTAATTGCCCTATAATTAAGGAAATGCTAATGACTCGTCATATCAAAGAGGTCAATTGTGATTGAATAAATACAATTTAAGACTGGCATCTACTAGCTTGTTTCATGTTTAGTTTTTTGGATCCTCGTATTTTCATATCCTGGCCCCCTGGAAGGTGGTTTTCAACTGCTAACTCCTTTGGGAAAGGTTTCTGGCTGGTTCTACCCTGCTGAAACAGAAGCCTTTGCTTATTGCTGCAAGATGCTGTCTTCCTCCTTCTCCAGTGAATGCTTATTGCAGTCTGTGGTAGCAAAGTGTTTCTCAGTCTGCAGTGTTTCTCCAGCAGTGATGGAAGAGAGGAGAGAGGTCTGTAAGACAGTCTGTTTGGAAAAAATCTCACTTTTTTTTCTGAATACAGGAAATAGGACTAGAAAGGAGCTACTGTATCATTGAAGTAAATTCATACTGTTTCTAGCAGTGGTATAATACACCCTATATAATATATACAGGCTTTTTAAGATGAATCTTATTTAATTTATAAAGCTGTTAAATATTTTTAGTCTGTGAAAGTAATTAGAAGAAGCTTCAGAATATCAGATACCTGTATTTTCAGTCACTTTAGACATGGATGTGCTTTTGCTAGTAGTATTAAGTTTAAATTGTTCTTTTTCTGTACTGTTAACTTTCCACATCCATAAGCCATATTCACAGGGAGCAACGCAATCCTCTTCCAGCATTTGCTTAATAGCTCAAGTAACACAAACGTTTCTACTTTTGGGTCATCCTGATAGTCCTGGTCTGCCTCTGCTTTGTTTCGGCATTTCTTCCTGAGCGTGGATGTCTGGTACTGATGTGCTGGCCCGGAGAGTCTCTCAATGGTATAGTGTGCCATTCCCTTCTCTCCAGGAACAAACATCCTAATGCCATCTTTTTCCTTCTTAGAGCTGCATAATATAAACAGAGCAGTAACTTTCAGTGGGAAGCTAATGTTCCTAGATATCTCTCCACTCTGTCATTTCCGGGTTATGAAACTCTGTTTTTATTAGTTCTGCAAGATATCATGAGATGATCTGTCCTATCAAAATTAATTCCGATTCTGTTACTTTATATCTCAAGGTCATCTGATTCTTCAGCTATGTTCTGACTTTATATCATCCACAAAGTTTATTAATAGCAATTTCTTTTATTCTGCCATGTGAATGGCTTGATATTGCCTGGGTATGTTAGATTTGAAGTCTCTTTTTTTGCTGGCCCTTCTGGTATCAGCAAAACGCTTGAAAAGAAGCTGTTTAAATTCAAATACTTAGTGGCAAGTACTTGTGTGATGTTTTATAAGAGCAGATTTGTAACAACTGCATAATTATTGGATTTGATTTTTTAAGTCTATCAATTTAAGATGGCACTTGCTTCTGCTTAATATAGGTCACTCTGCTCTCATTTAAGCTTCTCTTTTGGGGTTTAGACAGCAATATGCCACCCTAACCATCAAAATGACAACTGGAGTAACATCCTGTGTACTGTTCATTTAAGCTGTCATTGCTTCAACAATAACATCAGTGGGACACAAGTTAGTCCTTGCATACTACCTTGGTAATGCATGATGTAGGGTCATAGTTGATGAAGGCATGGCAGGAGAGAGATTTGTGATGGGTCAGGTGTGGTTTGCTTTGTCCCAGGGTGAGTCTGTGTGCCAGAATATGAAAGTTGTTTGGTTGTCTCTTTAGAAGCTGGTTGCTATGCAAGCCCAAACTAAACTAACTGATAAGGACTATCAAATGCTGCATTACTGAACACTGCAGAACACCTTATTTTGTTTCTCATGTACTTTTCATGTTACTTCTCCCAGCATTCATCTCTTCCCCCTGTCTGTGCTTGTACAGATGAATGTACTAGACTTCCTAGTTTGTGTACATCAGATACTGAATAATTTAATAAACAACATAATCTAATATTCATGGAAACCTGACACCAGCTATCACTCACTAAGATGCTTCCTTCTGCTAAGGACAGAGCAAAACTTTTCATGGTACTTCTTATGTACATTTTATATTCAGAAAATTTCCTTCATAGTGCAGACCTCACGTAGCAGTCCTGACAGAACCACTGAGAGCAGAAGTATCCAGAGTGCCTTTGGCATTCCTCACAGGCCACCTCAACAGAACATATTATTGATGTGCATGCCAGAAACCTGTATTAAATAAGGTGATGTGTAGTGTGTAAGTCCTTCATCATTTACTTTAGAAATAGTTGAGTGCAAATAGTCAAGACAGTGCTCATTGCCTAAGAGAGATGAAGTTCGTGCAAGCTAGAACAGTAGGTTAGTGCTGTTAAATTAGAACTGACATCTGGAGCCCCACTGGTCTTTGGTGGGGGCAGTGGAGATTACTTGTGTAAAGTGCCACTTGTTGGGCATCATGTGGACATGTGACAGACACTGCCTGTTCTCATGGTTAACAGGAGGGTGTAGCACATCTGGTCTTTACTGTTCAGGATGATGTTGTCTGACTCTCTGAGCACAGTTGGGACAGGATTAAGGAAAATGGGTAATATAAATTATTTGCAGTCAAAAGTATTGTTTTTATTAGACCAGTTGATATACCTGAAAAACTGTAAAGGATTTGCATTCAGAAATCCTTCTTCAAGCTTTTAAGACAAATTGCAGTGTTCAGATTAAATTTAGGTTGAGAACAGTTAATTGAAGGTTAATTTATCAATGTATCCATTTTAGCCTCTCAGAGGAAGGAGAGTTGGTACATATGTATTTAGGCAGAGTAGGCATAGAAAAGAGAATGACAGAATTATCTGTGGAACCCCAATATATGTGGGAACACACAGGGATCATGGAGGTGGCAGAAACAATAGCTGCATAATCATCCTTTCCGGCTGTCTTCTGACTGGTTTTAGTGTATTATACAGTAGGCTTTCTTGGAGAGGAAGCAGAAGTTACTCATATGAATCTACCAGCATGGAAAGCCTGCATGTGTGCTCAGGACAGATAAATGTTTCTTCTTCTCAGTTAACTTTTGCACTTTGTTTCTGGCTGTCATGTCCCTTCTGCTGATAACTAATTCCCATGAAGAAGTGAATGTCCAGGTCTTTATAATAAACCTCATTGTCATAATGTACCATTTGTAACAGTGAATGGTTTACTCAAGTGGCTAGGCAGGAACAGTATTTCTCAAAGATACACAGGCTTAAAAGTAATAAAACCTACAAGTAGGCCAAGGACGCATGAAGAAAAAGTGATTTTTGAGGCGGGGTGTGTATAGGAAAGAGTTTAAAAGAAAGTATTGAAACTAGTCTGGTGGTCCTTTTGCAGTGACTTGCAGTGAATGAACTGTAACAGTTTTTTCTTTGCTAAGCAGTTCCTCTGTGGTGCTGCTCCTGCACATGGTAGAAAAAGCTTTGTTGTCTTGTGTTTTCAACAACAAGAAACCACATCAGGAGGAGGCGCGACTGCCTGATTTCACGCCCATGCAAAGCAAATGTTGGCGTCATAGGAACTTGCCAAGTGGTGTGTTTTCTTTCACTGTTTGTTAGTACTAGCTCCTTTGATCAGCACAGGACTATACTGTCCTCAGTCATCTCTGGCAAAAGCAGAACATTGCCTGTGTTGAAATATGTGATTCTTGAAGAAAAGTATATTAAAATAATTTCCTGCAAGCAAGTGCTGAAAGTAATGGGACTTGGAACCTGACTATGTGAAAAGGTTGTACCGTCCTTATCTGTTTCCTTGCAAGCATACTCAGTAACTTACTGTGATGGATGGGAAATTAAAAGTCATCATTTCTGCCTTCCTCTCTGTTAGTGACTTCTGTCCCTAAAAGCACAGCCATGAAGTTTTATTCAAGGGAATTGCTTTCAGGATCTTCCACGGGGACTTGGGCAAAAATCTTTAAAACCCGACCTGCAACCAATAGACAAGAGTTTTCTTTGTTTTTCTTTTGAAATCTGTGTGCATGATTCCCTATGCCCTATCTCTGCCATCAGCCACCTACTGTTTGCTGCAAGACAGCTTTAAGGGAGGGGAAAAGAAGTCCCAAGACACCCGTGATTATACCACCAGCTATTGTACACAGGAGTGTAGGGAATGGATGGTGACAGCACTAAGGAAAGAAGGGGCTGGATTTTGGTTTTGTTTGGTTTAAACCAGTCATCTTAAGCATTTTCCTATGGGTTGATGACCAGGACCTCTGTCTCAGAGTGAACCAGATAACTCCATGACACCTCATTGGTGCTCACATGCACACCTGCATGTGATGTTCACATAGAGTAAAGAATAGAAAGGAATCTGCTTGATGCTGAAGCGCTGATGCCTTGTCCGGCTGTGCTCCCTGAACGACCTCCCCTTCATCTTGGGGAAGTGGGGGGAAAGGCATTACTTGACTTTCCATCTGTGGGGGTTTTTTTCCCCAAGAACTGCTTTTTGTTCCCCCTCATGGGAAATACAGATATGCTTTTATATAACATTAAGTTTACTTTAATTTTTTTTCCTATAGACATTTAGTAATGTTCCAGCTCTGAGCTCCAGTTTCATGTGCAAACTCACAGCAGAATTCCTGCCTTCAAGTTTTCCCTCATAATTACTTGCAGCTCCTGGAGATCAGAAGGAAGTGGAGACCAGAAATAAATGCCTGGCCAGGTTAGAAGGCATAGTGAAACACTACAATAGCCTGCCTAAGGAGGCTGTGGAGTTGTCAGTACTTGGACATATTTTGAAAACCTCTTAGGGAGCTTTGCAGATAGTAGGTATAGTAGGTATCATTCAGGGGTTTAACCCTGTTTGTAGTACACAGAGGGTTTTTGAGTAGTCCAGGGAAGATACAGACTTGCTTTTTTATTTACCTCTAGACTTAGTTCTGTGAGAAATGTTTAGAAAGTACACCTGTAGTCTGAGAATCTTGAAAGGCAGTAAGTTATTGTTCTAAGTCATTCGTACACAGGCAGACATGGACTGGATTATAGTATCTGTCAGACTGTTTTTAGCATTATTTTTGCATTTTTAAAAAATATTTTCACCTGCCTTCCATGCAATGTACTCATTCATCATGCAGCCATTCACCTTGTCTGGTCTTTGAAATGCTGGTCACAGCTTCCTCACTTGTCTTGCTTTTATTTGTATTGGAGAGCTTGCTATGCTTTTACCATATATTCCCATAAGAATTTTCTAAGTTCTCTTTCTTGGTGTTGCCTTGATACATAGGTTAAAGAAATGAAGTATGTCATGGAGGGAAACAGTTGTTTAGCTCTTTAAAACAGATTACTTACTTTCTTGAGATCTTCAAATTATTGCACTTACTGAATCAATACATAACTGTGCTTTTAATTGCATTTTAAAACAGGCAGTTTTTTAGTTAATCTTGTAAGCAAATTTTTCATAGCTTATCACATAATCACAGAATGGGTAAGACTGGAAGGGACCACAGTAGGTCATGTGGTCCTTATCAAGAATAATTAGCTAAAGGAATTGCTAACAGCTTCTACAGGAAAACTGTTAACTGTTTTAATGACTCATTCTTGAAAACCTTGAGGTGGAAGATACAAGTTACAATAAAGTCTGTATGTTTCCTTTCTTCCCCTTAAATGTGTGGGGGTTTTTTGTGTTTTGTTTTTGGTTTTTTTTTTTCATGTAACTGCTTATAATTCACATCTGCCTTGGAGCTGTTTCCTTTCTAGTTATTTGTTCTAGAAGTGCAGGCATTGAAGCAGTTCAGATTTGTGCAGTGAAGGGCCAGGAAACAATCTACTCTCGCAGGAGGTAGAGGCTGTTTTGTGTAGCAGGATGAGAGCCTATTTTTATTTCAGAAAGGTAGAAAACCTCGTAATTCCTAAGCAGACATGGTATCCATTTTAGGCATTTGAAGTCATGTTTTCTCCCTGCCACTGGCTTCTTCTGAAGCTAGTTGTATTTTGCCGCAAGGACTCTGCCTTCAAAGCAGGGAGTGGAGATTTCAAGTTTCATTTGATTTTTCTCCTTCCTTTGCATAGTTGTTCAAAAGTGTCACTGGAGGAGTTGCTTTGAAAGGTAAGAAGCCTCATGATGTGGTTAAATATGAATTTACTGGCTCAGTTGTGATACTGGAACTCCTAAACCTCATCAAAGGGAGTGGAGAAAAGCCTTGGAAATCTTAGACTAGTCCTGTTTGGGAGCAAAAGAATAATTTTATCCCCCGCCCCGGCCCCGTACAATTGACTTCTACTTGCATGGTATGACTGGTGTACAAAGAGGAGGAAACTTCCTCCAGTAGTCTGTACTGGGAAGGAGGGTGTATATGAGTGACCTTGAGAGGCCAAGCCACCACAGCAAGTTGCTGGGTAATTGATTCCTGTGGAAGGTTGTGGAAGTAGGCTGCTAGCACAAACTGACACTATTAATCGTTGCTTGAGATCCGCAAAGAGAAAAGAGGCTTGGAAGAAGGGGAAAGAAAGAGTAGGGAAGAAACATATTAAGAACTTAGAAGCTGGCAGATGGTATTTATTATATTTAAATACAGAGGCTTTTCTGCTTTGTGTTTCTGCAGCAACTGCCTGAGTACATCAGTGATAAATGGCATGTGAGGTGAGGAATAGGGACCTATTTCTGCAGTATTTATTGAAACAGAAATCTTGCTTATGTGAAGCCTGAAGAGTCAAACCACGTCTAGAAATATTTTTGCCTGTACTCTTTTGGAATATATTTGAGACTGAAACTATATAACTGAAGGTTTCTATGCATGTGACACACCTGTATAGTAAGATACATGATATATTATTAGTTTTGTTCAAATTCCTTTTAAAAGACAAAATAAATTAAAAAATCCAGACTTGAAGTGGATTGGCTTTTCTTGGGTAAAGTTGGCTTTTTTTGTCAAGAAAGCCTCACCATCATCACCTGTACTATTTATTTTAGGGAAGAGATTTGATGGCAGTAGAAGTTAAAAAAGAGGAAATCCCATCTGGCAGTCATTTCTTCTCTTAGTTGGGTTCTTAGTTCAGCAAAAGACAAACTTATCCTGTCACTAATTTAATTTCTTTTCTGTGATTGTATTCTGCCCTAGGATATGACTGTAGATTCTATAAAGGTTGCCAAATTACTTTGGATTTTTTTCCCCCTGATTATTACTCAATTTTGCTATGTTTTGGGGAGTGGAGGGCTTTTATTTCCAGTATAAATGTTATAGAAAGCTATGCCCTTGGAAAGATGTAAAATTGTGAGTGTTTCATAAGGCAGCTCTTAGCAGGGGAAATCTGGAAGGTATGTTCTTGTGTATCTTCACAGCTGTCTCATTGAGATGTGAACATCTTTGGCTTTCATTGGGAAATTAGTTTCCAACCAGTGAAGTCTGCCATTGCTCTGTTAGCCTGTGGCAGTTCAGGTCTCCCTCTGCATCTGTGACTATTGTTTTGATGCATAGTAGGAGGTATTGAATAATCTGTACTCCTGCTGTGGTAGTAGTTACCTGCCCTGATGAGAAATAAGCAGGTGAACTGACAAGTCAGTCATTTATCTGTACCATAAATATGCTTTTATGATATTAAGGTAACGTTATTTAACAGAGATTGTCTATTAGCTTGGCTGTAACACTGTTAGGTAAAATTCATTCATGTCATTAATGCCTGTTCTCCATGGTACAGCACAATGTCATCCAAGAGCTTCAGGCAGTTAATTTTGCTCATCATGACTGAAAACGTAGATGACTTGTTCCTGGCTGGTTTCTGTTTTTGATCACTAGTTGAGACCAGTAGGGGCCTAAATTGGAAAGAATTCAGAAGTGTTTCTAAGGCTGGCCTAGTTTTGATCTTGTCTGAGGTGAATGAGAGTTTGTGGTGATTCAGCCTTGTCTTGAGCCAGGAGAGCATCTTGGATGTCTCATCCTTCCAGCAGAGGCATTCATATGGCACAGCTCTGCTCTGAGAAGGAGATATGTTTCACTTAACAAAGAATAACCCCTGGCATTAGACCTTTGCTTTGGTTCAGAACTTTTGTAATAGCTTTGACAGGAAGCAAGCGTGTCCCTTAACTCTTTTTCAGTCTTGACGGACAGCTCTCATTTAGTCCTATGGTACCCCCAGCTCAAGACATGGGTTGCTTGAGGAGAGCCACTGGTTTTAGTTTTCCTTTTTCCATCTCTGTGGAGGTAGAGCTCTCCGAGCTTCTTGGCTTTACTGGCTTACCTCAACTTCCTGTGCCCCAGACCAGAAAGATTTCTCTAAATAAAGGTTTGATTCACAAGTCTTGTCGTTAGACTTACAGTTCCATGCAAAACAAGTACAAAGCCTACAATGCAAGCCTGTGCTTGATAATGGGATAAGCAAATAGGACCATGAAAGGTGTATGATAGTAACTAGGTTACTGCTGAGAAAGGACTCTTTGGCTTGTCAAGATAGCTGTGTTTTAAACAGCCCTCATTACGTGTTCGTCTTTACAGCCCCTTCGTTGCCATGTGCTGTTGCGGTGACTGTTTTCAACATGATGCTAATTTGTGGTTTTGTATATACTATGTACATTCATATATTTCTTGTTCTTTATTTCAGAGATGGTGATGTTGCTGGAATGGTGGTCAGGCACTGACTGTACCCTCTACACTGACCCAGAAAGTTACCACAAGTATGGAAAGGAGAATGCTATTGTAATCCTTAATCACAACTTCGAAATTGACTTCCTCTGTGGATGGAACTTTTGTGAGAGATTTGGGGTCTTGGGGGTGAGTTTATTTAGCATTTAAAATAAATTAATTCTTCTTGGATGTGGAAAGAAACCCCAAAACAAGTTATTTATGTTTTCAAATGTTAACAGATCTACGCTCGAATTTCACCCAACCAGAATTAGAGGAGAACCCTAAAGCAATACAGTAAAAGTATGTGGAGTACTAAGACAGGATTGCTTGGGCAACCACAGAAATCGTAAAAGCATTGCAGTTAAAGCTAATGAAGGAGATATTTGTTTAACCTGTGGAGGTCATTATAATTACTTGTCTCTGTGTGCTTGCTAGGTAACTATGGCAGTTCATAGTGCTGCAGAAAGATGAGTTATTCCATGATGCTTTACCAGTAAATTATAGACTTTGTTTGCTTTTATCCAGTGTTGTCTTACAAATCCACAGCTAGCATTTGAATGATGTAGCCTGCCTCTCTCAGAATGAAAGAGGAGCCATCTCAAGTGAAAGCAGTAACCAACTTCTATAGCTAGTAAGAAGTGGAGGAGGAATGAGTTGAATACACTGTTACATTAGGCTAGGAATAAAGTGTACATTTGTTTTCTAGGCTGCCTTTTTGTTTTCCCTGCCTGATCATTTGGATGATACAAGCACCCTGTCTAAATCAGCCTGACTTAATTCTTTTGTGGTTGACTGTATTCTCTGTTTACAAAGAATGCCTCCCATCTAAGAAGGAAGGCGTAATACCTTGTTTTCTGTAGAATCCTGTCAAAAGTCCTGACCTTAGATTTTGCTATTATTTTTTGTGGCCTTTCCTTTGAACTCTTTGCATTTTCTGGAAATCTAGGTATCGCTCCAGTGACTTTCAAATTACAATAATGGCAGTCTGTTTAAAAAAAACCAAAAACATAAAAAGGGACCTTAAAAGTAGAGGAAAATGAACCTAAGGATTACAGCCCTGCATGTAACCAAAGTGGCTGGTGGATCCTAATTACTGAAGAACAATTCTTCTGTTATGTCTGGGTCTTGAGCACAGAGCTGGAAGATGGCATGGGACAGCAGGAGATGTAGAAAACCAGTTCCTGGCAAGCAGATGTACATGCAAAAAGCAGCCTCCTGTCTATGTGCTCTTTATTCAGTGATGCTTTAGTATAGTCTATCTAATTTTGTAAGCCTAATGGCCTCAGTTTTCTGAATAAAACTATGTTTTAAAAGATCAGGTGCTTTTTCAGAAAGCACCAACGTAGAAAATGAAAACATCGTTTCTGTACAAAGTAATAGGGGACTACAAGGTCAAATATACCTTATTTTTTCATTGGGGCTCCGTGATTGGATTGAATCTTACTAGCTGTAATTTTTTTGGTCATAGTTTTCCAGGTTAATCAGGATTCTGCTTTATATTTTTATGTTGTTCCCTATGCATAAGAGTACCACAACACAGAATTGTTAACTGTTGAAGACTTACTGTGTTGCACTAACTGAAAATATTTTTTCCTTTTTTTGGATTCTTACAGTTACTACTCAGTTTGCAATTATGCTAATCTTAGGATTCTTTTAGGAACTGATATATGCTGGGGTTTTTTTCCCTTTTTTTTTTTTCTTTTTCTTTTCCTTTCTTGCTTTTTTGGTTTAAAAATCTATTTCAGTCTTGAGTAATGTACTGTGGTTTTGCTTCCCAGAAACTGTTCCAGGAAGAAATAATTCCCCTGTGCTCTCATTTGCATAGAAGTTTTTACTCAGTAAAGCAGTGAATTTTCCTGTTGGGGCAACCAGCTGAGGTTCATCTTAAGCCAGGTTAAAAAGAAAGGAAAATGCCACACAATCAGTTTCCTCATTGGATTGTTTGTATTGGTATACTGGTACTTGGCTTGGGGCAGTGCAGGGGTAGACGAATGTGTAGGGAGGGGGAATATAGGTGGGTTTGACTTTGTGCTCCCTTACATCAGTTGTTAGTGTGCAAAGCTTCAGGGTATGGTGTGGCAGCAAAATTAGGAATGTGAGAACCGTTGTGTGAGGGCTGATGTTTAGGAAAAGGAGTTAGAGGGAAAAGGCAAGTGTCTGGCGACATTTCTAGGGTGTCCCAGCCTCCAGTGTTTTGTGGCTCAGTGACCTTGTGAGAGGTTTATATTTAATGACATTTAATTGTAGACTCCATGAAGTTTCTATGCAAACTTTAGTTATCTGCCAACACTTTACTCAGCTGATCTCACGTCCACTGCTGCTGAAAAGTAAATCTTGCACATGCTGTCTCCTGCATCCGTTCTGGTGCTTCTCTGCCTTGTTTTAGCATGTTTCAGATACCCTTTCTCTTTCTTTTCTGCCTTAACGAATCCATTGAAGAAAGGAGGGATGACTGGGGAGGGAAGAGAAGGAGAAGATGAAGATAGCTTAGAGCCGACAGAGTTGGGACTGGTTGTACTTGGCTGTAGGAGGCAGACAGAATGACTTTGTTGTGACATCCAGCTGTACCCTGCAACCCTGGCAGATAATGGCAATGCTCTTAGCAGTGTCACACGCATGTGTTCAAACTCTCAGAGTTTTACAGCTTCAACTTTTATTAAAGTAAGCCATTAAATGTTGTAAATTTTTGCTGAATTGTTGTGGTTTAACCATCCAGGCAGCTAAACACCACAGAATAACCTGCTCACTCCCTGCTCCCCATGGGATGGGGGACAGAATTGGGGGATAAAATCTGTGCTTTGAGATAGTTGAGTAGGACAGGAAAAGAAGGGACGAAAATAATCATGATGATGGTAAAGGAAGCAGAATTACAAAACAAATGATACAGAATGGAGTTGTTCACCACACTCCAGTTCCTGAGCAGCAGCCCCCAGTCAGTTTTCCCCCTAGTTTATATACTGAGCATGACATTATACAGTATGGAATATCCCTTTGGCTAGTTTGGGTCAGCTATCCTGGCTGTGTCTGTTCCCAGCTTCTTGTGTCCCCCAGCCTACTTGCTGGCAGGGTGGTGTGAGAAGTCTAAGAGTCCTTGATGTAGTGTAAACACTGCTTAGTGGCAACTAAAACATCCGCATGTTATCAGTGTTGTTCTCATTCTAAATCTAAAACATAACTACTGGAAAGAAAATTAACTCTATTGCAGCCAAAACCAGGACATTGTTTTTGTTTGTTTGGAAACAATATTAAACATCCTTAAGCCTCTGTTGCCCCTTCTGTCCTAAAAAGAAAAAAAAAAGTCCCTTTTCCTTTTAGCTTTTAATTATGATATGAAAACTGCCCCTTTCTGGTCTTAGTTGCAGCATTCAATGTCTGCATTTTTCTGCTCCTTCTTTTGTATCTCCTCTCCTGTACTGGCTCTTTCCTTACAGCCAAAGTGCCATAATCTCAACAGGTTTATAAAGCTTTCTTAATGTGGTTTTGTTTTTATCAGTGTTGGTTTAGGGAATTTTTTGTTGGTTTTGTGGTGGAGTAGGAGTGGCATAGTCTCTTGCTGTTGTTTTTAGCTTTGTGAATCCAAGTGTTCTGAGGACTCACATCTTGTATGATATGAGGTTCTCTGCTTTCCTGAAGGTTTTTTTATTGGCTCTGGAAGAAAATTTAGCAAAAAGAACCAAATAAGGTACTAAGAATTTGAGAAATATGCATGGAGAATGGGAGGGAAAGAATGACAATACTAACATTTATTTTACTTTCAACTTTCTTTTCTTTAATATGATACTTTTGGAGCACCCATTGAAAAGTACTGAGTACTGAGTGAGAGCCAGAGATCTGTTGATTTGTAATGGAGTAGGAGAAAACCACATGAAGAAGCAGTTCTATGCTTGCTTTTACTCTTGGAAGTTATTGTAGCTGCTGATATTATCTCACTAGCTTATGGATGTGTAACTGTGCAGCACCAAACCTGACATGATTTTGTTCATTGTTGGAAAATAGATGAAAGAAGCAATCACAAAAACTAGAAGTCAGCCGGGATTTCAGGAAAACCTGCACTCAGCCTAAATGATAATCACTTATGTATGTATTCCACTTGTGGGGGTTTTTGTGAAGGGTTCTTTGAGTTTTATTTTCAGTCCCTGACACCCATCAGCCACACGTTCCTGCCTCCTTATGCTGCCAGACCTCAGTGTTGTGTGCAAGAGGAGAGGTATGTAGGGATCCTTGATGCCCAGTGATGCCATGGGCAGCAAAGACGTCCATGAGGAGGTGGAATCCTGCCTCGTCATGACACAGAGGTGGCTGCAACAAGCTGTGAGGGAAGGAGGAGCTGGGCTGCCAACTTGGCTTTCTGTAGAGTTGGAAACAGCGTAGCCCAAACAATACATAGCTCTGTCCACACCATTGTTTGCTAATAAAAGACAGGGCTGTTACTGTGATCCTGAGCTGGGGTGGCTGTGATGATCGTGTTGTGGATGCTCTACTTTTCCACTCCATGCTGGTGTGATGGCTGGTGGGGGGCACGGTGAGTCTGGTGTCTGTGTGTTGCTCTGTTGTGTAAATAGAAGCACAGTCTTGGTGGCAGGTCCCTGCACTCTGTTGTGCCCTTTCCAATTCCTGTCTGTGACATTACAGTCCTGGGATGTACGATCTTAGCAGTGTACAACCTAGCTACTGTATCACCATCTAAACACATTAGTAGCATTTAGTTTCTTTGAAGTGTGTTGCTAACCATCCTACTGAAAATAGACCCACTGTACACCAGAAATTAAAATCAGGACTTAGGCATGTTCTGAGGAGGGAGGTGTTATTCAGGATTTTTTTAAAAGCACTTCAGTATGCTCCCTGACTGGATTGACTGCTTCGTTGCTTGATCTGATCAGTGATAAAATAGCTTTTAATAACCCTTTTCTTGAGATTAAGACATTAATATTGGCTAAAACTGCTTGTGCTTTAACACTAAACCTGCTGGTTTATCTGATCAGCTTCTGGTGTGTCTGACATTTCAAGTTATTAATGCTGGCGTTTTTGTCTCAGCGAAACATAAATGTTATTTTGAGAGGCTCATACTGCATCAAAATATGCATTTTTCCAAAAGAGACTATATTTCTCTTTAAAAATCACTAAGCACATGTAATAAATTTTAACCTTAACTGTGCATTCCATATGTCAGGAAACCCAAATTTTATTTTGAAGCGTACTGTTGGAAAAACTGATCATGGCCTTAAATATAGGTGTGAGAAGAGACTTGTAGGTTAGTGAGTGGGAGTGATAGGTGTGGGAGCACAATAGTTCATTTGTGAGTTTTAATATATTAATAGATTTAAAACTAGATTTGAAGGAGACAGGGGACAAAATCAGGCTTACTAGAGATAAGGTTGGGAGTGGCATGTTGATGTTTGAGAGGTGGTGTTCTAGAAAGGTTCTTTGGTCTGTTGTCTCCGTGGAGGTAGGGAATGGAGATCTGTGCAGGAGCAAAAGCACAAAGGTTGTTGATGTATTAGAAACCATGGAAGTGCCTGAGAATGGTCACGTAGGAATTGGAGCTTCTGCCCCAGAAAAGGTGCCAGGATCAATAGCCCAACTGAAGTACATCTGGACCAATGCACATGGCATGGACAACAAACAGGAGAAGTTGGAAGCCATGGTGCAGCTTGAAAACAGTGATACTGCAGTCACAGAAACACAGCGGGATGACTCACACAGCTGGAATGCTGCAGTGGTTGGCTATAAGGTCTTCAGAAGGAATAGGAAAGAAAGGAGAGGTGGTAGGATAGTCCTGTATCTTAGTGAGTGTTTTGACTATCTAGAACTGGATGGTGGTGGTGAAAGGGTCAAGTTTCTGGGTAAGAATCAGAGGGAAAGCCAGTGAGGCAGATATCCTGTTGGGAGTCTTGTTGCAGACCATCCAACCTATGATGAAGAGGCAGAAGAAATGTTCTCTAAGCATCTGGGAGAAGTCTCACAATCAGTAGCCCTTGTTCTTGTGGGAGGCTTACTAGATGTCTCCTGGAAATACAACACAGCAGAGAAGAAGCCATCTAGGAGGTTTCTGGAGTGTGTGGAAGATAACCTCTTGACAGAGCTGGTGAGAGAGTCAGGTAGGGAAGAGGTCCTGATGGACCAGCTGCTCATGGTATGGGCAAGTGCAGTCTTTGCTGGGATAACTGGGCCCAGAGAGTGATGGTGAATGGAATTAAATCTGTCTGGCAGCAGATTGCTAGTGGTGTTCCCCAGGGCTCAGTTTTGCGGCCTGTCCTGCTTAATATCTTTATCAATGATCTGGACAAGGGGATCGAGTGAACTATCAGTCAGTTTGCACATGACACTAAGATGGGTGGGACTGTTGATCTGCTGGAGGGTAGGAAGGCTCTGCAGAGGGATCTGAACAGGGTGGATCACTGGGCCAAGGCCAGTTATATGAGGTTCAACAAGACCAAGTGACAGATTTTGCCATGCAGCACTACAGGCTGGGGGATGAGTGGCTGGAAGCTGCTCAGCAGGAAAAAGACCTGGGGGTGTTGGTTGCCAGTGGCAGAACATGAGCCAGCAGTGTTCCCGGGTGGCCAAGGAGGCCAATGGCATCCTGGCTTGTATCAAAAATAGTGTGGCCAGCAGGAGTAGGGAAGCGATTGTCCTTCTGTATTCAGCACTGGTAAGGCCACACCTCAGTACAGTGTCCAGTTCTCAGCCCCTCACTAAGAAGAAAGACACTGAGGTGCTGGAGCAAGGCCAGAGAGGGGCAGCGGAGCTGGTGAAGGGTCTGGTGTGCAAGTCTGATGAGGGGCAGCTGAGGGATCTGGAGGTGTTTAGACTGGAGAAAAGGAGACTCAAGGGGAGACCTTATTGCTCTCTACAAGTACCTGAAAGTAGCAATGTGGGGATTCGTCTCTTTTCCCAGGTAATAAGTGATGGGACAAGAGGATACAGCCTCAAGTTGTATCAGAAAGATTTAGTAGGATATTAGAAGAAATTTCTTCACTGGAAGTTCCATCAAGCACTGGAAAAGGCTGTCCAAGGAAAGTGGTTGAGTCCCCACCCATGGAGGTATTTAAAAGATGTCCAGATGTGCCATATAGAGACGTGGCTTAGTGGTGGACTTGGCAGTGCTGGCTTAATGTTTGGACTTGATAATCAGAAGGGTCTTTTCCAACCTAAATAATTCTATGATTCTGAAATACATACTTATTCTTGTAGGCAGCCAAACGGTCATTATTATTTGCATTTAACACAGCACATTAGCATGGGCTTGGGCATATATCTTCTAAAATATTGCTGTGTTACCTTTCCAACATGGAGAAGATATATTCAATATGAAGCATAAGAAATTAGGAGCCTAACTAAATATCTGGAATGGTGGCTTTGAGGAGCTAAAGAAACTTATCTTTCCATCTTGATGTCCCAGGAGTATGATATGAAGGAGTGCTATATTTCAAAAATAGATCAGTTGGAATAATCAAAAGTATGTCAGTACTGAGGGCAGCCTGGAGAGCAAATAACTTAGGAGGAAAATTGCTGCTGCTAATGATTTGCAGCTACAGTGAGCTTGTTTTGAAACTGGAACAAATTTTTTTGGACACTTTTAGCTGGCACAGTTATATCTTTCTATT
Source organism: Acropternis orthonyx (assembly GCA_035583155.1). Lineage (NCBI taxonomy): Eukaryota > Metazoa > Chordata > Aves > Passeriformes > Rhinocryptidae > Acropternis > Acropternis orthonyx. The sequence continues at coordinate 32,912,294 of JAWWEU010000111.1, forward strand.
TGTTGTTCTGTTTGATCAAGAAGTGTTGAATAACCGAGGCTGAACATACAGAATCAAGATTTTCTTTATTTCAAAGCATAACTGGACAAATGCTTTTAAAGTAAGCTTATAAAAATACTTCTTTTTTTTTTTTTTTGTGATGTTGGTGCAGTCATTCACAAAATGAGAACTTCATGTGTATTTCCATTTGAACTAATTTGGCCAAAATAAATTATCCTGGTTTAAAGTGTTTTTACTGTAGATAAGTTGTCCCTGTCCAGCAGTAATTTCATTAAACATCTGTTGAAATTACACAGTTTCGAGCTCTGAAAATGCTTGACTTCCTTTAAGAAGGCAGCTTACATGGAATAAATCAGCACATTTTAGTGAATTTTATTCTGTTGAACAATCTGAATTTGAAGATTAGAACTAACTGTCACATACTTTACGAAAGCACTTTGGTAAAGAAAAATCAGTGGCTGAAATCAACTACAGTTGCATTTTTTCTCCTCAGGTATTTACACAGGAGGTGTGCATGGGTAGATGTCTGAAACAGACCACAGTGTAGCTCTAGTTATGGAAAGCTGGTACCTCCTGAGGGGAGGCCTAATGTATTCCTCCTGCTTGAGAGCAGTCTTGCCAGTATAATGCACCAAGGAGTTTCCTTTCTAATTAGTTCTGTCATTAGCCTTCCTTCCACTCCTAGGACAGATGGGTGCACAAACAGTGTGAGGTGTCTTAGCTTCTTTTTATGTGCATCTAAGGAGTTGTACTCACGCGTGTCTAGAAGAGCACTTTTAAAAATGCATTGGCACAGTAAATGAATAAGAACATGCCCTGGGGAAGAATTCAGACATCTGTTCTGCTTTTGTGGTTTTACCTGTGCCATGTAACACCTTAGCTCACAGTATTGTTTCTTGGGGGAGGGAAAATAAAAAGGTGGTGGCAACTTCTCTTATGCCTCCTGTGTAAAACTTGTGCACTTCTTAAAACATGCAAAACATTAGAAAATAGGTATGGTGAGATAATTATTTTAGGTAGCTTTTTGGGCTAGAATTCCTGCTGTTTAAAGTCTGGGAGGGAGAACTATCAGATTCTTTTATGACTCTGTGCTCAGGAGGCCTCGTACCTTCTATGCAGAGCACAGTTCAGTTAATTTATGGCAGTTCTTATGATACTGAACACCTACTGTACATAAACTTTAAGATCATGGTGGGTTTTTTTCTCTTGTTGTGCGTGAGACACTGCTGCTGTTGGCTTCAATGTACAATGGCTTATGCTTGCCTGTGGCTGAGGTGGGCAGTAGTTCCCAAAGGTTTTAGCCCTCCCTGCTCAGCTAGAAACACTTTGCGTCTGTTGGGATTTCTTGAGCAAAGCCTTGGCTCACCTGTCTTCCTCAGGCACATACGGTGGAGAGGAACAGAGGAGCACGTGAACTGGTCTGTGTTCTTTTTAATGGAAGACATGCTGTACATGGCCTACAATAAAAAATGCTCTTTTCAAGCTATATGCTAGAACCATTTACGTTTATTTTGGAAATAAGAAAATTATGTGTATTAAGAGTAACTGAGAAAAGGAAAAACAGTAGTGTAGGAAAAAACAGAGCTAAAGAGAGCAGTAGGAGGATAGCCAGTTTCTCTCTGCCTGGTTTGGGGAGCTGGAAGAGGAGGCTGGGCTCTATGCTACTGCTGCCATGTAGTAGGGAGTTACGTAAAACGTGGCTTGAAATTGAAATGACAGAAACTGTGCTGAATACTATGACTGCTCCTCGTGGGAGAGCTGGGTTTGGAGTCCTGATCTGAGCCCATCACTGAAATTTTGAAAGTCGCAAATGCTCAAGAGGGAGTGCTTTATTACAAAGCATTAAATCATTTGACAGAGATGGTTCCTGCATGCTTAGAAATGGAATTGTCCGTCATCTTCTGTTCTGCTTCTGTGTTAACAGTTGCTAGTGAAGCTATGTGATGTGCACTTGCCTTCCAGTCTTATGAGCTTTTAGATAGCTTAATTATTTAAAGTATTTTCCTTCTCAAGGAATGAGAGCAGATGAAAGAAATGAGCTGAGATAAAGAATTAGATCAAGACTCTTCCCCTAGCAACCAAATGAACAACAGTGACTGAAAAAATAAAAGTAAATATTTTCTGTTCCTGGTAACTTCTCCCAATAGTTTCTGCTAGTCAAATGCCATATTCGGGAATCATCTGCAGAACGCTTTGATGGGCTAGCTTATAAAGATGTCGTGGTTAGGGCTAGCTTATAAAGATATCGTGGTTAGAAACTGGATTCTGATTACTCCATCTGTCCTTTAAGGAACTCTCACTGTTTTTCAGGAAATGCTGAAGCAACAATTTCTATGTACATGCAACACACACATGTGCCATTTTATTAATCAAATAACCAAGTGAAACACAGGACAGCTCACTAACATGGGCTGGCTTGGAAGACAGGAAAGGAGCAAATGGAATCAGTTCTCCTGCCCAAAGGGATGTCAGTCTGAGGTGATCACAGAGTTAAATTCTGGAGTAGGATTTGCCTTTTGGAACTGGTTGAATGCTTAATAAATCATAGACTTCTTGTGGAGGGTCTGGACTAGTCACTTCAGTGTCTGTCACACACGTGAGACAGGAAGAGTAGGGGTTTTTTTCTCCTACTCCAGAAGCAGGTTTTAAAGAGAAATTCACTCCTATAAGTATTTCTGCCCTTTCTTGAACAAACCTAAACACAAATCAAGTTTTCTTATTGCTGCTGTTGTCTCTATTGCGTAAGGTTTCTTCCATTGGTAAACCATGCATAGCATCAGTATATTGTGCAGCAATGACTCTGTGACTCTGCTTCTCCTTTTTTTTTTTTTTTTTTTTGTCATGGTGAGAAGTCCCAGCTTTGGGGGGAAGTATAGCTGCTCTTAAAGGAACTTGAGTTGCCACTTCCCAGAATCTGCTTGAATTAAGAATTAAAAATTTCTATTGATATGGTTTGGGTCTTTTGGATGGATTCATCAGTCTTTGAAGGGATTTCGCTTCTGTTTTTTGTTTCAGCATTTGGGTAGGATAGCCAAACATACACACACACACACACATACATGTTTAATTCTGGAAGATCTCCATGCTGGTATCTGATACTAGATTTTACTAGTCTGTCATAGGAGGAAAACTTAGTTTTCTTTGTTTTGTTTTCACACTGCGACTAGTCAATAGGAATTGATACATAAGTGTCTAACGGTGCGTGTGTCATACCTGTGGTGAACTCTCAAGTGGTTTAACTCTGTTTTGCTTGCTTTGATTCTGTCTTGCAGAGTTCCAAAGTGCTTGCAAAGAAGGAGCTCTCCTACATGCCTATCATTGGCTGGATGTGGTATTTCCTAGAGATAGTCTTCTGCAAGCGCAAGTGGGAGGAAGACCGGAAAACAGTTGTACAGAAGTTGCTGAATCTTCGGGACTACCCTGAAAACTTTTGGGTGAGTGATGACTAACGAGTGCATTTGATGTGCTGTAGGTTGTGAGGTGCTTGGGAGAGGTGAACGGCACAGATGATACTTGATACTCACCAGGTTGCTCCTGAGAACTTTGGTTCATGAACTGCCTGACAGTATCAGAAGAGTATTCTGAAGAATTGAATTTTCTCTGAGTTTTCCATGTAATAGTCTGTCTTGTCTGTTTTCTTCCTCTGTAATATGGAGCCCTACAGATGTTACTGTGAAAATACCTGCACTGTGATCCATTCAGTAAATTTTGTGTTCCTCTAAATACAGGAGCCTGGATAGGGGTAGATGCAGGGGTTCATGGCAGTGTAACTGATGCATGTGACAATGCTGTATTGAAACACATCAGCCATATTCTTTACCTAAGCTCCCCTCTTGCCTTAGATTGCAGAGTTCATACTAATGTTTTCTCCTTCTCTGTGATTTTTCCTTTCCTGGGAAGGTGCTTGGTCACACATGGCCCAGTAGAAGTGGAAGCCACCTGGTCAGAGATGTGGCCCATTGGGGCCATCAGCTGTATTACAGGGGGAGGATTGGTGTTAATTTTCAGTAACAGGAAAGTGTGCCGTTTTGTCATTTTTTAGTATTGACCCTGACTGGCATTTCCTGATTTGAGAATGAAAAGCCTTTGAATTTTTTCTCCTCTCAGTAATCAGAAAAATCACAGTTCTCATGAGCAAGTGGTGGCAAGAGGGTAATTCAGTTAAAGAAATGATACCTTAAGCATCCTCACCAAAGCCTACCGAAACTATTGCTTAGGAAGCAGTTTCCATATGAAGATGTATATGCTGTATCTCTCATTCTCTGAAACAAACCTTTTTTAAAATTGTCATTGATTTAAATGCATGCTAAGTAATCAAAACTAATCTCTGTGCTTCAATAATGTTTAAATGACTTCCAGGTCAGGGGCTGTGTAGCAAAGGGGCAATTCTTGGTTTTTAGTTTCAGTTTCTCTCACAGAGATTTGCCTGTTGTCTGTGACTTCTAAAATGTGTTGAATGCCTTTCTATGCACCTAGGCAGTTCAACACTAATCTGTGAGCACAAACCACCACCATCCCATAGATACTGCTGTAGAGGGATTACTAAAAAGGAGCTATATCTACATATGGGAGATAGTTGTTGATGTACACCTGGGGTTATTGCAGTGTGGAATTTCAAAAGGCACAACACTAGCACCTTGAAAGGTAGACAGGCAAAGTATGGGAAGTGGACTAGGAAGATTTTCTTATCAGTTTCTGTATGTTTCATCTGGCTGCTTAACATATTTGTGATACATGAGTAAAAGCGTTCTTGGATGAGCTAATGTTGAAACTGGCTGCTTGGCTAGTTTTCTTCAATCTCTTGTCTTCGTTGGCTAGATTTTTGCTGTGGGTTATGAGGACTTAGCTTGTGTGATTTGGCAACGTTCTCTGATGTGTTAGTTTGTATTCAGGCTTGGCAAAAAGTAGATGAGCAAGTGGTAAATCTCCAAACATCTGTGTGCTCTCCCTTGCCTGCCAGTGGCAGGATTGTAATTGTTCATGTCTGAGCACTTCCACTGTATAGTTCATAAGGGCATGAGGTTTTCAGTTGTCCTGCATCTGCTGCCTTACATGTGTTATCAGCTCTGTCACTGACATCAGTCTGTAGGTGTCAGTGGTCCTTGTGCCATAGTGAAATCTAGCGGGTTGGAGTGAGGGGTAGCAAAATGGGCACTGAAGCCTTTCCTGGAAATGTGTTTGGTTTAGGCACCTACCAAGTTTTAGATACCATGACACCTGAACACTTCACCATCAGTGAAACATTTGCAACAGGAATATATTTTGAGTGGAGAGGTAGAGTGACTCATTTAGAGAAATCAAGTCATTCTGACAGCAAGTAGCAGAGCAGGTGTTAAAGCCTAAAGGCTAAAGTTCAAACCAGAAAATGGCAAGTAGGATCAGTGTTTGATTTTGACTTTTTTGTTGGATTGGTTGGTTGGTTGGGATTTTTTTACTTCAGTCAAATAAATTACCTAAATGTGTGTGTGGCTACAACTGTCCTGCTAGCAGTGGTAACTCGGGTTGTGCTGGTGGGAGTTAGAGCTCTGTCAGACACAGAAGACCTGAGCTTCTGTCTAACTGTAGTTCTCTCTTGGTTTTAGTTCCTGATTCATTGCGAGGGCACAAGGTTCACAGAACAGAAGCACCAGATTAGCATGCAGGTAGCCGAAGCCAAAGGTCTGCCCAAGCTCAAGTATCACCTACTGCCACGAACGAAAGGATTTGCTGTCACCGTGCAGTGTTTGAGAAATGTAGGTAAGGAAAGTCACAGGGAACAATGCTAAATGGTTATTTCATCTAACTGCTATCAGTTTGCCATACTTTTGTTTTCCTGTAGCATGTGTCCTAGCAGACCTGGGATGCTTTCTGACTTTCTTTCCACTACCCTGTGGTTTTACTGATAAAGTCCTGGAGAAACTTGGCGTTTTTTATTATTATTTTGTTTTGTTTTCTGTTATTGTGACTCTGTATTGGGGAATCTCAGGTTGCATATTCTGTACATATTGCCAAAAGATAGTATTTCTCAGTCTTTACTAAGCTGTTCTATTCTAAATGAAGCAAATGCATCAGTAGAAAATCAGAGGCAGTATGTCTTAGAGTATTTTCTTGTGGTAGATATCTGCCTCAAATGACATAATGTTTCAATAGAAAGAGTATTCTGCTTTAAATTCCTGTATAGATTTGCTCTTTAGAGTTTCTTTGTGGAGCTGAGGAAGGGGAGTAGACCTTGACTGAAGATACATGTAGGCAATATTTTTAAACAAATTATTTCTGCATTACAGAACATGAGTAAGTTTTTCTTTGTTAATGTTGTTCTGCCTAACCTCTAGTTATGTCTGGTTACTTGCATGTGCCAGCTTTAAGGTGACATCAGTAAGCATATTGCACACATTGCCTTAGAAGTGATTTTCTTTGACTAATACTGTCAAAGTCTTCTGCTGTGGACTTCATAGGCAAAGGAAAGACAATCTAAGTAGCCACAGTGTTACAATATCTTTGGGATTTGGTAGATTTATGTGTTGTTAAAAGGCTGATATGTAAGAAAGACAAAATGGTTATGGGTTTAGAAGAAAATGTTCTAGCTTGACTGAAGCTGATGTCAAAACTTCTTTTGTCTTTGAAGACACGTTTTCATGTGGCATATTTGGGACAGCTGCTGTAAAAAGAGCCTTCCAGTCAGCTGTCTTGCTATCTGTCATACTTCTTCTACATACCTTCTTGTGAGTCAGATAGATCATATCACTGTTGTAGCTTATCAGGCACCCACAACTTTCCACCCCCAAAAGGGTTAGCATAGCTCAGATCTCTTCTGATACGTGAAGAAAAGGTAAGTTATGTTAAGCATTTAGCAACCCCCTTAAGGGCACAGTTTAACCTTGGCTTTTGAATAAGGGTGACTGTTTGGCTGAGGGCAGGGCAGGTGGTAGACTTGAGGCATTGAAGAAGAGATGAGTCAAAACTCTGTGACCTCTCATGCCCTGAGCTGGAAATCAGGGACAGGTTATTTTGGTGGTGATTTTGTTGTTTTCACTGCTTCATGTAATACAAACGAAATACAGCATGATTTTGGACAAACAGCTGATTTGTGGAAAAATATGTTTCAAAAGGAAACAATTTTAGGAAACCCAAGTGACATTTATAAAAGTTGTGGACATTCGTGCAATACACTACAGTAACACTTACTAGGATCCTAACTATTTGAAATACCTTCAGAAAAAGAAGGCTGAGCCTGCTAGATTACTTACATACTTAGGAGAGTGTGTGTCACTACCTTAGTCCAGAAGCTGTGACTTGCTAGATCAAGCAATGTAAGGCCATTTAGAAGGTAGTATTTCCCTGTGAGAGTTCAAGAAGAAGCACAAAACCATAGCTTCTGATACATAGTTTCAGCAAATCTGTTGAGCTTAAAAACCCAACCAACTCTGTGAGTTTGACCCCATGTCGGTGTTGCAGGTTCTTCTGGGTATGTTGCTTTATTTGCCTTGTCACATTTTGGAATGAGAAGGTGTTTTGGTTTGACTCTTGGCAAAATGCCAACCACTTCCCAATATGACAGAGCCTCAGTTAAAAGAGGTGAGGAAAA
>JAWWEU010000111.1:32919957-33033191 GCA_035583155.1 Acropternis orthonyx
ATAAGTTATTTTTTGGTTTGTCCTTTATATCTATCCATATATATGCTGTAAATTTCTATAAATATATGTGTATATACTAGTTTCAGTTTTAAGTTTTTTTTCCTCACCTCTTTTAACTGAGGCTCTGTCATATTGGGAAGTGGTTGGCATTTTGCCAAGAGTCAAACCAAAACAATAACATTTTTGGTGGCCCGTACGGGGAAGATAAGGGACCCAGGCTTGGCTGCCTTCCCGGAAGTTGTTTATATAAATATACCTAGCTATCGGTTTTGTTTTGGGAACACCTAGAACTATAAACTTAAACAATAACAGAAGGAGATACAAGGGTTACTGTCTGGTTTACTGTATGTTTCTCCCCTATAGAGACAAAGGGTACATATGAGGAGCATTTAAAAAGCCTTTGTAAACAATGTCTTAGTTTTATAACCCCTTGTAACATTATTGTGTACAGATAACAAGGAAGTCTATGCATGTTGAGTAGAGAATGCAATGGGATTTTGTTTTGACAGTCCATAATCTAGGAATTTAAGTTCTATCTAGAAGTTAGGTCAAATCTGCAGTGGGGTATCCCTGTGCATCTCTAAAAGTGAAAGACTGGTGCTGAGCTGCCTGAGCCCCTTTTGGGCCCTGCCATTTAGGCTAATGCACTTCCACCACCCATTGTGGGAGAGCTGAGCCTGGCTGGAGTGCCTTGCCAGGGGACGTAGCTGCAGCTCCACGTAGCAGTGAAGTCAAGCCACAGGTCTGGGACCAGTTCAGAGCTGGGTGTGACAGAGCCTCTATTTTTTTTTCCCCTCCTTTCTGACAAGAGTGTGATTCACCTTGTGTGAGGCTGTGGGAAGGATAGATGCTGTTTTTCTGTCTGTAGAGGTAATTCACCCATAGTATCAGTGATCACAGGTTGGTCTTCTTCAAAATTACCTGGTGCAGTTCTTCTGGAAGTAGTTCTGAAGTACTTCTGCAGTAGTTGGAAATAGACGTGGGTGACATCAGTCTGGCAAGTCCATCTGTTTTGAAGAACTTAGCTTCAGAACAAGTTTATTCAATGTGCATACATGAGAAGCTGCCTCCATACCAGTGATGCCATTTCTGTCAGCATAAGCAGATATATTTAGATAAAAATATCTTTCACATAAAAGAACAAGTGAAGAACCTTCCCTCTTCTTTTGCAAGTGATAATGGAATTCTTTTCTCCTCAAAGATTTACTTTCACAAATTCAGACCTCTGCACACAATTTGGTTCCGAAAGCAGTGATTTTCATATCTTTTGAACTTGTTCTGATAATTTTGTTGGTGACTATCTCACCAATGTGGTAGTAGAGACACAGTCCCCAGGAATGTAATTTCTATAAGCTGTTTGCTGTCTTAATAAATTGCTGTGTACTACCAGTACTGTTCATGGAAGCAAATGAAAATACAGATCTGTTTCTAAAACATTCATCTGTTACTTACAGTAAAAATAAATGTCATAAATACTGCAAAAGATCTATTTAACTGTTACTTTTATTGTCTGGCTGTATATTAGGCAGTTCCTTTCAGCTGTTTTTATTTAATTAAGACTTATATTTAAAAATATGCCTCGCTATGGGTTGTAGATAAGCCCAAGCTGTGTTATGTAACTTTTCCTCGAGTTGTGCATGCTGGGAACTGGTGTCCTAGAGGGAATACATAAGAATAAATTCCAGACTTGTGTTCTCATGGAGTTCAGTATGACAGTGTTAGGGAATATTTGCAATGACTTTTTTCTTCCCTTGAGCTGTAATTTAGTCCTGGATTATTTTATTTTTTTTAAGTGGGCTTCCAGTCATCATCCAGAGCAAGTTACCAATTTTGAATGGATGAGTGACATTTGACCAAGGTGACCAGAACAATGAAATGCTAAATCAAAGGATTGTGTCAAGGTGGTGTCATACCAAAAGTACAGTGGATTCCTCTGTACTTTCCCCTTCATTTTGCAGTCTTCACTTCAGATCATTGTGTGCTAGTATGAAGGTGCGAGTAGGTGTCGTGATTCCCTGTACATTCATTTGTCAGACGATCCACAATGATTCTGGCATGATCCACCATGTACACAAAATCATGCGTGAAATTCAAGAGGATAGTTGAAGAAAAATCATCTCTAGATATGTAATCTGAAGATTTTTTTTTTAGGTTGAAGTTAAGAAATTAAATCTTAAATTCTTAAGTGCAGAACTCTTAGTGCTGTACAGGGATCAGAGTTAAAGGTGTGGGAAAAAAGCTATGCAGAGATTAGAAAACAAAAGAAAAAAACCCTAAGTTTTTTTGGCAGGAAATAGCAATTCAGCTGGAAAAATTTTGGTTTTAGTTATAATCTATTCTGAGCCTTTGAGAAGGCTTTCAAATACTTATGTTTGGTTTTTAATGAAAAAGAGGGTTTAAGATATAACTTCTTTGGGAAAATATTTCACAATTGAAGCAAAACTTCATTCGATGCTGTCTATATTACCCTGAGAGTGAGACAGTTGTTGCAATCTTTTCAAGATACTATGGAGTAATTTTTTTAGTAGTTTCAGAAAGTGACATTTCTGGACTGTTCAACTTTTGGATGAGAAAGTCATAAGATGTCCAGTTCTAATTATGTAATTACAAAAGCCACATTTAATGTTAACCAATTCCAGTATGTCACACAGCATGCTAGTGCGGCTTTGGCTGTGGAAGCTCGCTGGCAGATTTTGATTTCATGCAGTCTATTTCTTTGGCACTTTTATTGTTCTTTTCCTGCACTTTTGGAATGAAAAAGCTGAAGTCTTTAGTTATCTTCAGTTATATCTGGATATAACAGAGGTCTATTTACTCCTGCACATGTTATCATTGCCTTGGGTTTGGCACTGCTTTGCACCAAAAGATTTCAGTGTTATTAAAAGGGACTGGACTGATACCAAACTACATGTGAGTTGCAAACTAGAATAGCTTTTTTCTTTCCCCTGGAGAAAAGGAAAATTGTGTAAGGCTGTCAGCACATAAAGATGCTCCTGTCCAACCCCACAGAACTTTTTATCAGAGCAGGAGTTACTGTCTTCCAATATATATGAACAAAAAGCCAGTTCATATAAAAATTCAAATGCAGATGCCTGGTAAAAGATGAAAGAACAAGCATTGTGTGCATCCCTATTGTCATTAGAATAATGCTATTAAAGAATAAACTAAGAGGCTTACCCTATATAAACCAAACTGAGCTCTTGTTGTGCTTCAATTACATTGGATTAGTAAAATAGAGTAGATTAGTAAAATCCTTCTGTGCTAAGAAGCTTAAAAATGGAGGCAGATAATTTATTTTAAAAAGTAATTTCCTACTTGTATTGTACACAGAGAACAGGGTGCTTGAAGTAGATTTTGGCTTATATGTTGTAGTTTTGAGTTCAGGCTAAGAACCCAACTGTAGTAGGAAAAGAACAGAGTTGTTAGTGAGGGGGACAGTCTGTATGCAGTGACAGGAGTTTGGCCTTTGTTTTCAGGATTTGCCTTCAGCACTGAAGCTGTTCTGTGAATTCTATTTTGCAGTAACAAATGATGTGGTGAGTTTTTGGGAGCTGCATACTGTGACCAAGCTGTATTTATCTTTCATAACTAGAAAGGTTTCAAAATCTGTGCTATGTAATGAAAGTCTTTCTTAAACTTTCTTCAGTGGGTCAAGAGCTCTCACAATAAAGGATCATCACATGTGTTTTTATTCATTATTGCAAAACTCTGGAGCAGGAAACTTAAAGTACAGCAAGATAGATGTGAAATACTTGCTATTCACTTATGTGACAAAAAAAGAGAAGTTTTTCTGCTGTCATTGATCTTCTAATTCATACCATGATGCCCAACTGATTTCTGTATCAGAAAAATGAATTGTTCTCTGGTAATTTTGTGACCTCAGGAAAATAGTGTCTCTAAGGATGTGTTCAAACAAACTTTTTTGAAACACTTCATGTGGTTTAACAGTGAATGTTTTTTCTGTAGAAACTGCTTGTTAATGCTGTCTAGTTTATCTTCAATCAGCCTTTGAATGCTTTTGCTGTTATTGCTCAGCCCTGAACTGCAGAATCAGTTTTCTCAATGCTGAAAGTTTGGCTGCAGTTTTGTTCAGTGGAGCTTGTATGTTACATGCCTCACATTTGCATGTCTTCATAGCAGCAGCCCAGCTCACACAAGATGTGGTCTGTCATTCTGTCTCTCCCTTTGCCCTACAGCAAGTGCCGGAGTTATCAAACAATGGTCACAAAGGTGGGAGTGTTTTGGACCCCAGCGATTTACAGTTGCATTAAGCCCTCCTGCTGTAGGATGTCCCTCAACACACACACTTTACCTGTTCTTAGTCAAAGGGTGTATATTGTTCATTTTTTATAAAGTGTTGTTTCTCTGCATTTAGGGGGGTGGTTGTGTCGTTTCCAGTGAATTGAGAAAGGCAGCAGTTTCTCAACTATTGACTACTAGGAAGTCCTAGGTATATTCTGTCAAAGTGTAACTGTGTTCCCTATGCCTGTCATTCTGCACCTGCTGGGGAAGGAGGCCAGGGCGGAGGGCAAACCTTTCCATTCTACTGGTGCAGTTTCTGAAAGGGTCACTGGTTATTTGGCTTCTTAAAACCTGCATGTTGAATATTCCATTGCCATTTTAACCTTGGTGACAGCTCAAATTATGGTGCTATTGCTGATGACTTCATATTTAAATATTCTCATTGTCTGAGAGATAATGACTTATTTCCATTGTATTACTGCGGTAATGACATAACCTGTTTCTCTTCTTGTAGTTTCTGCAGTCTATGATTCTACCCTCAATTTTAGAAATAATGAAAATCCGACATTGCTGGGAGTTCTAAATGGAAAAAAATATCATGCAGATTTGTATGTAAGGCAAGTAATGCATATTTTTATTCCTTTTTAGTGTACAGGACTGTGTACTTGCAATCACAATTGGACAAATAAGGGGATGTTTTCAAGTAGGTAACAGAAGGCAAATCTGTACCAACCTGGCTTCATAGAACTTCAGATACAAATTTGTATAGGATGAGAAGGGTTTCTTGTAAAGTTCCGTGACTGTAAATATGCAGGGAATCCATAAATGCCTACAGTACTTTTTGTTTGTTATGGTTTTTATTCATTGTCTGTTTGTTGGCTCAGCAGCAGCAGAGGGGCCTCTTTTCACAGCCTTGGCCAGAATATGCAACATCATCCAAGTGTTCAGGTGAAGCTGCTTTATACCTGTCTCTTGCACAGGAGTTCCTGCTCTGGTGGAGGCCAAGCTCAGGACTGTTCCTGTCTCTGGTGGTGCAGTTGTTGTTGAATTTGACTGCTGCTCCCTCCCTACCAAGAAGGGGGTTGTTTAATGAAAAAGACATTACTTGGATTCCTTTTTGTTAAGTGGTGAATATCCCAATGGCTTCCCATAATCTTAATGGGAATGGGAATTCCCAGGCAAGGTTCTACCAGCAGCACCCATGCTACAGGCACTTGGGGCATGTGATAGTTGAGGGCTGGAGCATAGGAGCCTAAAAGTGGTGCCACAAGTGAGCTGGAGTTCATCATAACACTGTTAGAACTATAGTGGGCTAATCTAATTGGTTTATCTTGGATACCAACATGAAGTGTAAGAGGGTGACCTTTGCTTTTAACCTCCCTTTTTTGATCTGTTTGAAAAACTATTTTCTTCAGAACTGCTTTTGCCCAAGGATAAAAAAAACCTTCCTCTTGATTCCTATTCCCACTTGGTAGTTTAGCCTTGTGTCCTTGTGTTTGGTGTACATGGTCTGGCTGGCTAGGGTTCATGGAGGAGCAGCTGGCTCTACCTGAGAGGGCCATTCCTCCAACAAAGCAGAGGGGAACCTCTTCCTGTGTCTCCCTTTACATCATTCCAGCCTGCTGCAAGTCAGTCTGGCAGAGTATGGAAATTGCTTTTCATGACTCAAAGGTAGCTATTTGCCTTTCTGTCCTCTTGAGTTATTTGAAAAGCACTTACAGGCGGGGTAAGCCTCATGGCTAAATTTGTTCTGGCAATTAGCTGGGGACTGTCACAGGTATTCTTCAAAATCCTCAACATTTGCTTGTTGAAGTGTTGTAGGTGTTGCACCACGTGGAATTTGGCAAAATTTGGATGGCCATACTAAATTGTGTTGACTTCTAATGTTTGTCATCTTAAGACTTTTTTAACTAAAGGAAAAAAACAGTAGTGTCACACCTGTTAACTTATTAACAGCAAACAGGAGTGTCCTGACTCTGACAAGTGCTTCTGTTGTGCTGAAGGAAATTAATTTGGCACTGCTCTCAGTGGATATTAATTAAAATAAATGCTACTTTGAAAAAGTAGAATTATTGAATATTGCCCTTAGCTTACCTAAATGTGGATGGCAAGGGGATTTTTTCTGTCATATGATTATGGGTCAAAATTCATGTGATGAGATGATAACTTTGTTTTGTCAAGAGAGGATTTGTCAGTAATAGGAGTAATTTTGCTGTAAATTATCCAACCAAGTTGCACATAACAAAAATTACAGGAATTGGAAAGGTTGATGAAGAAACACTAGAGAACTTTACTGTACATACAAGAAGAGTAGTTTGTTTTTTCTCTCTATTGCCTAGCTGATTAAGTACAGCTTTTAACTTCATAGGTGGGGTAAGAAGTTCATTAATTCAAAACTTTTGTTTGGAAACAGATAATTGTAAACCCTAATCTAGAAAGTTGCTCTAGTGAGCTCAAACATAATGCATTACTACTTCAGAAATCTAAATCTCTGAATTCCACATACATGTAAAGAGTGAAGGTAGCTCTAGAAACAAACTATTTTTAGCTGATCTAAGAGCTACTACCACAAGTTAAAAAAAGGTGAAAAATGTGGGGAGTCTCCTGTCAGATGGATAATCTCTCTGTGTAATGCAAGTGCTTTTCATGGGAGCCAAAATATTTAATATTCTTGAATTTCTCTTGTTTACCGTTGGCAGGCGAATTCCACTAGAGGAAGTCCCAGAAGATGAGCAGGAATGTTCTACCTGGCTCCACAAACTGTATCAGGAAAAGGTTAGTTTTTTTTGTCTAGACAGCACTTGTGAGCCCTAGTGCTCGGTTATTTGTACTGCCAGTAGACCTTTGCAGTGTGAATGCATAGTGGTCCTAATTTGGGGGCTTGGAGTGTGTTGGCTTGTTTGGTTTTCAGGGTAAGTATTCTGTTTTTCCACATGCAAACTGATCTTGTGCTGCCAGCCATCTTTGCCTTTATTTTGTACTTAAAAAGCAACAGGAAGAAAGCTTAAATGAGGCTTTATAGAGTAGTTTTAAAACTCTTCTTTAGAAAGTTATGTAAGAATACAGAAATCAGAACTGTCTTCTGTTTTTGTTCCTCGAAAAGGCACTTTCTTAATCAAGAAGTAATTATGTGCTAAATGAGATATTTTTAGTGTATTAGAATTTTTGTCCCTTGTTTTACCTTGTCTTTTTTATCAAGGCAAACCTCAAGTATTAATAGGACAGGCTGATAAATTACTTTCACAGTGTGTGTATAGAAGGCATGCATTTAAGATTCCTAATTGCATAGGATGGGGAGAGAATAATAATGACTATGTGTTTGTATATTCCTGGTAGGCTTTTTTCTTATTTTCAAATGCTTTCATATGCATCCTTCAGTATTTCAGAATCTGTTTCTTCTGAGCTTTATCTCTATGAATATAGAAGATAACCGCTGAGGGATGTGCTTTCTGAATACAGCCCGCACTCCCATTTCAAGCAGTGGGAGTCATGGGTATGCATGGCATGAGGGCCTGGCAGCTCAGTTCACTTCAATACATTGATCAAAGTTAAGTATTTAGACTGGAATGCAGCAGTGCTTTGGATTTAAAGGTGATAGGATACAGCTACACTCTGGTTTCCTCTCACTGGAACAGCAAAATTCTGCTCTGCCATTTGTTGTGCTCTGTCCAGGACAGCATTTCTGTGTTAACTATGTCCTGATCTTTCTCAGTTTCATACGGTGACTGTTTCTGGTTTAATTGATAGCCCCTCTAACTAGCTTGCTTACAGGAATGTGAAAAGTAAGTGTGTCTTGAAAGCTCACTTGTAGATCTACTACCATTGCCTCTAATCCCCCTTCTCGTAATCTGTGACACTAACACCCAATTGAGACACAGCCCCCCAGAACCTTTGCAGAAAGGTAGGATGTTACCCTCAGGTCTATGCTTGTTCTACAGGCATATATGTGCAAATGGTCCTTTTGCTGAAAAGTGCAGAAGTTCACTTTCGGCTACTGTGACTTTGTAGTCCTTTTTCATGTTTCTGAGAACTGTTTAGATATTTGCAAGATAAGAACATAAATGAGAATGTGGTCCTGAATCTCTTATTACCTAGTTTTAAGTAATTAACTTCAACTTTTTTCTGTTATTCCCTCTTTGGTGGACACTTACTTACTTCTAGTGCAAACAGAATGTACATCAGACTGAAATATTTATATAGTATATCATAATATCCTTCATGTCCTTGTGAAAACTTTGCTGGTTGGTTAAATCTATGGTGTCCTATATAAGTGTAAGAGGGAAGGAATTTGTGTTCCATTTTCCACTAAAACCTGTTTGGTTACATGGCATTTTTTTGATTGATTGGGGTGGTTTTTGGTTGGTGATGGTTTGAATTTTTTTTCCTGAAGGTGACGTTTCTTTTTCTCCAGCTGTTTTGCATTAGTGAAACTGTTGTTTCATTTCAGTCATTCCTGGTTTACTGAATCCCATGTCTTTGTAAAATCAGACTGGCAGAGTTTAGAGCAGGGACAAGTTCTTCAGGAGTTTTGAGATGATGAAAGCCTGCTTGCAGAGTGAAAATGCAATTTTGTTTCACCTTTCTGCCCTGCATTTTTAAAAAGATAATTGGCTTTCAGGTTGGATAACAAGCAGCAGTGCCTCCCAGGTGCTGTTTCCAAAAATGAATTCTGTTTCAGATTGTCTTCAAAGTCAGTAAATATTTATCACGAAATGTAACAAGTCTGTATTTAAAGGGCAATAGTTCATTGCGAGATACACACTCATCCCTTTCTTTGTCTATTTTGGTTGCAACACTTTCTGTTTCAAAGTAAGGCAAGGTTTGCACACAGTCGGAAAGCAGAGCCCCTGTTTTATCATGCCTAATGGTTGCATGTGCCTTTGCTTATTCTCAGTGATTTCAATAATTTGGCAGTACTTTCTCAAGACTTGCATACAGTGTGCTGAATTACACTGTAGTAGTATGATTTAGTGGCTGGGGAGTGCCACAGGTACTGAGGTCAAGGCCTGTGCACTCATGGTGCTCAGGACTGCAGAGTGGCTGGAATGAGTGATAAATCAGCACTTGGTGGACAGTTTTTTTCCTTTTTTTTTTTTTTTTAAAATTGACATTAGTAAAGGAGTGAGGGTCTTTGAGAAAAGCTGGTTGCTATGTTTTTTGTTATTGCCTGATGTCACTTACATGTACCTCTGTCAGAGATACTTCTCTCTGGGAATCTGCAGTGTTTATTCTTGCTACTTAGTACTTCATTTTTTGGTTTAGCCACTGCTATGAATTCAGTGAACAGTCTTGCCAGATAAACAATGGCAAAAAAAACACTGTTCTCCTTCCTTTTCCAGGCTTACAATAAGCACTATGTTCTTGTGCTTCTTCCTCAGCTGGATTTTGTCCTTCCATGTATGGCCAATGCTGTATCAGTAAATGCCAAATTATGACAGAGGTGCAATTTGTGTTGCACGTTGCCTTTTTATTTCTTTTATTCCTGTAAATTGCCATTGCTAGAAAGGCTGCCTTTGACTTTAATGAGGACTGGGTTGAGTATCTTAGTGCTAGGTCTGAAGAGGTACTTTGTGATTGTCACAACTCAGCTAGCTCTTGCATGTTTGTTTTCTTTTTTCACCTCCTTACAGCCTCAGTGCCTGAAATAGAAGTTCTGCTTGAGAATCTTAATTTCCATTAAAAAGAAAGCAAGCTTCTAACTCTTCTCACTTGTCAGAGAAGCATGGAAAACAGGGCATGAAAATATATGCCAAAATGCCCTAGGGAATTAGCAAAGCCGAACTGAAGAGGGCAAGTGTACAGAACTCCAATGTTTGGGAACAAAGAGTATATTTTTGGATACTCGTTCTTTGTGGGCTTCCTCATGAAAAGGCAGCAGCATACCTCTGTCGTCAGACCTCCTGGTGGGAACAGGGAGGAGAAATCCAGCTGACCTCTCAGAAGATGATGGATGCTCCCTGCATTACCCCCACACTGTCTGAAGTAACTTAAATTTGGTGGGGCCAATAGAGGGAGCATGTTTCCATATCTGAAAATGATGCTTGAGTGGATGGGATTTATTACAAATTGAAAGCAAGGTCTGTATGCAGGGAAGTGAAAGTAACAATGTGGGTGAGGTGATTTCAGGAAATTTTGAGGTATGTTATGTGTTTAAATGCTGACTTGAGATGTTGATGGGTACCATAGGCACTCTTGCAAAACCTTAGAAGACAGATCAACCCTCAGGTGTTTTTTGCGAGGAAAGTGAATATATTTAAGCATAGGAGTCTTAACTGAAGAGCTGTTCCCCACAATGGTGTGAAATGCTTGGTCGAGGTGTTGGCTTTGACATTGTTTTGCCTGTTGTATGTTTTCTGTCTGTCTCAAACCTCTTGGTGAGATGTGGTCAGTGGTTTTGCTGCCCCTCATGCTGTGCAGAGCCAAGAAATGAAACACTGCTGTGCTTATTTTAAGAAAGCCTGTCCTGCTCTGTAGAAACAGGCCCTCTAATGGCAATACCAATAATAGTCAGGAATTCTTCACTTTCCTGGGTAATACTGGTATTTGGGAACCTAATTGTATATAGTAGAATTCAATTTGCTGATGATTAGTAGCTCTGTATTAAACCAGTCATAAACCAAAGTCTCAAGGCACTGTAAAGAAAACTTCATATACTGTGTAATCTGCTGAAGATGGCTAATTAGCCATAGTAATCCCAGTACAATCTAGCTTGCATGAGGAAAACAGTCATAATTTTTCTCATCTCAGTGAAGAGAGTGCAGTGCTTTAATTGCTGTGTAATCTCTTAAAAGCTGAATGTTCCCTTTGAAATAGATAAAATGGTAGCAGCTTGTAATTGCTTAAGTTGCTATTAAATAAATAAAGACTTGTTTGTGTCAGCTGGAGTGTAAGTAAGTGTAAAATCATAGCATAGTAGAAATAATCTTCCAATGGTTTGTTAGGAGTCTTGGCTTCGCTGGAACTTTTGGAAACTAAAAATCCTTTCTTAGAAGAAATATAGTACTTCATTCTGACTAAACTAAGGTTCCTTTTTATGCCAGGCTTCATTAATTAACCAATTTTATGTAATAACACAGATTAATAATATTTACTTTGGAACAAGTAGGGAGGGCTTTTTATGCCACCCACTTTTGTTATCTTTGGTTGATCAGATACCTGAAGGCAATGCTTTTCACCCACGTGGGCTCTAGAGGAAGGTACTGAATTCTAAGTCTTCTGTGCTTTAAAAATCACACACTACAAAACAGAAGAAAAACAGCCCCCACCCCCTATGAAAAGGGAGAGTTCTTTGGCCAAAACCAGTGAGACAATGTAAACTGGCTGCACACTCAACTGGCTGTAGAGAGGTTCAGCAGCCAAACTTTCTTCCACAAGTTTCATGGTAACGAGGTGAACAAGACTGTATCTGTGGGACAAAGCAGGCAGGAGGGGGTGGTGTCCTTTGGAGTATGGGACAAGATGGTGTCTGGTCACCTTTTCTGACAGGTTTGTGGGTGCTGTTTTAGAGCAGTGCAGTGGTTGGAGAAAACATTAGGGAACAGAGGATGTGCTGCTGAGCGTGTAGCCAGACACTACTCTGGCTTACCAGCAGTGTTTGGGCAGTGGCTGTGGCTCTTGCAGGAGGTTCACCATTACTACAGGAGTGTACATCCCATCACCCATCTTGCTTTATGGGCTTGTTAAACTCTCCAGGTATGGTATTTTTCAGGCTGCTATATGCAGAAGAAACAAAGTATGCACACTTTTTTTTTTTTGACTCTCTGTTCATTGACTTCAAAGTACAAGCTTTCCAGCCATCACTTGGTCTTTGATCTTCCCCTGTGGTTACAAGCCTGCGGCAGGAGGAACATCAGAGTCAGGAATGGCTAGTTTTGTTGGCAGGTGGAGATTTAATTGTTGCTCTCCTTTGCTCTACTAGGATGCATTCCAGGAAGAATACTACCGAACAGGAACCTACCCAGCAGTCCCTATAGTACCACCCCGTCGACCATGGACACTTTTGAACTGGCTTTTCTGGGCCTTATTGCTGCTATATCCTTTGTTCAAGCTGCTCATCAACATGATCAACAGTGGATCATCACTGACACTGGCTACTTTTGCTTTTGTTATTATAATAGGTAAGTTTTCTGAAACAAAAGGATTATTTACAGGGTAGCTGTCAGATATGATTTATTGAGGCCTGATAAATATAAAGATGACTTGTGAATTCAGCAGCCCATCTGATATTATATCCACTCTATCTTGAATAGGTTAGAAAGATTATTTATTTATTTATTTATTTATTTATAGTTGAATTATTTTTTCTAAGAGCTGCATACAAAATTTTCTGTTTCTGTAGAAATCAAAACGGTGACTTCTCAGTGGGTTGCCTATAAAAGGCTTTCTTTTCTTGTGTTGCTGGGTTGTACTTTAAATGCCTAGAAAAGAGGCTTAATGGTAATTTATTCTGTTGAGAATTCCTTTGTCTAATCATAGTCTGTCATGAACTGGTAATCCATGAACTTGTGATTTAAGCCCAGCCTGTTATGACCATCTACTCTGACTTACGTAGCACAGGGAGTAGACTATCACAGGTAATTCCTACAGTTCCTATGGTAGTTCTGAACTGCCTTGGTTTGTATTTAAACTAGTATGTTGTTTTAGAGGAGGAAAGAAAACAAAACAAGGAGCTGGGAAGGGAGGGAGATCTCATTTAGTGTCCTTCATGGAAGCAGGAACCAGGTCAGTTTGGCAACTTATATCTGAGTGTCTGTGATTGGGTGCTTTGTTTGAAGCTCCCTGCCAGAATAAGCCATACATTTATAAAGCAAATATTTTTTATGATTGCACTGACCATCACATGTATTTGTGGCTTCATGACTTCTGTGTGTATTACAAACACCCTTTTTAAAAGAAGCAGAACTTCACAGTCCTCCTGACTCTGAGTGAAGTGGATGCAGAGATACTAGAGATGGATTAAAAAGCCATGTTCAGAATAGCAACACAGAGGAAATAGGAAAACGTGGAGTATTTTCTTGTCTCAGAAGTGCATCTTTGCTCTCTACCTAGGAAATTGTTCCTAACGTGCACTATTTCTTTGCATTCTTAGAAGTCTGAATCTTGAGCAGGTCCCATTCTAGTCTGATCAAGATTAAGCAACTAATGTCCTTTGGCCCATCTGTGAAGAGCTCACTATGGTAGGCACATGATATTCTTCTTTTTCAGAAAATCCCCACCATGCTGCATTCAGCTGCTGTTGAGGCTTCTTATAAAGATAAG
Source organism: Acropternis orthonyx (assembly GCA_035583155.1). Taxonomy (NCBI): domain Eukaryota; kingdom Metazoa; phylum Chordata; class Aves; order Passeriformes; family Rhinocryptidae; genus Acropternis; species Acropternis orthonyx. Next base: position 32,933,458 of record JAWWEU010000111.1, read on the forward strand.
TGAAGAAGGAAGAATTTGGGGGGGGGGGCATGCAGGCAGGAAATTTACTTTGTGATGCTTTGAGCCAAAGGAAGGAAAAGAAGAACAAGCATAAGGTCTGATGTAATTGTTGGTACATTAAGTGGGCAGGACAGAGGAAAAAAGAGGGGAATCCTGTGCTCTTGTGCTCACCTGGAGAAATTACTGGTGCTTGTTATTCTGAGAATGCTTTGTGTAAAATGTGCAAGAATTTCTCGGAGCAGTAACTACAGCTTAGAAGCATCTTTTTTCACCTCCCTTACCCACAAGTAGTGCCCCCTCTCCTCTGCCTGGTGAATGGGCTGGGAGTGTAGTGTGAGCACCATGGGGTGTGCTCCTCAGGAATGGGAGGTATTAAGTTCAAATCCCCACCAGTTGCAGAGAAAGGTTGTTCGGCCTCCCCTGCGTATTCAGCACTGGGTGGGATGAGGTGTGATGTCATTGCAAATGCTTCATCCCTGGCAATAGCACTCGAGGGCATTTGTTCTGCCTTTGGAAGAAAGGCTGGCATAGTCTGTTTGGTACTGGATTGTGGAACAATGGCCTAATGGTGCACTGAAACGTAGCTATTGCAAACTTTTTTTAATTTGTCATCGTTTCTTCAGCATTTTCCTCTTAATTCAGTTTTCCCACTCAGCAGGGTGGTTGGTTGGGTGTCATCCCGAAGTGCTTTGTGCCTTTGTACCCTCCACAGGGACCTTTGTTCCATAAATCAGGGTTTCTGGAGTTTAACCTCAGGGCTGGATGCTTTAATGCTTGGCATTGTGGCATCTGTGATGGTTTTGAATTTAGCCCTTATTAATTTAATGGAGTGACACCACACCCTCACTCTCTGCCCTAAGTCCAATACCATTTTGCCATTAGTGACCTCGGTCACATCTCTTTCAGAAAGGGAGAGTTGGAACCTATAAAGGAAAAAAGCTATGATGCTACTAAGAATGGACAGCAAGAATGCCCTTTTTTTCTTTTTCTTGCTCTCTTTCTTTTTGCCTAGCTTTATTCTGCTTCTAGCCACAGGAAAAAGTTAGTAAGCAGGCAGGCTGCTGTGAGCCCTGTGTTGAATGCGGTGATAATCCAAAGGATTTATTCTCAGGTTATCTGAGAGACTGGAGCTAACAGAAGACTACAGCAGCAGTCTGCTGCCAGAATGAACGTGTGAGCTCCCAGGCTGCAAAAGCACAGCTGAAGAATACGTTCTGACTGCACAATGTGCATTGCTGCCCCATACACATCTGCCACATCTGTGGGATGGTGCAGGTTGCAGTCCTCTGCAGCCTTTGAAGGACCCCTGTGCTTAGCAACAGCTTTTTTCTCACTCTGCATACATGGTGTGATCAAAGCCAAAGTGCCTGTAACTGGCTGGGATCTGCAGGGCAGCGGAACATGCTGCATTGCCCATAGCAGAGGCTGTTGCCTGATTAGACTCAGCCAGCCACCTTTAGCTGATGAGCAGGAAATAAGAAAGATGATGTCACTTATTAGCGGACAGCAACTGCTGTGAAGCTGTGGAGGGAAGAGAATCCATGGCAGTGGAAGGAAGCTCAGCCATTAGTCAGACCAAAGGCAGAGCTGGGTTACTGCTTGAAAGCGGATGTGTCATTAAGTTCCTAAAGAGCAACAGTTATCTTAGTCTGGTTTTGCTTTACTATATCCCTATAAAACCAATGTTACTGCTAATTGGGAAGCATTGGTCTCTTTCTGTGGAAGCAGAAAAAAGCTTCAGCCCAAGCTGCCACATTGACTTTAGTAACCAGTAGCCGAGTTTTGTAGCAAGGGCATTGTCCCCAAACTGTGTTTTATATCCTAAGGGGTATCTCTGTCATGAATGTTCTGCATGTGATGCAGCCATCTTCTGACAGAGGAGAAACACTGTTTTATTTTGCACTTTGTCTCCAGCTTAAGGCAAGGGCTCAGAAGTGACTTCTGCAGTGGCTAGGAGACAGGGGTACATGGACCTTGGAGCTTGTGCCTCTTGCTGCCAGCTGGAACTGTCTGCTCATTTGTAGCAAAGCAGGGAGTATTGTATTTGCTATTTTTTCCAGTGTGACTGGTAATTGGGACCCCGTGGCTTAACAATGTAAAAGGAAGGGTTTTTTCTGTAGATTGGAGGGATTTATCAGATGACAAAACCAGCTTTTCACATTGCTTCTAGTATACCTTTTCTCACTGTTCATTAACTGAAGCAGCACAGGTAGTATTTATTTTTTTTCCTATGTCAATTTGACAGCTCACCTGATACTCCAGGGAAGTTTATCCCTAATAGCCCATTGTAGTAGATTGCTGGTTTTAAGGGCAGGTTTCTATACTTGATATGGGTGCAGATAGCACAAGATAAACCTTTTTATAGATTTTGATAGGAAAGAGCAGAGTTACTAGGAGGTCCTTTACCTGGTACCCTCTGCATTGTTTCCAGATTGTCATTTGTACTTTGGATAGTCTCTGCTTATTGTGACCTCTAGTAAAACACTTACTGGCTTGTAAGTAACTGGCTGTTCAGGTGAAAAGATCCATAAGAGAAATGCTCCACTCCAGCTGCAGTGGAAGGACTGTAATCTGTCAGACCTGAACTTTCAGATACAAGGAATGAATAACCGATGTATATACAGCTCTACTGGTTCAGCTCAAACTTCTTCAGCCCTAAATAAATGACATCTCCTCTTTATACTGCAAATACTGTCCCCTCTTGCTTTGCTGTGCAGCAGTTTGGCTATTTATACTCCCAATAATCATCCCATTGTGCACATATATAGCTACTGGTCTGGCACCGGGAGCCCTTTGTGATACTGCTTGAACCAACACAAGGCAGTCCCGGCTCCAGAGGATAAATGCTCAAGTAGTTTGAGGGACAAATGTCTCTTTTGAAAACCAGCTTTAGTTTCACAGGACACATGGCAAGAGATTTATGTACTTAGCTCACAACTGCTATTTAAAACTTGATACTGGTATTTTGGTGTTAAAGCAGTGAGCATGTCTGTCAAATGTCAGCATTTGTATTTGACAGCAGCTTCTTTTTTCCCCCCTCCTCCTGCTTCCCTAATCTCACTTGGCTTCAAAGAACCCAGTAGGGGTTGCCTTTCATGTTTTGGTAACTTGTATTGAGGAGGACACCCTTCATGCTTTAGAAGTACTTTATTATAGAGCTGTCAACAGCAGTTAAAAGATGCATGCAAAAGATGAGTGGGCTTCTCTGGGCTTTTAAAGGGAGAAGCAGCTCTTACATGTTTAATGCTAAAAGCACAATGGCATCTGGGCTGATGGCACAAGGCCAGCAATTATGTATTGGTTATAGGCAAGAGAAGTGTTTCATCTGAACTAAGTGTAAGGGGTAATGAGCCAGCTGGGATTCTGTGGGAGCTGCTGTGTGTCTGCAGTACAGTCTGTGCATGGGGGTCGCAGTACAGTCTGTGCATGGGGGTCACAGTACAGACCATGAGTGAGTCCTCAGGGACTGGAGTGTCCCAGTGCAGAGTGTGGACCAAAGGGCTGGAACATGATGTGACCTGGGCGGTGAGGCTTTTGATGCCCACAGGCTGAGATGAATGGAGGGTGAGGAGGGCACAAGCCAACAGTGTTATAGTAAGTTTTAAAAAAGGATACAAACCATATGCAGTATTCTGCCTGTGTTCATTCTGGTTGGTGGTGGAGACAGTCTGGCCTTTCAGCCTGGAGCCCAAAAACTGCATTTTTATTGTTGCTTCTTCTTCATCGTATGTAAGATAGGCCGTCAGTGGGAATTTCTACCATTCACATAATCTTTAGTCATACATACCTTAATTTTAATGTATTACCTATACAACTCAGGTGTACTGCAAACTATATATGGGAATTTTTGATTCCCCTACCTGCTGTACTTTTTATAGTACTTGCTGTGTGGTACAAAAGCAAGGTAACACACAAGAAGGAATTCTGAGGTGTGAGAGGAAAGGTGGAAATCCTTTGTTCTGAGCTAAGGTTTTTCTGAGGGATGTGATACTATGTGTGGAGGTGGTGGTTTTCTTGGAGCTAAAATACGTTCCAAGGAAGAGATTACATTATTGGCTCTGTTGATTTGTGTTAGCTCGGCCCTCCCTCAGCTCTCAGTACTCCAGCAGGCTGAACAGGTCCTCAGCAACCTCCTGCATCTTTGGGATGCTGAGTAATGGTGGGCAGAAGGATGGCAGGAGCTCAGTTCCCTTGTCATTTGCTGTGGAGCAGTGCAGCTGATAAGCCTCTCTCATGCGCTTCTTAGGGTAGATTTAAACTCTCACAGCTATTTCTTTAGGTACAATTCCTCCTTGATCTCCCTCTTACCTCTTTCTTGAAGTAAACCCCCCAAAGTTCCCCTTACTGTAGTTGTATTTAAGCAACAACTGAATCAGTCCTTAAATGTGACGGTATCACTGGGGTATGCACTGAGGCCCCAGGAGAGCTGTGAGAGAAGGCAGGCAGTGCAGGGAGAAACCAGGGAGACACCCCAGCACTTACCACCCTTTGCTTCCCCACGCTTGGCAAACATGAGCAGTCCTTCTCCTTGCACCCCACCTTTCCCAGAGTGCTGAGGGCTACAGGGTGAAATGAGGACAGAAGGCACTGGCAGCTTCTGACAGGGACAAAGGAGGGGGGTGGGGGGGGGGGAAAGACAGCCGAACTGCTGAACTAGGTATATTTTTGTGTCCAGGCAGTGGCATTCTTGGAACTGGATGAAATCCCCAGTGTGCTGTGTGGTTGCTATAACAGCTGCTCTTATTTATGCTTTCTGTCGATCTCCAGATGCTGTTTCTATCCCTTGTGGTTAAAATCTTAATGATTTCATACTTACTATTATGTTATGATCCCAGACTGCAGGCTACACGTTGGATCTTTCTCTTCTCTCTTCCTCAGCTCGTGGCCAGTTAAATGTCAGAGATGGTTTTCTTTTTGTCTTGTCTATTTGTGAGAGTGAAACCCTTTGCTTGTCTCAGTTGTGTATGTTTCTATTCATGGACTGACAGTGGAGTGTAAGTGACAGTGAGCTCCCTCAGAGCCAGCTCCCTTTCTGGGCTATTCATTGCACAGCTATCTGCCTGTGAGAGGGCCCTGCTTTCCTAGCATCCAAAAGACCTGAGGGCAGCCCTGTGGACAGACCAGCTTCCAACTGTCTAGCCGTCATGGTGTCACATCATGTGTGACTAATCTCTGGTATCCAGTTACCACTTGCACTCTAAAAACTGTCAATTTGCTGTCATACTACAAAACACAAGCCTGTAGTGATGTTCTTTTGTGGCTGACATTGCAATGCCAAGTTGCAGCTGGTAAAGCACATGGCAGCACTGGTTGCCAGCTGACAGCCCTCTCCCATGCAAATGCTGAAGAGCAGCAAGTGCCAGCACGCAGGGTGTTGTATCAGCCCTGCTGTTCACAAGTGGTGCCTGGTTAGTGGTATGAAGCCTGGGGGGGTTCTCTTAGTGGTCTCTGGCTCTGACTTAACCATAAAGAGTCCCTTGGCTTGTAAGAATTTGTCCAAGGTCATCTTAGAGAAGTAAAGACTGAGGGGGATGACATTCAGAGCACCTCACAGTACTGGATCTTTTCACCATCAGTCAGAAAGTGGGATTTCGAGGCTTTAAGGGAGGTTTTTGACTTTTTTTGTTTGGTTGGTTTGCTTAGGGTTTCTTTTTTTTGAAAAAGTATTCTCAGCAGAGGGAAGGTGTTTGTGACTTCCAAGTAGGTTTAGGCCTGAAAGCAGCATGGCAGTTCTGGATACGTACTGTAGCTGAGCAGAAGCTTGGGGAAGAATAGATTTTGGGCAGCTGAGCCCCTTGACCAAAAAAAACAAACTGTGAGGGAAGGAGTTGAGGCTAAATCACATTTAACTTACTTTAGGTGCTACAAATAAATAAGTAAATAAAATAATCCTTGCACATGATGAATTATTACCACTAAATCTGCTATAAAAGTCTTAAATTAACCTGGCCGCTTGTGACGTGTCCATGACAACATTTTTTTTAATCAACATCTGAAGTGCCCTTGCACTTCTTTGTGCTCTTCCAGACAGGGGGGGCTTTTGAAAGCCAGCAGAATTCCCTTTCCCTGCCACACCTCACATGCAGACATGTACATCAGTTCACTTTGTCACTCGCCTCCTGAGAGCCAACAAACACCAGCATCCCCAAAGCATCCCCATTAAACAGCTGGCCTTGTCCAGGGTTCAAACAGGGGTGAGCACTCCATGCCTGTGCCTCTCACACCCATGCTTGGTTCCTTGTAGCCTTGTCCCTGCTCATGGGAGAGGACACGTCTAGCCTGCGGATCTTCCTTCATGAGAAGCCGCAGGCAAATAACTTGATGTGGAAGTGTGGGAGCATTGACTGCACCTTTCATCGAAGTTCACACAGGGGTAGTGTGGGCAGTTACCTTTAATGCTGTGCTGCTCGAAGGCTGAGAACACTCTTATTCTCTTTCACCTGTGCAGACCTTCAGCCCTTGCCTGCAATGCAGCTTTTAACTGTCATTATTTTGCAGCTTCTGTTGGTGTCAGATGGATGATTGGAGTTACAGAAATTAACAAGGGCTCCACCTACGGCAACAATGACAACAAGCAGAAACAAAAGTAGCATCTGTAGAGACTGCTTCAATCCAAAGGGAACAAATGCAACTGCTGAAAACTCTTAAGTGCACATCACAGTCCTTCAAGTGACATCAGAGGAAGGGTAGGATGAGCAATTGCCGTGCATATCCAAATTTGTGCTCCTGTTGTTTTTCTCTGGGGGCTTGGGCTGATGACACACTTGAAAGATGCACTCCTTCATATACTCTCCACAACAGGTTTGCATTTGTGTGGTTGGTTTGTTTTCCTATGAAGTGTCTTAAGTTTTGAAGAAAAAAAATAAATTACAGTGTGCTTGTATGAGGAGACTCTACCTGGAAACTAAACAGAGGTGCAGGCTTTAATGTCAGGAGATTGTTACAAGGTGATAAAAATTGATAGTTGTTTAGATCACACAGTTTAACAACCATAATCTGTCAGTGTTTAAATACAGCACAGTAAGATGCTCTGCTTGGTTATACCAGTATTGGACTGAAGCAGCTCTGCTGAAGTGGCCTAACTGCAGTAGAGTTTTTGCCACTGTGCACTGTGTGGGCCCTTTAAAACGTGAGCCAGACCCTGGACATCCAGACATGGGAGCCTTGCAGTAGCATAGCCTGGAGCAGAGTTTGGCCCTGTGGCCTGAGCAGAGCTAAGTTAGCTACTGCCATCTCTTTCCCCAGGCCATACATCTAAGGGATACCTGAAACCTCTAATTCTTGAGAGTAAATGCCATTTATGGTTTGGAAAAACTGAGGTAATACAATTCCTTTTGGCTTTAAACACTACTTAAAATTCTAGGTCTTCCTAACAATGGTGGGAGAAAATAACTCGGCATGGTTTAGTGAAATAATGCAAAGTGTGCATTTGTGTGCTTACATTTGTAAGCCTCACAACCATACTGTTGTGATCCTAATTAATCTGCTTGTCTGTCTTTTTTGATAAATTAGTTTACCTTGTGCCTCATAACAGTCAGCCTGAGGTAGTAGTTAAATTATCTTTTCTTTTGGGGAGAAGAGGGGAACTTAAGACCAAGAGCTAAAGCATCCAATATGGTCTAGTTTGTTTTTTTTTATGTCTGTCTGGACTTGATTTGACACCTTTCTTAATTAAATAAAACTAGGATCAAGCTCCTTGATAAAACAGTGTTGCTCTGACCTTCCTGGTACTGACTTCAGAGCAAAGGCATCCTGTTTTTAAACTTTCGGAGTTAGGGATCTGCAGGTTACTAAAACAACTTCAGCGAATTACAGAAAACAAGAAAAAAGAGGGGACTTCTGAATACCAACAATTATGACTGAAAAAACCCTCAATCTTTTAAAATCTACAGATCCTGATACTTAGCAGTAGAGATTATGAGTGGCACTTTCAAAGACGGTCCATTTTCACTGTGCACAGGACTAAGCAATGACAGTCTCTAGTGAAGAAAGTGAGCAGCTGGTATTAACACCAGCTTTTCCTATAGTAAAATCGAGGCCAGAAGAAACAGGCTAATACAACAGAATATGAATCGTTCCATGAACTATGTATTTGCTGTTCAGTACATTAGATAATTGTGAAACTCATCTTTTTAATATGCAGCACCTAAAGACCAGGTGGAGTGGTGCTTTTAGCATGAGGCAGTAATTGAAGTTTATTGGTAAGAGGAGGCAGCAAAATTTACAACATAAAGGAAGGAATAGACAGGGGGGGTGTGAGACTAGTTTTGGGAGCTGTTTTCCACATATGTCTTGTGTACAACACATGAAATAGAGCCCAAGAGCAGAAAATGCTGCCATCCTTACAGTGCTGTTCTTTTAATAAAGCACATGCCCTGTACTCTGTTTCCTGTGACAAGCCAAACAGTGGAAACCTGAATATTATACATAACCCACAATCTGAAACTATCCTGTAGTAATGCTCAGGCACATTGTTGAGCTGGACCTGAAGACACCAAACGCAAGAGTTCGAAAATGGGTGTGAGGGAGAGATAGAATATTCTACCGTACATAGTACCTGGTAGATACAGTGGGCTTTTCTCAGGGTGGTGGGTGGATTCTGAGCAGCAAATACATATTTGTGTAGTGACAGAGATCAGCTGTTTTGCCTTTTTTAAAGAGCCACTGACTTAACACGTGGTAGGGAAGACATTTAATGCTTCTTCCAAATTTCAGCCCTTTCCTCTCCAACTGCAGCCAGTGCCACTTCTCCCAGAGGAAAATACCAAATGTGTAAATAGTACTTAGATTATTTCATACCCCTTTCTCTAGGACCAACCCTTAGAACAGATTGAGGGCCAAACATGCCACTCCTGGATCAGTCCTAAGTACTTCTTCAAGTCCCAGCACACAAGAACTGCCCCTGCCCCGGCCCCTTTCAGCACTCACTGACAAACAGGGAAAAGCTTAATGGTACTTGCCAAAGTTAAACCTATTCCAGTTCACTGTATTAAAAGAACGACTAGGTCATTAGGAAACAGTGTTTGCCCCTCATCCCTACAAGCAACTGTATGTTCTACAACTGCCTTAACAAAAGTAGTCTTAATGTTTGTTTATACAAAAATAAAAGTATGAAAAGTTGATATGCAGTGGAGTTTTCTTTTGCTTGGCAACGACAAACTAGTAAGTTTGTAACCCCTATAAGCTGTCCACAGTTCTTGTTTGTGTACAAGCGCATGTGAAACAAGGCAATTGAGAACACACTCAGATACTTCTCTTATACTGCAAAGTAAAGCACACAGCACGCTGGGGGGTACTTTTGCCTCAGCTACTTTCCTAGTCCCTTGCTGAGATGACAACATACTTACCCTCCTATCCCATAAAACTGAAAATATAGAACTGAAAAGAAGGGAAAGTCCTTGTTTAAATTCAGCATTATATTTTTGAGAGCCTAAATCCACTGCACAGGTGACATGCACAGCAAGGCTCATACTTTTCTAGATAGCAATGTAAGATTTTGTGATTCATCCTCAACAGCTCACCCCACACCTGGGACTAACCAAGGGCTTGTGGATTAAGAGAAAAGACACTAGAATAAAAACAGATACTAAAAGCAAGTCCCAACTTATCTATTTTAAGTGTAATGCTGTAACACAAATAATGTAAACTTGTACTAATGTTTACAAGTAACAGTTTTAAGTCACCTGTTTGTGATAGCAAGTTAAGCAATCAACTAGATACTGCGTTCCAGGCTGTTTCTTCCAATTGCTCAACACTTCTAACATCTCTTCCTTGTCTGAGACTGATGACAGCTGTGGTGTGGTAGGGAAATCAAAGCCCAGGATCAGAAATCAGCTTTAAAAAGCTAACAGTAAGTTCTTGGTTTTGCCAAACAGAACACAGGAATTAGCTAGAACAGTTCTCCCCTAGACCACAGAAATGCCATGGAGAGCACTCCCTGTTCAGAGTGCATGCACTCAAGAAGGAAGTTATCCCTGAGATAAGAGGTAGTGTCAGGAATTTCCCATCACCTTCTTTCCTCAGAAGATGAAAGTGAGGAACCTTAAATCTGTTACCAGTTGTACAAGAAGCATCTTGCACTGCACATCTCAGAAAGTGACAAAACACTATTGCAATATAAGAGCAGCTTATTCCAGTTAGATTAGCTTAGCAGTCTTACACAAGTGTTGCAAAAAAGTTAAAATGTGACACAACCCCCCTTTTCGGAAGAAAACCTCTTTACCAACATCTCCTAAAATAAACCATTTATTGAGAAAAAACTTATTTTTTAAAATTTCATTAATCAGCCTTGTGCATAACAAATCTGAAGCTTGCCAAAAACAAATAAACAAAAAAACCCAGTAAAAGTTCACAGTCAGTGCACTCAAACAGATTAAAAAACAAGGTCCATAACGCCTGGTAACACTACAGCATTTTTCTGAACCTAAATAGTTCAAAAATACTACATATTAACATTACAGTTCTCAATCAAATGAGAAACAGGAGAAAGAACAAAAAAGGTATGGTCCATATACAGTAGTAATGGCACTTTCACTGAAACATGCAGCTTCTTCCAACTTGCAGACACTGTCACGTGAGCAACATGTGCCAAGTAAAATGTACAGGAGCAGCAGAGAAAGTGACGCCCGTCACTTGTGCAGTCTTCGTTAAGTTCAACTTTTACACTGTTTCTCAGCACAGTCTTTATGTAAATATTACATACAGTAGTGATTAAAATCTTGTCAGAATAAAAAAGGCCAGAAATTGAGTAACTTCATTCTTCATCTGTGCAAACCTGTGAGGGAAGCAAAAGGCAATTACTTCAGTTGTCTCTCTGCACTACAGCAAGATGATGAGAACAGATCAATTTCTTTAGCACCTTCAAACATCTTTGAAGCTTCTTCCTGCTCCCTTGTTACACAGATAACGCATAACAAGCATTTATGTGCGAGTACAGGCATTCCCACTGCCAATGTGCAATCCTTTGGTGCCTAAAGCCGCCTTCTGCATCTGTGATGGATGGGATCTGGCTACAGTTTCATTGACAAGGGATGAGTATGACAGTCCCAGAAACACTGTTACTGAACCAGAACACCCAAGTGAATAACTTCGTGCTGGAAAATGGGACAGAATTCAATAACCTCCTGGTGCTCCTACTTCTTCACGTAAGTTACTGATACACCTCAATTTGTAGCTGTGAATATTTGCCTATTCTTAAGGAAAGAGTCACACCTTAGTTCATGCAAGAACTGCAGACTGTTGGTAACAACTGCCAGATAAACATTCTATATGAACTTAACTTTAAATAGGAACTTAAAATAAAAGCAGACCCTTGCACAGAAGAATGGTAGAGTTCTCAAGCATGTGCTGCTTTCACTTTTTATGGATAGGGCCCTTATCTCTAGAAACCCTGTACATCCAATCAGCTACCACGGAATTGAGGCTTGACTAGTCTTAACATAAAGATAATGCATATCAAAACAGCTGTGAAAGTTCAGTGCAGGGCATGTATCAGGCCCTACAGTCAAGTGCTTGCTAAAAATACCACATGTGCTTCTGAAAAGTTGCATCAACTTGATACCAGCCCCTCACCATGATACCAAGCCCTGTGGCATCACTGCAAACAAAGAGCTAACTAAAAGACATTTCCAACTCCCATCTGCAGTTTTTGTAGCCAAAGTCATCAGACAAACCTTGACAAAAGGATGATCAAGGAGCTGGCTGGCCGTCCACCTCATCTTTGGGTCACTTTCCAGGCAGTGGCAAAGGAAGTCTTTCCCTTCTGGGCTCACTTTGTCAGGAATAGGAGGCTTATGACCCATACCCACTTTATACATGATCTGGAAGTTGTGCTCATATTCGTGCCAAGGCCTCTGCAACAGGTAACAGCATTGCTAAGTGCAAACTTTACTGAGTAACTTGCTATCCAGCCGAGCATATATTGCTGTACTCCAGGAAATGAAAAACCACCCCAGCACTTGCAGACTTAAGCGTGACAAATTGCTGAGAATGGGACCAGAATTTGCAGAGAAACTGCTAAGAACAGTTTACATTTCGTCAGTACATGAAACATCCTACCTTGCCGGTGACCATCTCTATAACAACACAGCCCAGGCTCCAGATGTCTGCTGCACGTCCGTGCCCTTCTCCTTTAGCTCTGGTAATTACTTCTGGAGCCATGTACGCTTTGAAACAACATATATGGTGCCATCAGTTCATATAGCAGAAGGAACAGTATACATTAAGTGACTGACTGGGTAAACCAAAAGCTTTTTTAATACATCTGTAACGAATTACTACTCAGCTTTTCTTGCCAAGTTTTGCCATTTGCTGGCTTCTTGTTCTTTGACATGTTTGCAGCATAACTGTCTTTCAGTTTGAAAAGCAGTGAAAATGCTGCTACAATTACTGCAATTTTTTGAAAACAGATTAAGCAGCTGTTCAGTAAGAAGAGTACTTTTTCAGTCAGACTGCAGAGACAGACACAATTCCAGAAAATACAAGCTCCAGCATCTTTATGGTTAGCAGACAAATACAGTGTTCCCTCTCCTGTTATATCATTCACTGATTGTTTGGCTTCTGGATATAAAGCACAACTAGCTAAGGTAAAACCAAGTTTCTCTGAAACGCATGGTTTTACTCCAGCCCAGACTTCTGGCAGAGTTATCTTCTTTTATGGTAAGTAGACAACTACCTTCCTAGCACAAGCTTCCTTACCTGCGGTCCCCAAGGTACTGTTCACTTCTCCAGGCATTGTCTGAGTATTGTTCTTCAGCTTCACTGAGCAGCCAAAGTCTCCCAGTTTAATCAGTCCAGATGAGGTAAGAAAGATGTTGGCTCCTAGGAAACACAATTAAACACAGTAACACTTGTTTAAACTAGGGCTGAATTGAGGAATGAGGGCTTCTCAATATATGCTTGGCAGTTTCACAGTGGATAAATAGCTGAATTCACACTTAGAATCTTTAGCTGTGGATTAAGTGTGGAATATGACAGGATTAAAGATGTTTTGGTGGGTTTATGTTATCACAAAGCATACCAGACATTGACAAGTGTTCAAAACACAAAGCAGTATGGCAGGCAAATTGAACAGCTTTCCGTACAAGCCCATTACAAAAAATTACTCCTCCAGGAATTTAGGAATTCCAATGCTTCTCCCTGTGAGCATTAGACTCACTGCTTTGAAAAAACTGCTTTGTGGCAGAGGCCATTGCTGGGTACCTCCCACTAGGCATCTTTTCAGTTCTGCTGAGTCAAGACAGATGATAGCATACTTGCCATCAAAAACAGTGTGGCCAGCAGAACCACGGAAGTGATTGTACCCCTGTACTTGGCACTGGTGTAGCTGCACCTCAAGTAACAGGTCTGAGTCTCTCACTTCAAGCAAGTTGAGAGAAGGGCAACAAAGCTGGTGAAGGGTCTAGAGACTAAGTCCTGTGAGGTGCAGCTGAAGGAGTTGGGGTTGTTCAGCCTGGAGAAAAGGAGGGTCAGGGGTGACCTTATCACTACAACCACCTGAAAGGAGGTGTGAGCCAGGTGGGAGGGTGGTGATCTCTTTTCCCAGGCAACCAGTGACAGGACAAGAGGACATGCCCTCATGCTGCACTGGGGAGGGTCAGGTTGGACATTAGGAAAAATTTCTTTGCTGAAAGGGTGGTCGGGCTGCCCAAGGAGGTGGTGCAGTCACCATCCCTGGACATGGCACTTAGTGCCATGGTCTAGCTGGTGTGGTGGTCATCGGTCAAAGCTGGACTCAATGACCTTAGAGGTCTTTGCCAGCCTTAATGATAATATGATCACAGTCAACTTGCAAAATGGAGTTTAGAGCACTACAAAACACGTACTCCTATTGCACTCTGCTTTCTGAGTAACTTTTGGAGGAGGGCTACCGTTAAAATAGCTGGCTACACTGCCTGCTTACATTAGAGCAAAGCTTCCTAGCATAGTTAAAAATCTCCAAAGGGAATCTGCAGTTGGCTTCAAGTCAGTTCCTCAACACAACACTGCAAAATAAGCCAAGTGGTTTTGACAACCTGTGGTTCTCTTTAATTCAACATCCTGCCAAAATGCATGCTGACAGCCAAGAGAAAACAACTAGTGCAGAAGGAGTTCACTATATATGTCGGGCCAAAGCCTGGATTCTGCAAGTATCACAATGAAACCACAAGTCAACTGCAAGTATCACCAGGCAGAAATAGAGTTTCAGCTGTGATCTGTCTTGAGGAAAAAAGGATGGTATGCACAGAAGAAAACTGTACACTTACTCTAGGAATAGGCAAATGTTGGGGATTTCATTACACATAGCCTCTTCCCAAGTCACATAAAAGATCAGTTAAAAAATGGCTCATGTGAATAAAACCTTCAAAGTTTCTCACTTTTGTTCCACCTTGAACACAGGTCAGTGCAGAAGTTCTTGTCTGCGCCTCCTTTGTGTTATGTTCTTACTTAATGACTTTTTCCAGTTAGCTTGGTCAGGGCTTTCCCAAGATACTTGTAGAAAGTGCAAAGAATCCTCAAAAAGCTCAAGTTAAAAAAGGCAGTGTAGGGTCAATGATGCCCAAAATCCTGCCCATTTCTCAAAGGCTACCTACTGTAAGAATGGTTGATAACTATTTAGTCCAAGAGGAGTTATACAGAACTGCAATAAAATAGGGAGTAAAATCATTAACCAAAATAAATCCCAACCTTTAGTTACTACAGGCTTTTTTACAAGTTCTGAAAGAAGAACTAACATTTAGGGAATACAACTCTTCTGCACACTGTGTCCATAAGTTTTCCACTTCTGTCATTCAGATGCCTACACATTCTCCAGAATTCTTTGCCTGGATTCTGCAGTTTGCCATCAGAGGGACAGACACGTCCAGGGACACTAAGGGTCTTGGCATTAGAAGAGTGACAGCTTCTTTTTCCTTTGAACTACTGCCAACAGCTTCTCTAGTGATTTTCAAGCAGTTGCTTGTCATAGAGAAAGTAGGTGCACTTAGCCCAAGGAGCTTGGGAAAAATGGCCATGACTAGCAAACACTTTTTCAAGGATGGTTTGAAAACCTGTCTCCATTCCTCAAGAAAGCACCACAAAAATTTCACAGAAGAGTACAAAGCAGTTACCAACTACTACAGTGGGTGGAGCCTGACAGGGCTGAAGTGCAACAACCTCATTTCCCAGTAAACCTAATGCTATTGGAACAGTTTCATTTCATGCAGTTCAGAACCTGCTTCCAAGGCCTTTCAAACCGAAGTCTGTCCTTTTAATAAACAGTAATGACAATTCAGCATAAGTGTTACCATGAAAGCTGCTGTGAGCCCTTTTCCTGAAAGCACCTGGAACTGTCAAATGGAACAAAGCCCTAAACCAAAGTTCCACTAAGCAGAGAGAGACAGCACTTGACTCATGCTGCTGACACTTTCTGTCAGCTGAATAAGGCTTCCACTGATGTGCTATCTGCTGAAGCCTCTGTTTTTTAAGATGCTTGTTCAGAAACCAAGACCAGACTCTGGAAGGAGTCTTTAAAAAGGGTCTCCTTGTTAAAGAAAACCTGAACAGAATCCAGCAGGACCTGGGTAAGAGAAAAGACGACAAAAGGGCAGTACTTTGGGGATGACCAAGGCTACCGGGAATGTAACAAAATTCCTACCATATCTGCATGGTTAATAGGCAAAATAAAACCAGAGACCACAACTGAAACAGCAAAAAGGCACCACACCCCCATCTGTTCCCTCCCTCCCCCTGCACATACACTACCAAAAGCATTTTCATTGGATGTATGAGGCAGAGACCAGAGGTTGCCAAGTTCTGCACAGCCCTCCTGCTGTGGAAGTCCTTCCAGGAAGACTACAAACAAAGAGCAAATGGCAAAAGCCATACTCCTGCTAGAGAAAACAAGAGCCATGACCTAAAGCATTTAAGCTCAAGTTTCACACCCTTTACCTCTGCCAAATCAGTCCCATGGTAAGCACAGTGAAAATTGCACTAGCATGATAGTCCAAAGGTTTTGGTGAAAATCCTGTGAATCCAAGGAGCAAGACCAAAAGCTTCACTAATGGCTGTGGCATAATTCCAGAAAAAGAGGCAGCTCGTAGACATTCTTCAGCCAACGCTTAAGCAGCGTGGCAGCCAAACTGATTCAAGAAACAAACAGGGCAAATTCTACTCTTGTATGAGAAAACTCGGCTTTTGCATACTCTTAGAAAGCATGACACACACCCATAGTCTCCTGTTAAACAGTTTTCCATCTCCTGCTGAACGACCTTCCTTGCCTTGTGCTCATCAGTAAGACAGGAATGGCAGGAGTTCTGAGCTAACAACACAGTTAACAAGAAGGCAGTAACAGTAGCAGTTTGATGAAGACTTCTGGCTTCGAGCATATCATTCACACATTCCTGATTTACTAAAGCTTCAGATCCAATCCCTTCATTTTCTGTGTTCATACTGGAAACACAATCCAAACACTCTTCAGGAATATGCTCTTCTCTCCTGAAGGGAATGCACAAAGCATGGCCTCACTGATTAATTCCTCTCAATTTAGCACTCTTGAGAACACATGAGTGCTGTGTCTGGTTTTTAGTTTCCCCAGTACAAGACAGACAATGACATACTGGAGCAAACCCAGGAGAGCAGCATGAAGATGGTCAGAGGCCTGGGGCACACAACATACAAGAAGAGGCTCCAAGATGGGTTTGTTTAGCTTGAAGAAGGGAAGCCTGGGGGAGTACGCATGCAGTGGAATTTATTGCAGTTTTCAGCTGTGTAATGGGAGAATATCAGGAACATGGAAACAGACTTTTTCCTCAAAGGCACACTGTAAAATTATACACGACAATGGACACAACAGCAACCTTTGCAAATTCCAGGGAGGTATCAAAAAAATCGTTTCCAACAATAAGGATAGGTCAGTCATTGGAACAGAGCATCTCCATCCCTGGAGATACGCATGTATCTCAACAACAAGCAATCTGATCAAATTTGACATTGGATCTGATACTGAGGCTGGGACTATTTAGAACAGAATGCTCAAATAAGAGATGTCCACAGGTTCCCTTCAGCATTAAATATGCCAACATTCTTGATCACTGTGCAGGACAGCTTCCTGACAAAAAGTGAATTCCAACAAAGGAAACTGGGCTCAGCCACAGGGGTTAAGATTCAAAATCCAGAAGAGAGATTAAAAGAGTATCCCAAAAGACTAAGTTTGCTACATACTAACACCACCTACTTTTCACATTGATGCAGATTAACAAAAAACAGTGCAGCCAAACGTAACAACCAGCCAACATGACCCTGTTTGCCCTCACAACCACAGGCTGTGGCAAACCAAGGTTTTCAGCAGCTCTATCTTGCTTCATGTTTCACCCTCACAGAATTGGATGCCCCTGAAAGAGAACCGTGGCACAAGGGGATGCTACTAACCAGAAGACTTATTTTTGAGCACAAGGTACTTGCAGACACCAACTGTGAGACACGGATAAACCATTATTGTAAGAATTGTTTATTTGCTGCTAGAAGAAACAGATCCACAGTAATGTTTGGCAAACTGGCCATGAGAGATGTAGCATGATCTGACCGCAAGATTTTCATAGGAAAGCCCTTTTAACGGTCTGAATGACATATCATTCTTCCCTATTAGAAAAATAAAGAGTACCTGTCTACACAAGAGCTGTAAAACCAGAGTGTTCTTTACTGCTATTAGCCTGAAAACTTGGGGATGCAATGTTAGCATAAAAGGAGACACAGAACAAAAGCCTTCCAATGCAACATCAGATATCTTTTGTAAAAATACCCTCTGTGGTCTGCCTGCATGTTCTGTCATGCACTTTCAGGAAGGTCTATACATAGATTTGTCTGCAGTGACCCTCTGTTTATAACTGCTTATAACTGCTGTTACTT
This sequence comes from Acropternis orthonyx, assembly GCA_035583155.1. NCBI lineage: Eukaryota > Metazoa > Chordata > Aves > Passeriformes > Rhinocryptidae > Acropternis > Acropternis orthonyx. The sequence continues at coordinate 32,951,320 of JAWWEU010000111.1, forward strand.
TTAGGAAACACCCCAACATCTGACATGAGGAACGTGTTGCAGCAGAAATGCCCTCATATAACACACCATTACAGCAGAAGACCTATTTGGAAACATATTCAGATATCATCAATGACAATGAGCAGCACAAAAGAAATCCCTATCAGGCAGCCTCGGATTTTGATCACAGCAAGCTTTCAGGAAACTATAATCCAGCTAAGCAAAACCTGGACATGGAATGATCAAGAAAAGGGCAAAGGAGGGCACTGTGAAAAGCACAAAGGGGAATCCACAACTGTAAAGAAACCTTTGGTGAGGAAGGAGAACCAGAAAAGGTAAGATTGCTGGGGAATGGGAGTGAGGGAAAGTGTTTTCTAGGGAAAAAAAAGCCAAAACTGACTCAAGAGTGGCCTACCTGGGTGGAAGGCCTCTGGATCGTAGATAGTTCTTTTCCCAAATGAGAAGCACGAGGCCAAAGGACCAAGAGCAACTGGGAACCTCCTACACTGCTGCGGTGATTCAAAACCCTGTGAGCAAGAGGGACATAGAAACCCAGCATCGTTGGGTTGCACTGCCTTGCCATAAAATGAGCATTTGCAGGGCACATTGTGTGCATTGTTTCCCCTGCCTTTGGTTAACTTTCTGCCACTGGTGAGCAAAGTATGCCAGACTAACAAAACCAAGATAACTAGATATGGAGGATGTTGTTGGAAGGCGCAGAAAAAGAAAAATGAACCTGGAATGAGGACTGACACTGAGTGCCTTAAACACATGCCAAAACCAACCCCCCTTTAGTTACTGTAGTTCATGTCTACTCATTTTGTAAGCAAATACTGACAGCCAGGCATGAGAAGATAAATGTATGGAAAAAAACCCACTAGGTAGGTAATTTTAAGATATCCCTTTAACTTCCTTTAACAATTACTATGTTTAAGCAACGACTCATCTGAAATCCTAAAACTCTTCGGGAAAATGGAATCACAAGAAAAGTTCTGATGCGCACACTGCTTGTCAGCTCCAGAAAACACCACTGGTATTTGCACAGACAAGAAGAAAAACAGCATTACGTAACTCGGTACATTTTTACTAAAAATGCAAGGACTAAGAATTAAGATTGTTATAACAATTGTCCAAACTCAACAACCTCCAGAGAAACTATAAAAATCATGGGCACAATTGATGAGTTTGAAATGACAACTGTGAACATTTTTTATGACCTACACTTAAACAAAAGAGCATGTTAATAGCCAATAACCTGTACACTAAAAAGTTAGTGGAAGCCTTTATACATTTAATGGCTGTATAGATAATGCACACTAAATCTGCAGATATGTTCCCCCATCCTTCCCCCTGCTCTCATCTACCACACTGGAACAAAAACATTACCTTTTTTGGTTAACATTACCTTTAATGTCTCGATGAACAATACCATGTTCATGTAGTACATTGATAGCAATCGTGATTTGCTTTGTGTAGAGCCTAATGACATGCTCCTGAAGGCCCAGCTTTGATACCTCCTCCAGAGTGCCCTCATCACAGTACTCCATGAAGATGTACATTTCTTCCTGTTGTGGGAACCAAACCAGATTTGACTGGGTATAATTTCTTACATTTTACTTTTTTAAAATACTGAATTAGAATCAATTTTGCCTTCTATCTTTCGTTGTTCATGAAAAGACCAATGAAAGTATCATGTAATGTTTTAATGGAAGTATCTCTTATGGTAGACTATCTAATAGATCATCTCTTCAAAATTCTCTTCTCGCTGGCATGCTGCAACCTAATGTTTTCTATTGCGCAGCTATGGAAATTCTCTGCTACATATCCATCTGCATCATTTGTACATAACTGATACTATTTGGGTGGACAAAAACACATTACTTTGGCATCAATCAGAAGACACTTTGAAAATCTTGCAGGTATATTACACAGAAATCCAAAAAGATCCTTCATTTACTTAGAAAAAAGCAAAAAAAACCTAAGTGTTTTGGGCTTGTTTTTTATCCCTTTTTACTCCCAGTTCCTGCAATAATCATGTGTTGATTGTTTGGGATGGGCAAGTTTTTTGTTGTTTTCTGTGGCTTGAACAAGCACGCCAACTCTAACTCACTTTAAGGAAAAGTTAGGTTACTGTTCTCACTCTCTGTCTCCAAGCCCCGCTGATTTCAGCCAGAGCCAATTAATATAAAAAGATGGCAAAGACACTGAGCTCTTAGAAACTAGTCGGAGAAACCAATGACCCAGTAGCACAGACACCAAAATTTGTGTCCCCAAGTAGTGAAATGCAGACAGAAAGCAGCCTTTGTCCCTTTTCAAATCAGCAGTGGGTCATCAAATCAACTAATTCACATTGAGCAAATCAGTCAAAGCCACTCAGCGCTTCCCAGCCAGACACCAGGATTCAAGACTCACAGTCCAAGTGGGAAGAGTATGTGGGAAGCAGAGAAGAATAAAAGCAGCACACAACTCTGGAATCCAATTCCACAGGAAAAACACATTTTTCATCAGTTCTGCTGCTCAAGAAAGAATACTTTTTTTTCCCTTGTGAAGAGGTGCTACCTGAATTCCAATACTTCTCTGGCATCAAGACTTAAATGCCAGCACTAAATTTTTCCAGGAATCAACATGATATGATACCAGTAACAACCTCTGCTGCTAACAGTGACAGGTTTTAGCCTGTGTAGCCTTTATCTACACAAAGAAGTTACCACATCATACATGATACAGCTTGCTTTTAGAGCAGCTCACCAGAGTAGCAGCACAGAATAGCTCCAGCATTACTCACTCGATTCACTTACTGTGAGTGCTTCTCTGCTTATGTACTAGTTCCAAAAAATTTCTCCAAACTATGTTTCAGAGGCCTCAATATTCAGAGAAAAAAAGACACTGGTATTCACAGAAATAACCAATTAAGATGAACTAGAATGTTCTCAAGCAAAGCTTCCAATAATACAAAGCTCCTAAAAATTTTCTTTCTGCCCTATAAAAAAGCCCCAGTAATTTATGTTTTCTTACCCTGTGGAGCTCCACACCAAAATAACGAACCAGATTAGGGTGTTTGATGCCTTCAAAAATCTTCAGTTCATCAGCTGTTTCTTTGATGGTTTTGTGATCATTAGGTTGAAATCTTATCTGCAAGAAGATTTGTCATTACTTTGCTGTAGTTTAAAATGAATAAGGAACAACAACAACAACAAAAAGGCAAACAACCCATCCTAAATTGAACAAAAACCAAAAAACAGCTAAAAAAAAAAGTGCTTTCATTTTTTGTTTTTTTTTCATTTGTTTGTTTTTTTAAATAGCATCACACAAAAAGCCCCAAAATACTACCCCTTCATCCCCAAACACACAAAGCACACTAAACAATTTTTGGAAAATAACACTGAACTATGATGATCTATAAACTTTAGAAGAGCAAAATGCTGTTACTTAAATGTATAAACAAAAATGTGCACATACACATCTCTTCCGAGCTTGCCTTCTAGCTTACATGTGGTAGATAGACTCAGCACAGGAGAATCTGAAAGCAACCTCGGTGAGAGCTATCATTCAAGAAAGACCTGTTGCCAGGTACTTCATCACTGGAGATTCTAAGGAATTTCTCTGGGGGCTTCTTCACTGAGAATGAGGCAGGTGCAAGGAAAAGGTGTGGCATGGAACAAATACAGTTTTTGATGAAAGAAACAGGTTTTCATTACTTCTCCTACAATATATTGTGATGGATTGTTCATGGAGGAAGAAAGTTAAAGTCTTCTGAAAAACTGATTTAAAGCTTCTAATCACACAAAGATAAGCAAAATGAATAGCAGCTTATAGAAGATGCTACTTTTACCACACTGGTAGAAAGCAGAAGCTTCATTAATTGAGTGCAGAACAACTGCTAAAGAAATAAATGCACGTATTTTGCCTTCGGTTGCTAGCATGTTATGATTCTTGTGTTCTGTATAACAATTCCAGGATACAGTTTGTACTCAGTGTCAAATTAAATATATGAAGATTATAAAAAGGTTACAAAACACTCAAGTATTTTATGTATTTGCTAATACACAGCTGCAATATTACACATTTGTAGTAGAGCTTGTATAAGTTGAAGTAATATCAATGATACTGTGGTTAAGACAGTAGAAGAAATCTTGGGCCAAGGGCAGGGGTACAGTGTTTTTAACCAGTTTAAAAATAAATAAATGTATCTTCTCCCAAGTTATTCTTAAAGAAATACATAAAAGCCTTTCATTTGGAAGTTGCACACAGTTTCCATGTGTATGTTTCCTATATTTAGCCTACTAGTGAAATGTCTGTCAAACAAGGTGTATTTATAAACTTATTTGAGCTTCTTGCTAAGGAGCACACAGGTGCTAAACTGTAGAAAGGGCCTGCACCTAAAAAGGAATTTTGAATTCCAGAAACAGAGTGCTACTGATAGGGGAAAAAAAATTTTATTTCATCGGGAGAAAAAAATGTAACAGGTACAAAATTTCAAGTGTTGTTATTAGTCAGTGAATGAGTATGGTACAAGAAGTTAAGCACAAGCCCAGTCTTGCTTTTCCACACACTGGAGAATATGTAAGTACTGTTAAAAACAGTTGATGCTTGCAGTTGTCTCAAGATCTGGAACTGCATTCAAACTAAACCTTTTTTTTTTTTTTTTTTAAGGTGTTGTAGGGGAAACAGATCTCTATGCCTACACAACTTTACTTACTTCTATCCTGAAAATTAGAGTTTCTGTACCCACCAGGTTAGTCAACAGTTTTGTGACTCAACCTAGCTCACTGAAACTGCAGGAGAAGCTGAAAAACATCTGATGTCAGACTTCCTACCTTCTGCTCTCAGGAATAAAGAAAAAACTAATAGAATGTGAAGGGAAACACTGCAAAGTAAAATATAAATTTATGTACTATCTTCACTAATCTTTCAAAATTATTTAAGATCTGTTAATGGGAGTTCACATATATTAAGCAAGCATTAATTAAATTCACAACTTCCCTGTAAGATTAGTAAGAAACATCCATTTTACATAAATTTAAATTGAAAGTTATAAACTAAAAAAGCATAAGCAACTCATGGAAGAAGAAGTGGTAACAGCAGCTGTGGCTACATGAAGAAAAATCTGTCCTCCCATTCTTTCCCAGTTAGCTCACAACAGTGTCCAGAAACCCTCAATGTCTGCTGAGTCATGAACAAGTTTAGAAAAAAAACAAGGACAGCAGTGATTCTTGTATACACAGTACTCACTTCCTTCATAGCCATCAGCTCTCCAGTGTCAACACTGATACAGGTATAGACCTTCCCATACTGGCCTTCACCTGCAAATTAAAATAACAAAAATTACACTACATTCAATAAGCAACAGCTACATCAATTCCAATAAGAAAACATCACCAAAACCAGCTTGTCAATGTTTTTCACCTGTATTTTAATTTAAAACTTCAAGTAGCTTTTAACTGTAGCATCTAATACATATTCACAGACCTAAATTCCAGCTGATTAAAAAGTAAAAACATTACATTAACACGGTGACCTGAAAGAAAACTTCTCCTGGACTTAAGGGTTTTCCCCCAGAATCCCAAGCCAGAGAGTCAAAAAGGATCACATGGGGGAAGCAACAGTAAGATTGGTGAATTAAATCCCAAAGTTTGAGCTCATTTCCATTAATATTTCTGGTTCTTCCAAATGCAGAACTCAAAACATTTTATAGGGTTGAATACACACAGATATTACAGGATCATATCTAAGTAATTGTCCTAACCAAATCCCTCTCCTTTTTTGTTTCGTATTTGATCACCATGAAAACTTCATTGGAGTTTCACATTAAGAAAATCCTAGCTGCAACACTATTTTGTATTTTAACATTCTTATTTTGGTAAAGCTGATACTACCTATGTGGAGACCCATGATTTCAAAAGATTAGATTCCCTTCAAAAATACTATGTTTGGTACTTTAGCCTGATAAATGAAAATATAATGGACATACCGATTTTGTTTCCTCTCTGCCACTTGAAAGTCACTTTTCTCAAGCCTACATGCATGACATTATCATAGGATTTTGGCGTGTCACAAACTTGGCCAATGATGTTCTTCCTTCTCATCTCTCTGTATCTCCTTTCTTCAAACAACTGAAGAGACTTTTGAACAGCTTCCATCGGTGCTTGCTTGGAAGCAGTGTCTAAAAAGAGTGATGAACAATTTCCTTGACTGAGAAATAGTCACTGTTACACTTTGTTACCATTTGATATCACATGAAATGATCTGAGTTAAAACTATTTTGTGAGTCTCATTGAAGATGTAGGAAAAGAATAAGACATTTAAACAATCACATATGAAACTATCAATGAATCACATATGAGACTAAGGTAAAATGAGAACACTGATACTTTCCTAACCATCTCTTATTTGATTCAACAAAATTAAATGTGTGAAATGCAGCACACTTCTTTGCATGTGACTTGTAACTACCTTCTGATAGTGGAATATGTTAGGGTGATTAAGAGCACTAAAGAAAGATGGACAGGTAGTTTTGCTCTACAGAGATATGAGAGGTTTCTTGAGAAACTCATATCATCTGTTATTTCAAAGATTTAGAGGCATTAGAAACTCCAGCTCTCAAGTCCTGAAACAGAATCCTAGTGAGTGAGGCCACATTACTTCCATCCCCTCCTTATAAAGCACAAAAATGACAGACCTGACACCGGTAGTCTAACCTGTTCCTAACAGTCTCCAAAAGATGGAGATACTGATACTCCCAAATGATATATTCTACTTCCCACCTATAACTAATACTACTTCCTCTACACTAAATATTCCTTGCTGTAGTTTTAAGTCTAAACCTTTGTCTTGTCCACAGTGGACAGTAAAACCAGTTCCCATTACAGCAGTCTTCTAGAAATTTGCAAGTTCTCCCTCATTCTTTGCTACTCTAAACAAATTCCTTTAGTATTTTATGTTCCGAACAAAAAGTAAGACTTCTTGATTTCAGAACAAGAACTTGTAATTCTTCCTGTGTTCTGTCTAAGCCATATAATAAGACTGCTTTGTAATGTGACAGGTTTTCTTCTAATGTTTCATGAGGCTCCACCCTGCCACAATATATGCAAGCAAGCCTCATGTATATATATTATATATATATACCTCTGTACAGTACAGGAGTGGCTGAAGTAATGAAGTTACTTTAAGTTTCAGGAAAATCAGCAGCAGGACAGAGAGGGCCCCCAAACAGCCTTGAATTTAAGAAACAGTGTGGGATCACACACACTGTTAGACACCCAAAATAAGAAAATCCCACATTCTCATGCAACTCATAATTAGGGTGAATAGGGAAAACAAACTTCTGCAATTCTTATTTAGTAACAAACTAACTCAACTTGGTAGAACACTGCTAAGTGTTATTTCAGAAACTGAAAAGAACTAACTTTTATGAATTACTCCCACCTCAGAGTGTACCCCTTGAGATTTTTTTAGCAGTATCTTACACCTGCCATCAGGATTTTATTTTTTCTCCTTCCTACATGTAAAGCTGTGAAAACCTCTTACAATTAGCAATAAAATTAAATCTTTTAGTACTTTAAGCACTAGTTTACCAGACTAACATTACTAACATTTAACAATATTATATTATAGTACTCCTAAACACCTACCTTTGGTCTGGTTGATCAACGTTCTGAGCTCCCAACTCCGCCGGGATGAGCCACTTGAATCTCCTTTTGGATACAATGGCTCTAGAGAAATAACAGTGTGAGAACAAAAGTAGCTTTATCTCATATTAAGGATTATGCCACTATATTCAGGAGAAACTGAGATCTTACATGTCAGGACTAACATACCCCATATGTATAGCAACATATGCTCTTGAAATCAAAAATTAACTTCCCTTTAGAAAACAAATTATGAAATAGAATTTAATTTATACAGAAACAGATCTCCCTCCACAACTGAGGTAAGCACTTCAAGCCAGGGCACTCAGAATCAAATATGCAAAGTATCTGCAGGCAAACAATTTTCCAGGGTTCCTTAGAATAAGGCTTGCAAACATTCCAATTTAAGCCAGCTTCCTCTTCATATAGATTCAAAAAACTGGAATAAGCATGAGGCAGACAATATTTTCAACATTTGCTTAAAAACAAAGTAAGATAAAAAAAAACCCCTCAAACCTCTTAATACAAATTTTTAAGGCATTTCTCTTTGAAATCCAGAGTGGATAATCACAGTATCAACTCCACTTTGCTGCAGATTTTGTACTTCCTTTTAATTTGCAAAATCAATCTTTCAAGGTATTTGTTGCAATAAATACCACATTATAGAGGAGCTGGGGAAAACTGAAGGAGGAGCCCTAAACAGGACATGAAGTAACACACCCTGTCCCTTCTTCCAGGATTCAAATAACAGCAAGTATTCTTAACATGAATACTGCAGTGATAAAGAACTGGACAGAAAACACTTCACTGTCCTGAAGGGTCCAGCTCATACCTCATTAAGAGTGTTTCAGAATCTACTGTCAAATGGATTATATAATTCAGAAATCATGTTACTAATTTCATTTTGAACACTGGAACTTATTAAGACACCAGGAAATCTCTTCAGATACAATTCAGAAACAATATGAAAGGCAAGAGAATAGTGGATATGTCTGAAAACGAAGAACTTACCCTGACAACGTAAGCCAAAAAGTAAATCTACGGTTTTTGAATGCAAAAAGGTAAAAAAAAAAAACACTTGGAAAGGGTAAGAACTGGGAACAGAGAGAAACAGGTTAATGACATAAATCATCTACACATCCAGGTCACAATTTGTTACTGTGACAATCACCTTCTCGCTCTTCAGTGGGACTGGAGTGACGGCTAAGGGATCTGAACTGCAACTCGGCTGCTATTGAAGCAAGTCGATCGTTTTCAGGGACACTGGAACCCCTGTTAAAAAGAGTCATCATACTAATTAATTTGTCATTAGTATTTATTTAGTGCAATGCTAATTTTGTTGCAGTTTTAAAGAGACAGAACCTCTGAAGCCTTGGATATAAACCACGAAAACGGTATGAAAGAAAAACTGATGCTGAAATGCAAACTGAAAACCCTTCTATGCTATTTTTTTCTCCAAATGAAGACTTAGTATATGATTTTAGTTATGCCACTCTAGGAAAAAGCCCTAAGGTTCCAGAGCATAAACTACTTCAAACTTTCCTTGCCAATAAAAACAGAATCCATTTTCATGACTTGTATCCAACTACCAAGACAGCTGCAGCAGGATGCAGCTCGTGCAGGTTTGGATATACAATCAGAAGTGATTCAGCTGGGTGATAATGTGAGCCACATTATCAGATGAAGAGTGGTAACTGAATTCATATGTGCCTAGTGCACTGCAAATACCTACACAGTCCACAGTCATTAAGGCAAAAGTAGTGAGAAGAAGCTGGTTGGCAGGAAGGACACTTAAAATGACAGCAGCTTGTCTGCTGGGAGGCCCCAGTTACTCCAACACAGCACAGAGTAGAATCAGATGCCTCAGAATAAGAGCCAGAGGAATAAGCATTCTGAACAGAACAGAAAGCAGTACTGAGAGAAATGAGACAAATTCTGAGATCTCCAGGCACCTTTCTCCAGCCCCAGACATCAATCAATACACTCATGTTCTAGAGCCATAAATTCCTTGTGAAAGTCTTTCTACCATAGCTTCCTTTTGGACAAGGCTCCCTTTCAAAGTATGATGGGGAAGAACTATTACTGATGCCTCCTTAAACATAATGCTTTACAGGTATGAGGTAAATGTTACTGGAAAGCAGGGAATATTGTTAAATCCTTCACTGAAAGCTAAGAACTACAAAAAGATGAAAAATATCTGGCATCACTAAGTGCACACACCTATGAGAGGACATCCCATAGCCCTAAAGTTGCTTCCGAACTGTATCTGATTATTACCTAAGAATAGTTTAAAAAAAAAAAAGACAACAATTTTGAGAACAGAAGCCAAAACTGAAGACACCCTATTCCTGTGCAAATGTTCTCCATATGATGTTTGATTTGTACTCCTTACTACTGCCCAACTAGAACTGAAACTAAACTAGTGAAAATCCTCATTATTCTTCAGGAAGTTGAGGGTTTAATCAGCAAGAAGGCTAAGGTGGTTTTCAGCACATACAGAGCAGCAATTCCTGATGCACGAAATGCTTAAAAAGAAGCAAAGCTAAACCACCTCTGAAATGAGGCAGCAGCTGAACAGAGGATCTTAAGTACCATAGCTTTGAATGCAGGTATCTAAAATCCATTTCAGGCCCATTCTAGTCACCCAGATGTTTTGTTATTTGTGTCCAGAGAGACACTATGCACATTTTAGGCACAAAGTATAGTGGAAAGGAAGAACAAGAGCATTGATACCTTTTGGCTTCAGGCTTGGATAAATAATAAAATGATCAATAATAACCCCAGCTAGCTGAGAAATTAAATATCTATACAGGTTATTAGCATGAACATAGTGTAAACGTGTAAACATCAGAAAACTCAATGTAAACAGCCAGGTATCGCTGCTTTGGATTTTAATTTCTAGTTATATTAAACTGATGGGGGTTTTTTGGTTAAGAAAGACTTCACCAGAATTATGGTTGCATTTGTGCACTATGCACTGCCTGACTTACAAAGTTTCTACATTCAACTTTCTATAGATATTTAATGCTTATAATCATGTCCTAAATGCCTAAAGAGTTTCTGGAAAGTGTACAAAATTTGTGTCTTTGTGCTATTCCAACAGCTAGACTCCACATCTTGCATACAAAACCACAAAACACTTTCTTGATCCAAAAGACTGAATTTCTCTTTTGGAGCACAAATAAATTAAATCCATAATTAAGACTGCAACGTGCTAAAGTCTGCAACTGTCTTTTAACTATACTAAAATGAAAAAATTTCTAGAAATGTATTACGTCATAATATTTTGCCTCCCACAATAAACAAAAATACTATCTCCCTCTTGAAAAAATTAACTTACTTTAAAAATACGCCTTGACTCAAAGTGCTGTACATAGCCTAGAAAAAAATCCCTTTCATATGCTGTGTAAAGACTAACTTAACTATCAAGTGAACAAGTTCCAAAACCTCAAAATCATAAACACTAATTAGCCATCACATTGTCAGCTTATTAAGCTGCCGGAACCTCTCAGTGAAAATTCTCTAGAATGTTACTTGCTTGAAAGGGCTATTCAAATGCTGCAGACTACTGCCTACTCTGTCTTTTTCAACAGGGTGCTTGAAACAAAAGCATGAAAGATAGATAATAAAAGACATGTAGTTTGAATGACAAAAATTCAGGATGTATTTTCAAATAAACAAGCCAAAAAAACAACAAAAAGCCCACCACAAAAAACAAACAAACAAACAAACAAAAAACAAAAAAAAACCCCCTGCAGTCACAAGCTGTACATGTACACCTAGAGGCTACTGTAGGGTGCAAGTCATATCTTAGCATAAACTGAAAAAACTTGCAGGAAAGATTGTACATAAAAAGTGGCAACTTCCTTCCCTCTTCACAGCTTAATGCATGCTTCTGCTGTGCATCTGGTAATAATCAAACGATGATGGTTTGCTGGCTGACAACCAAAAATTACTTATTAAAAAATAATTCATAATCAAGTCACATCTAAGTTCACTCCAGTCACCATCAATCTGTTGTTCCTTCACTACCTGTTCTTTTCTCTACAGCCACGTGATACTGTCAGATATGTGTTTCCATTCATATGAGTCTCTGTCCAAGAGAACTTTTGGTACTCTGTAGTAGAAGTAAGAATCCAAAAACCCTAAGAACATCACTGCATAAGAGCACGATTTTCAGAGTCAGTGGTGCAGAGAGAGGGGGAAAAGGAGTAAAATTGAGGGATATGTCAATTGTCTGACTCTGGCATGGGAAGCATAGATACCAATAGTCTGAAATTCTAACAGCCAAACTGAAGGTTAAAAAACAAGAAAGATACTAAGATAGGCCTGTAAAATAAAAAATAATAATAATAAAAAAAATCACTTGTGACAATACAGGAGTGGTTTCTGTTGCATATCCTAATACCGAAATGGTTTCTTTCATATTACATTTATTCTGTACCACCCTAAGAAGCCAAAGGTACAGCAAGAAATAATTTTTTAAAAAAATAAATCCTCCTGAAATCTCATGTGTTTAACTTTGCATTTGCCACTACATTGTGTTTCAAAATATTTATGGCTGACAATAACAAGACTGTTAGCTAACATGAAAAAAAAAAAAAGAAAATGCAAATCCTTGGGCATTTTTCTATCTTACAGTTATCTTAGTGAAAGTGATTCTATGATTCTAAGTGTTAGTTATCAAATACTAATTATTTAGTAAAGTTATACCAATGAGCTGACTGGCATATGTTCATTCCATGGACATTTTTACTGAGCAAATCTGTAATTTACATCAGAACTGCATGCTTTTAACTACCACATTGTTCAGACATTTTGAATCTGAAAGTGGTCTTCTCACTGATTTCCAAGACACATGATTTTGCTCAAGTCAAACATGAATGAAGGAGCCAGCGGAAGACATGATGGGAAGGGAAAGAGCGGTGCAAATGATCTACTAGGATGCAAGTATGTGGGACAGTTGTATGGGTGATGTACGTAGGATGAGGCTGCTACTTCACGAAGCGGAGCTACCTGGTATCAATTGCACAGCTGACAGGTTTGGGCTGAGCTGAGTCGCTACCGATGGGAGCGGGGCGACTGACAGCAACACCGCAATGGTTCCGTGCGTCACAAGGGACACTCCGCGTGCTGTGGCAAGAAGGAAAACTTCAGGAAACAGTTGAAAAAAAGAGTAGTGTTTGGAGTTGAAAGTTTGCATGATGATGCCTGCGTTAAAAATTTTTCAGTACATAAAGAAATATGTAGCATAATTCTCGGTTTCAGAAGCTTCATGAGCTGCCAATATGTACATAATAATAATTCTCTGAATAAAAATTTCCAATCTTTAGAGCAGTTCTAGTTTCTGCCAACAGCTACATGACTTCCAAAAAAAGAATCAAGTGTAGAGTTTGTCACTGTCTTCATCTTCTTGAAAAAAAAGGCACCCTGTGTAAAGTTATGCATGTCAATGTTTATTTTGAAATTTTTTTAAACTACTTTTGCATTCATTCTCATGTCAACTCTTTCAAATGCAAGACAAAAGATCCATTGTTTCAAGCTTAATCACAGCAGGTTGGTAATGACGCAGAAATGCCACCATACACTACATTTTTAAGTTCTGTGTACGCTAAACTACAGAAAGCACCGTAGCAGGCACATATACAATGTGGGGAAGGAAATACAAGTTTTGTTCATGAGCACTTTGCACTGAACTACAGCTTTTTACATTGAAACACTGCTCCCAGGAAAGACAAAGGGGATTAAGATAAGTATGACTTCAAAGTAAGAAAGTATGCACCAATAAAAATGAGGGTGGGCAAGCAGCAAGAAACTGTATTGTCCTTAAAAGTACATCAATAAAGTCTGGATCACCTACATGCTATTGTTTTTTATTTGTTTTGCCCTCGACGGGAAAGAAAAGGTAAGAAAACTTACTGACAGTCAGCATAGCCAAGAGAGGATAAACCAGTTTAGAACACAGTACTAAGGCTAAATACCTGAAGCCTTCAGGTGTGGGGATGATAAGATGAGGATTTGGTGGATCACTGTGGCATCGAGGCACTTTCACAGGACGGGGACTGTTTCGATGAACAGCTGCAAATAAAAAAATAGATTATATTTATTCAGACATCAGAAAAAACCTGCTAGGGTGATTAAATTGAAACTAATTCCTATTTCACAGAATTAAGTCTGAACTGGCACACTTTTTCTTATTCTGTAAGAAAAATACAAATTATTCCCATTTTAAATACATCAGCTGTATGCATTAATACTTTTCATATTATTCTATCATGTAACTCTTCCATAAAATGAAAATTCTCCAGATAATTAAAAACTAGCAATTAGAAAATGTGTACATGCATCACTTCACAAATTAAAGATAATTTATCTTATTGCAAAATAAGTATGAACAAACCAAGTAATAGTAAAAAAACAAACAGCATCATTATGTTCCCTTTGCATCAGAATTAGCTTTCTCAGACAATTAACGGAAAGCAAAATGAGTGGTGGGAAAAAACCATATATGACAATTTTACCCATATTGATGCCCCCCCATGACAGTCTGTCCCAAGGAAATGGTACAGAGGGACAGGATAAAACCTGAGTGAGCCATCATTATCCTCATGCCTAGCTCATTCAGTGCCTCTAACTGTAGCCTGCAGTGTCTTCCCTCAACTTCTCCTTAACTAGTCAGAAAAATGTTGTCGCAGTCACATCACAAGACAGCTGATCAAACCACGAGTCAGTACTTTCTGCCAGGCTAGGTTCATCTCAGTGATCTGAGTTTCTGCCTTGTTTGCACAGCTAGGACAAGTAAAAGATGCCAGGGCCAAGTGTTGGTTGTCCTGTTATAATTCACAAATACACTAGTGGAAGACCCAGATGGCAAATCCTAACCTGCCTGGGTGGAGATAGGCTGTTTCACAAAGCAAAAGACAGGATAAAACACCAGGAGACACCCAGTTACATGCCTAGAGGCAGTCGTGTGAACACAACTGGATCCTCAGCTTTGGAAAAAGGGGTGAAGATCACTGTGGGTTTAAGTCCCTCAACACAGTATGTAAACTAAGTAGGAAGTCTTATTTTTCTCCTAATCATAAGACAGGCATGGGTATCTGCATAATCTACAGCCAGAATACAGTTTATCTATGTTTACTTCACATGTATTAAAGTTTCAGACTGCTGTTCAAGTCTGCACCATCCATGTCATCCCTGTGCCTCTGAGACAAAAGCTGTCCAGCAATTTAGCTTCTGTGATCTGCTGTGTCTGCAATAGCATTTGTAAGAGTTTCAATACTTTGGCATCATCATGCCAGTGATTAATCTAAAATGGGCCTCCCTCTCAACAACAGTATCAAAAGTGAATGTACAGGTTTTACATCACAGTACAGAATTCAGTTATATTTTATTTTAGACTATGCTTCTTTCCAAAAGATTGGACTGACTTTCATTGCAAAAGGTTTCTCAGCTATAAGACTTTCTCAGTAAGATTATATCAAAACTGAAACTTTACTGAAAACCCTCCTCTTGCCAGAGTCAAATTACTCCCTTCATGTCTTCTGTCATCAAGTCTGCCCCAGGAAGTGGACACCAGAAGAAAGAAAAAAAGATGACATCATATTTTGAAATCAAAACCAGTCAATGGAGTTGAGAGGAGGAAGAGAAAAAAAGTGCTGAGAAAGAGAAGCTTAAAAGGGAAGCACAGTTGAGGAAACAGTCTTTTCACCAGATACACAACCAAGTATGTTCATTTCGTTCTAATGAAATCAATGGTTCTATCTATACAGGTGTATTTTACACTATGACAAATTTTATATTGAAGAACTATTTCACAAATCTGTACCTCAATAATATAAAGCCCAACAAAAGTGTAAATATCTGCAGTGAGCAATGAAAATTTTGGGGAAGGCGCTGTAAATGCCTTCCTTAAGTAATAATCACTTCTTTACCCAACCTTTAAAAATAATAGCCTTTCCCAGAAGATTTGTAAGACTTCACAGGAATTCAAGGATAAAATCAGAGGAAAACATCTGTAAAGCTTTGAAGTTTCCTGAGTAAAACCACCAGTCAGGCAACAATGGTTTCACATCAATAATCACAAAAAGATTAAAAATACTTTTATTGGTATTTCTAGCATTTTAAAAGTACTTTACGATCAAAATTCTGTAACAGCAGCAGCAAAGCTCCAGAACAAATGCCAGTAACTTCTGCCTTACCAAGGTACAAACCTGTAACAGGACTGTGAGGTTTTCCAATAACATGGCCAATGCACTCGTTCATCAGAGCTTGTAAACTCTAGAAAAGACAAACAAAAAGCTATGATGTTTTGTTACAAGAGAGTTGGTAGTCACATGGTGAAGCTCACAGTAACAAAATTACACTGGTTAAGTATGTAATCTCTCAAATAAGCACCCCTATATTCTACCTATCATACTAAACTTTTGGATCCACAACATTAGGGTTTTGACTTATTTTTTTTAAGCTAGGAAATCTTAGTCTTGTCTTACCTTTTGCCCTTGTCAAAATTACATGAGAAGTGAACAGTGACATATCACAAAGAACATTTCACAATATAAAGCTAGTGGAACTTAAAAATAGCCATTTTTAATAAAATTAAAATCAAACTTTCTGGGAAAAGCTGTAACAACCTTCTCTGCCCTCTCCTCTTCACACCACAAGACGACACACCTAAAAAAAACTGAGTGAGAGTATGATGGCCTGAATCACAAGATCAAAGTCTGTAAAACAGTAATACAAAGGCCTGCATATTAAAACAAATCCACTTTTCTTACCTACCTTATGCCTAAATATCCTGCAAAAGACTTTCAAAACAGCATCAGTTGAAATAGATAGATAGAGCCCTTCCTTTATTAGAAGCTTCAAGGTGCACACTAAAAGCATGTGCATGCACATCAGCCCAATGTTCCAGTTTTTATAACTTTCAAGAATTAACATACCCATGAAGCTAGCAAAAGTTTCATGAAAGGGATTTTAGTAGTTAAAATCACTGAACTCGTGCTCAGGCATTCTGAGCTTAATTATCAGGTGTAGTATCCACTGTGTATGTAACCACGGACAAGTTATTTCATCTTCTTCTCATCCAATTTACTTGTCGGAACACCAGGGATATAATAAGTCTTCACAATAAGGTAGTAAAATTATGTTCTCTGGTAGAGCTGATAGGAAGGCCACTTCTATATGCCAGTCACTCAAGAGTAGGTAAAAAATTCTTCCAGAAATTCAGAAACTTAGTGAAGACCAGGAACTTGAAGCTAGACTAACAAAATCCGGTATTGAACTAAGAAAGTGTTCAGCTTCAGACTGGCATGTCTTACCAACCCAGACTGAGACAGAATCTCAGCTTGAAATGTAGAGCTTTAAATCTAGACCATCATTCTTCCATGAGATCAGGTATTATCTAAGAGACTAGGATTGACATTGCCATTTCTACATGAAATGCTGTGAAATGTGCTATAACAGATTAATCGAAGTGGCTTCAAGTGATAAACTGTATTTCAGTTTTGGATTTGAAGAAGAAAAAGGTTCAAAAATGTAGTTCAGGTTTTGGGTTGCCCCTTTCTCTCCCACTTGTTCAAAGTCTGTTTTAAAAACTGTGTCAAAGCTAAAAAAGGTTGAGGGCTACTTCCTAAAGCTAAAGTATCAGTGTATTCCGAACACAAGCTTTACTCTCCCATTAAAGCAGACAACCCTTTCCAGCAACACACACAGGACTAACACATAACTTATTAGAGAACTCCTGATAAAAATACATGTGAGAAAACATTAAACTACATCATTTCTGTATTATGCAAGATTAATGTGGTTGGCATTTTATAGCACATAAAAATCAGAGGCACTGACACTCACATTTTGCTACTTTATGGCAACTGTGCTTTCACTTGTCTGTAGTATTGTACCAAGATCAGAGAAATAAATTCTCAGAATTTTATTTCCACAGGAAAGGAGGAAGGCAGAGAACACAAAATAGCCAGTTATAGTCTAATTTTTCCCCGTACAAGCAGAAGAAAGATGCCTTAAAGTCTGTTTCATGTTAGAACAATATCTTTAAATAATTGTGATTTTTGTATTCATACCCAGAGATGAACTCTGGGTGTTAACTAAGCTTCAGAAGAAGCTTACATTTAGAAATTCATTATGACAACCATAAATTTTAACTCTAGAAAAGCTACTGTCGTGTTTCCCAAGATATAAAGGAAGATGGCCTCCCAAGACAGTATCAGCAACGTGTCAACAAATTGAAAACATTATTGTCAACAGTCACAAACCTATTCTCTTCAGAATCTTACAAACTGAAGAGGTATCAGCATCAACATACAAGTGATATACAACAGCAGTTGTCTCAGAACAGCATCTATATTCAGACATTGTTTTATAAAACGAATCCCTGAAAACATTTACTAATAGCTTCACAAGCATCTACAAACACAAGCAGAATAACTTATTCCATACCAAGAAGTCATCTTCTGGGAGAGCTGAAATAAATGCTGGCTCAATGGCTTGAAGAAAATCAAAACCTTGAGTTGCCCATCTATCTCAAAGAAAAAGAAAAGTCAGAAAATGAAGTGTTCTTTGGCTAAAGCCATCATAAGAGTTTCAACTACATCCAAGAACAGTAAATTTCAGTTAATTGTTTTTCTGCTGGAAAATATAAAACCTTCATAAGAAAATGGAATATTATGTAAAACAAAAACTTTAACTTTTCATAATAAATTTGCCCAGTTATATAAAGTCTGATTCTAGCAAAGACACTGCCAAATAAAGTGAGCAGGCCATGCTATGTATCTCAATACATATATGTGCTATCTTCAGGAACAGTATCATCAGCTCACCCACAGTATGTTTCACAGCAACAAGCCAAACCACTATGTTCCCAGCCTAAATTCTCCTTTCTGAAACAAGACTGAAAGGATACTAAAGATTTCATGACTATCTGATTAGCAGTAACTGGGCATCAGTGGTTTCTGGCCTAGATTGGTAAAATAAAACAACCTGGCTAGAGTGAGCTGTGTCTTCAGCCACCTGCTCTCTCCCACTGCCTCCTCTTAGACCTACTAGAATTAGCAGCTGCAACCTATGAAATACAAGATCAGTGGATACCCTGAATTGGAAGAGACCCACATGGATCAGAGTCCAACTTCCGATTTCACACAGGACAACACAAAAGTCAAACCATGTATCTAAGAGCATACTTCAAATGCTCCTCAAACACTGACAGGCCTGGGGCTGTCACCATTTCCCTGTGGAGCCTGTTCCAGGGCTTGATCACCGTCTCAGTGAAGAACTTTTAACTAAGACCCAAGGTGAACCTCCCCTAACACAGATTTAAGCCATTTCCTCATGTGCTGTCATCAGAGAAGAGATGAGGAAGTTGCAGACAGCAACTCAGTCTCCTCTTCCTTAAGCTGGGAAAACTTAGTATCCTAAAGTGCTCCTCATTACATCTTGCCCTCTGGTCCTTTCACCATCTTTATTGCCTTTCTTTAGACACACTGTAATATTTTTACATCCTTCTGAGACTGTGGAGCCCAAAAACACGCAGAGTACTCAAGCCGAGGCTGAATGAACACTAACTATGGTAGTACCACCAACTACTTCCAACCTGCTAGTATACTGTGCCTAAGGCACTCCAGGATACAGCTGGCTCTTTTGCCCCCCAGGGCACACTGTTGACTCAGAGTTTACCATCAACAAGAACCGCAAGATCCCTTTCTGAAGGGCTGCACTCTGAGCTCTTGGCCCCTGATCTATATGTATACCCAGGGTTACAGTGCTCCAGGTGCAAAATCTAGCATTTGTCCTTGCTACAATTTTTAAAATTGGTTATTGTTCAGCACTCATATCTATTAAGTTCTCTCTGTAAGGCCTCTGTACCCTTGAGGGAATCAACGGCTCCTCCTACGTTAGTATCATTGGCAAACTTGTTTTGAACATACTCAACTCCTACGTCCAGATCGCTGATAGGAACACTGAAAAGAACCGGTTCTAAAACTGAGCCCTGAGGAACACCCTAGTGACTGGCCACCAGCCAGATGTTACTCCATTTAGTCCAACTCTTTGAGCCCAATCCTTTAGTTCTTCAAAAAACTACCACGGCAGTAACGAGTTGGCTGTTACCTGGGTCGAGTGCCTCGGCCACTTTCACATTTTGTTAGCACATAATTCATCCATTTTCTGGCAAAGTTGATATACTTGTCTCCAATTTTCTGCCTGAATTCTCCAGACATCAGACGAACAACTTCTTTATGATACTGCAAGAAACTAAAGATTACTTTTCACATATTAGTAAGAACAAAAGTAAAAAGTACTGTTTGCAATATCCACTGGAGTATTTGCAGGCTAAAAAAACTCTATAGTATGGTAAGTCATATCCTATTCTTAGACAAAATTATTTTATGCAAGCAGTTGATATTTTTTTCTTTAAATAGGCAAGTATATGATGTGCTATAGTGAAAGGCAGCACTGAGCCATACTGCAGTCTTCTGAGCATGTCAGGCAAGTGCTGATGTTTAATAGCATACACATCTTTGAAGAAACATCCTACATAAACACTCAGTTCTGTAATGAGAGACTGAACTGCAAAGTAGTGTTTATTTTTAGTTATATTGCATACAACTTTAGGGGATAAAGTAGTTATACACATACATTTAAAAGTCAAACAAATACTAGCTGTTTCTTATAACACTATCCCTAGACGTATGTTAGGGTATGATGTAATCTTAAAAAAAATTTACAAGGATCACAGGAATCAAACAGCAGAGCAGTTCACTAAAAGCCTCAAGTGTAACATTTACAGTAGCTGCACTCTAAGGCAGGGACTCAAAAGCTATATGCACTGCATAAAGAACCACCATAAACCTTGAAAGAACGTCTCATGCTATTCTAGGCTGAAAAACTGTGACAAGCCAAGTTACACCAGAGGGTGGTAGAGTCACCATCCTTGGAAGTACTCAAAAAAATGAGCAAACGTGACACTTTGCTATATGGTTTAACAGGCATGGTGGCATTCAATTGAAGGTTGGCCTTGATGATCTTGGGTATCTTTTCCAACCTTAATGATTCTGATTTCATCTAAAATGCTGCCAAGCAGCAGAGCCTACAAGACTACACCTGAAATCATCATGTTCGTAAAAGATTTTTAGAGTACCAGGCCCATCTGCATGAAGGACTCGAAGGAGGATCCAGACAACAATAGACCTGTCACTCTGAAGGTTATGGAGCAGGTCATTTGTAGCGTCATCACAGAACATGTAAAGGACAACCAGGCGACTAGGCCCAGCCACCATGGGTTTGTGAAAGGCAGTTCCTACTTGACTGACCTGACCTCCTTCTAGGACAAGGTAAACCAGTTAGTGGATCAGGGAAAGGCTGTGGATGTCATCTACCTAGATTTCAGCAAAGCCTTTCACATCGTTTTCCACAGTGCCATGTCTTCTCCTGGACAAACTAGCTGCTCATGGTGCAGACAGGTACACTGTTCGCTGTGTAAAAAATGAGCCAGACAGACGGGCCCAGAGAATGGTGGTGAGTGGTGCTACATCCAGTTGGCATCCAGTCACTAGTGGGTGTGCTCCAGGGCTGTTTTGAAGCCAGTCCTGCCTAATGTCTTTATCAATTATTTGGACAGGGGGATCAAGTGCATCAAGTGCATGCTAACCAAGTTTGCAGACAGCACCAACTTGGGCAGGAGTCTTGATCTGCTGGAGGGTAGGAAGGCTCTGCAGAGAAATCTGGACAGGATGGATTGATGGGCCAAGGCCAATTGTATGAGGTGCAATAAGGCCAAGTGCTGGGTCCTGCACTTGGGTCACAACAACCCCCTGAAGTGCTGCAGGCTGGAGGATGAGTGGCTGGAAAGCTGTTCAGTGGAAAAGGACCTGGGGATGTTGGTCGACAGCCACAAAACATGAGCCAGCAGCGTGCCCAGGTGGCCAGGAAAGCCAATGGCATCCTAGCATGTGTCAGCAACAGTGTGGCCAGCAAGACTAGGGCAGTGATTGTAGTTGTACTTGGCACTGGTAAGGCCGCACCTTGAATACTGTGTTCAGTTCTGGGCCCCATATTACAAGGACGATATTGAAGTGCTGGAGCACATCCAGAGAAGAGCAATGGAGCTGGTGAAGGGTCTGAAGCACAGGTCTGATGAGAAGCAGTTGAGGGAGCTGGGGTTGCTTAGCCTGGAGAAAAGCAGGCTCAAAAGAGATCTTACTGCTTTCCATAGCTATCTGAAAGGAGGTTGTAGTAAGGTGGGTGTTGGTTTCTTCTCCCAAGTAACAAGCACTAGGAGAAGAGGAAACAGCCTTGATTGTGTCAGGGAAGGTTTAAATTGGGTATTAGGAACAACTTCTTCACTGAAAGAGCGGTCAGGCATTAGAACAGGCTGCCTAAGGTAGAGTCCCCATCCCTGGAGGTACTTAAAGGATGTGTAGATGTAGATATGGTTTAGTGGTGGACCGGGTAGTGCTGGGTTAACAGTTGGAATTGATTATCTTCAAGGTGTTTTCCAACCTAAACAATTCTCGTTCTATGAATTCTTTATATTCCCGCAGAATTATTAATTACCGTATTTCCACCAATGCAAAACCAGAAATTTCACTGAGTTCTTATCAAAACTACTAGACACACATCATTAAGTTTTTGTTTCCTTACCTCAAACCCAAAATTATAACCCTGAATCATGGCTTCCCGGTAGTATTGCTGCAAAGTGGCAGATTCAGATTCATCAACTTCAGCATCAAACTCAGATGTGAACATGTGATCAACTCTATCAATGGCACTGCTTATCTTATTGCATAGCTGTAATGCATCATTCTGAGTAACAACAGAAAGGGATGGGGAACATCAAAGTATTATTTATATTCTACAGTTGACAAGACTAAGGCAAACGTGAATCAAACTATTTTAAATGAAAATGTACTTTAATGTCGTAAGAATTCATTCAGTCTTGGAAAAATATTTTCCAGCAGCTGCACTAAGCAAGTCTTATAATTAACTGAAGTACTACAACGAAGTCTGTTTCCTTCCATGACATTAACTTTAAAAACAGAGACAGCAAAAGGGTGAGTGGGGACCTAACAAAAAAACCCCAAGAGAAACAAAAACATCCGACCAAAACCAAACAGACAAGAAAGGGGAAAATAAGTTTTACTGTCTATAACGTGACCAAGTCCTTGGCTCTATTTTCACCTTGGTATATGGACACAGATTGTACTGAACACGGGGACTAGATGTAGCCACTTCAACCTAACAAATATTTGCCTTTCAGGGTCCTTCAAAATACAAACAAATGAACAATAACAAAAAACCCCAAAACAATCCACCAAAGAAAACTCTCATCCAACAAAAAGCCCAACCAAACAATAACAAAAAATCACCATACACAAAACAAAGAAAAATAGAAAGCACACAGCAGAACCAAGAGAAAATAAACAGAGACTACCCACTTTTACATTACAAAGCAACCATCTTTAAATATGGAAAGAAAAGTTGTTTGTTGCAAATCATTGATTTTGATAGAATTTCTTTTTATGAAATCATACACTTTCTTTCAAGTCAACTGTGCTCTCATGAAAAGATGTATTTGTTTTGTTGTTATGAATATTTCATTTGCATTATGGACTTGTTTCCCAATTACCCAGTGCAGAAATAATTACATCAATATAGCTCAAGGACACACTATTCATTTACAAAAACAGAATGAAAACTGTACTGAAAGTAAAGTGCACAGAGGACTGCCACATAACTTACAATTGCAGAATATGCCATTAGCTTTGCAATCAAGTCTTATTCCACTTTTTTACTTATCAGTGAGGAAAGGGCCATCACGTTCGACTAATAATCTCAAAACTGCTTACCTTTAGCTGCTGTAGAGCTTTGGCAATGATTGGTTGGCTGGATGTCTGTTCCTGGCACAGAGTTATGAGCCCTTCAATAGACTGCTGGAAAGCTTTTCTCTGACTCACTAGGTGGGCAGATTGAATGACTACAAGGAGGAGGTTATCAACCTAGGAAAACAAGACACAACTAGTTCTTATAAACAAAATCATCTCTATAAAAACATGCCCTGTATCACCAGATTCCATTTTTTTTAAATTCTAAAATATCGAAGACCTCTCTTGTCACTATTCATTACAATCTTTAATTCACACAGAAAAGCTTGATGCTGGCAACTCAACTCAATAAACTGTCACCTTGTGAGCAGAGTTCCATTAGGGCAAATCCACAGCAGCTTTTCAAGGGGGAATATACACCTATTCACTTCTGGAAAGGTTTGGGAAACAGTGTATTAAATTATCTTCAGATCAGTTATACACAAAAGAAGTGGCAGCTAAGAAGTAGTAATTATATTTTCTCAAAGCAGATGGAAATAACAACCATCACATAAACAGGTTTTATCCAAGAAATGTAATATACTTCAGAACAAAAGCTCAGTATTGAACAGGGAAAGGTATAGATTTAACAGACAGAATTTGCTCAGACTTTGAAAACTACCAATCTGTAAGAGTATATTTTGGAAACCAGAGCTCTGATACTGCAGAAGTCTATAAAAGCACTGTCACAGATGGTGCTGCCTTTGCTGTGATACTGAGCCATGTACTAAGCTCTGCTGATTTCAAACTATAGACAATGCATCTGCAACAAGTTACCCACAAAACAGGACCTACTTCATCTGGATTGATTTTCAATACCTCATCCCCAAATAATATTTTCATGTCCAAAATTCTGTAAGTGTTTATGGGATTCTTTTATTTGGTGAGTATTTTTTAAATACAGCTTACATTTTCTCTAGTTTGCAATCAAAATGTGGGGTGTTTTTTAAACACAGGACACACTCTTTCTGACGGACTTTTTACTTCCTCACCTTTGAATCCTGGATTTAAAAAAACTAATGACAGTGTTATATAAACACAAACACAGACATAGTGCTTTATGTGCACTTACATATGTCAATACACTATTTGCAAAACAAATTTCATCTATTGCTGTTTTCATTTCCTGAAAGAAATACTAACTTTGATAGAAGTCCAAGGAACTTCTAAGCACTTAATCAAAGGGCATTTTTAACATTCAATCTGAACAACAGGCAAACAAGAAGTAAAATGTTTGCACATTAAGAACAGTAGTATGTACAGGAGTGACTTTTTCAACTGCCTGTAATTGCTAGAGCTCTCTGAATGCTAAGGGCCAGGCACAGTGATATGGAAAGCCATTCCCTTCATGGAAAGTAGAGTCCATTTATGGTAGGGATCCACAGAACTGCATGACATACCAAAAGGAAAATTGACTTAGCTTCACATAAGAATGTGAGAACAGGAGGGGCAGAGAGCTGCAGCTAGCTCAGCTGCCAGAGCGCAGCAGAACCACTGGCAGGGAACCCGTTGGCTTGGGACAAAGGCAAGAATGACTGGAAAGATTTCTTCCTGCAGAACTCTTGAACATCCAGTAACTTCCACAGAAACTTAACGTTAAATGTCACAATTCATCCAAGATCAAAAGTAATTGGTTTCATGCCTCAATGTGTGGAAAGCACACAATCACAAAATGTTCTTGGAAATTGGTGACTTCTTAATAAAAATAAATATAAAAATAAAAATAAAAATTAATCCACACTTCTAATACTGAACACCTGACTAAATATTGAAAGTATCTCTTATATTATATAAGTCCAACTCCAAAAAATGCACATTGTAGAGATTAATCATGTCAAGAAATGCTACAAACCTTTTAGTATTTGCATTTAACACAACTAAGAATCAATCCTATCCCTGAATTTGAATTTACCTATAAAAGGACACATGCCTCCCTTAAACTACTACAGTTAATCTGACAGGAAAAGCATTCATGGAAGCTTGGAGATCACAAATAGTGGTGAAAAAGACCAAACCCACCTGCATGGTACGCAGTGTATCAACAGTTTCTACCTGTGGCACTACTTTGACCGGCTGACCCTCCCATGCACTCCAGGTGTCATCTAATTCGTGGTCTTTGTCACTGTGTTTGGTCATTAGCAAATAGGCCTCATATGCAAGCTCATCTGAATCCTTGGAGCAATCCTTTCCAGCAGTCGCATTGAGGAGCTGCAAAATCACAGATTTTTCCCCGGCAATACTGTCTGGTACAAATACTTGTAAATTGTCAAGTCCAGGAATCTGTACCTGTAGAAAAAAATACAAATTTCACTCTCCTCTATGACATAAAATAGATAAAATAGATATATGTAATCTCATTTAAGCAACAGAGAGAATTTCCATCCTAAAAAGCTGTACAATATACATACTAAAGCAACACATTCAGCCATTTCTGCACTAAAATTCAAAATGCATTATAACTCATCATTTACTTTTAAATCCACTAGACCACCAATTTTCAGTGACATCTCTCCTTGCACCTTCAATTGATCCTTCTATATAGTCTCCTACAGGAATCTTGTTACAAAAAAGTCCAGTTTCACATGTAGATTGTATATGTGTGCATACATATGTATAAAATATATATGCGTGTATTATAAAAAGTAAATGAGTCAACATTAATTTAAGATTGGAATAATAAAAAAATTTCCTTCAGAATCCATACATTTCTCAATGGCTACAAGAGATAAAAGTAAACAAAAATCTGGCTAAAAAAGTATCAGTTACTCTTTTACTGTACAGGAAAGCTAGAATAATCAAATTCAGTAAGAGAATTCTCTTTTATTAAAAAATACTGAAACTACTTAAAAACTACTTCAGATTATATCTGTCACATTGGTAGCAACACTTTAACCATGTCAGGCATCAGAAGCAAACTGTGAAGACGGTAAAATAGCTGATCCTTTGATTTGACACGAGGCAACTGACTCACAGTGAAGTTTAATTCTCCCTTTTCAGACTGTGATGTCATCAAGCTAAGAAAAAACAACGGACTCAATATTTCTAACATCAGGCAGACATTTTATAATTAAAATCACTATAATCTATAAGTCATTGTAAAAACTAGATGGTTGTTATTGAAAGCTAAATTAGATTCCCAAAACTAATGAGCATCTGACTGAAAAAGCTGTTAAAAATTTGAGCTCACAACTTGGTATTAGAGGGCCAATATATAAAGTGTTCATTGCCAAAATGTGTGTCATTTTGAGTGGTGAAAAAATGGGAGAATTAATACATACAGAGGGATAAATCTGGAGAATCAAATGATCTATCTAGATCACTTAACCCACAGATGTCTCCAAGTTGAGATTCTTCAAGACATGCATAAGAACAATGGTAAGATCTTTAACTAAAAGGTCTACCAAAATTAATATGGTGTTTTAAAGCAGCCAAGTGTTGTTACTTGGGGGAAAATATTTTTAAAAGTAAATATATACTGATTTCCCTGGCCATTTTCCAACTCTTAAACAATTCATGGACCAGGGCCCTGCTGAGACAGATGTTTCATCCATAGAGTTAACAAGCCTTTATGAACTTGTCAGTCTCCCTTTGAACAATCTTTTATTTTTAGCAAACATTTATATAAATCTAACAAGAATTTTGTCATGGAAAAATTAGTGCATTATTTCCCAAAAGTGAATTGTATATATTAAATGTATAGAAGGATAAAAAAGAACAGCAGATGCCAATACATTTAATCTGTTGAAGCAAATTATTTACTTAAATTCAAATTACAATGAAGACCTGCTGATCTAGAAATTTTTAAGGAATTTTGCAGGAACACAAATGTAAGAATTTACAGGGCAGTAAATATCGAGCACCAAGGGTTTAACTCACTTCTGCTGTACAACAGTTTTCTAGCAACAGTTATTCTGAAACAGAACACACTCCATGCATTTCTCATTTAGTACGCTCAAGAAAGCTTGCTAGAATAGACCTCCACTATAGTACTTTTGCTTTATAAAAGCAAAACACAAGTGCATAGTCTGAGATCATCTAAACGTTCATTTACTGATGTACCCATTTACCTTACAAATTTGAAAGCATTTGTTTCATAGCAATGTTTTCATATCACTACTAAGTGTTATTACTTCCCCCTCACAAATGAGTAAGTACTATTGAAGCAAAAAGGTTTTTCCTCAGTCAAAGAGAATCTTTGTGAAAACAAGGAATTAAGATGCTGATTTCCCAAAACACAGACTAGCATTCTCACTCACACAAACAAAGAAAACAATTTTACTACCACAGTTCAGTATTAAATATGTGACACCTTACATGTTGAGATGTAGATGCCCCATCAAAAACCAGAAAGCATATTGATATCCTTTGACATTTTTTCGTAGCATCCTCACTTCACTTTCATGCCTCTAAACCTTATTACTTATGTGAACTTACCTTCACATACTCTTTTGTTTTCAGAGCATTCAGAAGATCTCGCACAGGGGCTGACAATGCAAATTCTGCTGCTATTTCAAGGTCCTACAAGTAATGACAAAATGATAGAATATGCTTTCAGACTAAATTTCTATAAAGCATATAAATAAGATGAGGCTCTGTTAACTTACCTTTCTCAGCATTTTAGCAAAACCAAGAGCTTTGGAGGCTCTTTCTCTAGCTTCATGAAACAGTTCTTTCAGTGCTCGGCTGGTCTCTATAACAGATCTCCTGAAACATTGGCAGAAATGAAGTGACAATGTTTTAATAAATCATATTGCATTTACATAGCCATTAGAAAATAAGAATTATTTACATGTATGTTAATAGAAACAACATAAAGAAGAGAAATATTTGCAAGCAGCTGACAAATAAATTGAGCTTGTGCAGGCATACTTTTGATAAGAATACAAAAAATTAATTCAAATATCATTTAATAAACAACCTCTTATACCCTGAATTAAAGAGAAGGTTACCAGGTTTCAAACAAACAAAGCAGCAGTTCATTACTACTGCACACAGAAATACAGCAATAAAGACTATGAAGACTTGTGTTTACAAAATTTGCATTCTAAGAAAAAAAATATATTATGTACCTGTCAGAGGTATAGAAACATGAGTGTGTTTGTTATTATTAAGCCAAAGGGCTTAATACCTGATTTCATCTGATGCAGTACTGTCATCGGCACTGGCCCAAAATTCATCACAACTGTCTTGCAGTCCGGAATCTAAAAAAATTCCCGTAGATTTCAGCAGCATTCCTGCAATATCACTGGAGCAACAGAAACGGTGGAACTTCAGAGCCTTATTCAGGTAGCATGGCACCCTAAACTTCTTCCTACTCTAATGCAAGAGAGCTCTGTTCCCAAACCCAACTACAGAACAGGCAGCATCCTGGGGTCCTCAGTTACAATATGTGCACGGGCCTAGCAGGAATGAGGACTTTCCATAGAACCTTCCTCTGCTACAGCCAGAGTCAGAGCCGTCTGCACATATTGCATCCTATAGCTACAGACATTGTAACAACCCATAAATTCACAAAGACTATCAGCTGCTTACTGAGGCCGCAAGAAGTCCGTTTCAGAACCCTGAGCAAGTACTGACTTGTACCCATCTAGTACAAATCAACACCATAATAAGAGTAATTAAATAAAACCTACCAAAACAATTTTCCAGCTTGAGCTTCACCTCCTCTTATATAAGGAGTTATTTCTTTGGTGAAATTCCATTCTTCCTCCAACAGATTTTTTAAACTATGAGATGCTTGAGGTAACTGCTGCAGCATTTGGATCCAGCTTCGCATATAATCAAAGTAAACCTGGACAAGAAAGGAGATAATTTAAACAGAAATTATTACACAATGTGTAACTAAGGACTAGAACTTCTTAAATCAACAATCTCAATATTACACAATGTTTAGAAGGTATTTGTACAATTTTCATTTGCTATGACTGAAAATGAGATCCATCTTTCCACACAACAGATGCAATTTATGGCTGAGAAAGTAGAAAGTGCTACTGAAGTATTAAATTCTATGTCTCCACAATACCTTTCTGAAAACAGCAACAGTACCACCACCTTGCTTGCTGTGCTGCTATTCACCACTGTATCACTGAATACCCCCAGAGGCCATCGTTTCTGTATCTGTTATTGACTGGATTACTCCGAAAGGTTTTATCTGGACATATTCTCTTAAATACGGTGAAGTGCAGTGAACACCACTTTGAGATTCTATATTACACTTTGTGTTCCTTGATATCAAGTCTTATTTCTCGCTTTGACTTAAATACTATTGTTTGAAACCAATATTAAAAATCCAGGTAAGCACAATTCTTCTTCAAACATCTGCCCTTCAGGATCATATTGAAAGCAAAAAATTAACTTCAATTTGTTTTAGCTCAGTAATCTGTAACATACAATAACATCTCTCCTTAGAAAAGGTTAGGACGACTTTATATTGGTTTCATGTATTTTCAGACTACACCATAATAATGCCAAGATCATAGAACGATAGAATGGTTTGGGTTGGAAAGGACCTTAAGGATCATCCAGTTCCAACTCCCCTGCCATGGGCAGAGACACTTTTCACTAGACCAGGTTGCTGAAAGACCCATCTAGCCTGGCCATAAACACTTCCAGGGATGGGACATCCACAACTTCTCTGGGCAGCCTGTTCCTGTGATTCACCACCATCACAGTGGAGAATCTCTTCCTAATATCTAACCTAAACCTACCCTCTTTCACTTCACACCCATTACCCGGCATATTATTACTGCCTTCCCTGATAATCACTAGACTCTCCATCTTTCTTGTAGGCCCTTTTTAGGTATGGAAAAGTTCTCTAAGGTGTCTCCAGAGCCTTCTCTTCTCCAGGCTGAACAACCCCAACTCTCTCAGTCTGTCCTCATAGCGAAAGTAATCGAGTCATGTGATAATCTTCAAAGCCCTTTTCTCGGCCTGCTCAAGCAGGTCCATGTCTCTCATATTGGGGACAAACAAAATAGGTAAGGAAATTCAAAATTAACAAGATGAATCATTTTACTTTCACCTAGCCATGTAATTTCTGCTGGAAGTTTATAGAAATATCAGATGGACATGAAGGCGGGCATGGGGCATAAGCAAATTTAGGTAAAACAGCGTATTTTCACCACTGAAAAGCATGTAATGGTAAAAATCCATGAATGCTCAACAACAGATGGTGTCACCAGCTCTGCTGACAAAACACTAGTGGTGAGGTACTGAGGTGTATCTTGGGTTGCCTTTTTTTCCCCCCAGAATAATGAGGGGAGAGCTCACACAACTCACAAAATTATAAAATCAGTCACATCAAGGACAAGAGTGATTTAAACTAAATTTACTAAAATATACTTCATTTAGTATCTTTCGGAGTCCAAGAGTTTTTCTTGAAAATATTTCTTTGTTATTAACTAACTGCAATAATAATACACATTAAAGTATCAATAATGCACGAATGCAATACCAATACAGTAAATATGACATTAGTAAAAAAATCATATTTAATTTTATTCAATATTAAAAGGTCATTAAAAGTTTTGTTTGAACAAATGGAATTGACAGATCAATATATGAACTATTTTATTGGAAATAGAAGTTACTTACAAGTATATTTTACCACAGTTTAGTAACAAAAATCTGTATTGCTGAAATGGCATTGGCTTCCGTTACAAGTCCATTAAGACAATAACATTATATCAAAGTAGAACAACAACCAAAAAAAGAAACCCACCACCACAGAACCATCAAATCAAACCCCCTCCCCAATAACTACACCTAGCATAACAAATTTCTATTAGCAGTATTCAGATTAATACACTTACTTGAGCTCTCCTTTTTGAAGCTTACCATTAACATTTTATGCAGGTCCTCTTCAAAAGAATCAATGTTGCAATCAATCTTTTGTAAGTCATCTAACACCTCCCGTAACATAAACTGGTAATATTGCTTCATTAACAGTCCACCCTTCAGAATCTCTTTACACTCTCTCACTAGCTGCAAGAGAAAAACGCAAAAATTCCCATCAGTCAAGACATTACTCTTAAAATTTCCTTGGGAACTGAAGGCTTAATTTATCAGTTCAGTTTGTCATTAGTTAATTTCTACAGCTTTTTGAAACACATACAGTTGCTCTACACATCTGCAGAAAAGATGTGACTAGTTTTCCAAGATTATTTAATTGCAATCCCATTACTTGCCACGTAACTGTAAACAGAGATGGAGGCAGATGTTTCAGACTTTACTCCCTGCACAGCGCCACAGCACGCACTTAATGGATAATTAGCTTAGAAGCACGCAAAAGGGCTCACTGTCATCACCAGTTTAAATGCAAGCAAATGCAGAATAATATGCAATGTGTTTCACATATGCTTAGAGATCTGTAAGACATGTTTTACTACAGTAAATTCACTGTAAATCTACTGGGCAGATGCCCACAACTCCAAAATCCATACCAGACTTGAAAACAGTGTGGAGTTTTTTGTTGCTTCCCTGGGCAAGACTAACATGAGCAAAGCTCTCTTTCCAACTGCAGAAGTGGTTGCCTTTGGCCAAACAGCTGTCACCCCTCCCTGAAAGCTGAGTCTTTATTTATTTCAAGAGATGTGCACAACCACAGGTATAGAACACAAAAAGCAAGGATGCTTTCAAGTCTACGCTAACAAATGCCTTTCTTTCAGAAGTCCTTCCAGTGCTAAGTGTGTATTGTTCTGAAACCACTATTAGTCTTCAGGTCTTTTCTGAGCAAAAACTCAATTAAATCAAAAGTCAGAAACGAGAAGTAGTTGTTTGGAGGGTCAGAGGGAACGGAATTGTTGGTTGGTTAATATGTTTTCAAAATCTTTTATAATGGCTATCCTGGCAAAGTAATATATCAATACAGTGGACTCAATGTATGAGAAATAATAAGGGCATGACAGCAAAAAGCGTACAAGAATGCTCTCAGTGTGACAAGAGTCTTTGGAATGTTTTACAGGGCAGAACACATTAAGCTGTGTTTCCCCGTGTGCAGAAGACACAAGCTAATAGTCTGAAACGTGTAGTTTAAAACTTAGCAAGCTAGGTATAAAATAAAAAAACATGGAACTTTTTATAAAGTGAAAATCCAAAACTACACTTTTATATCCCTAACATGTCTTACATATCTAACATCATATATTTAAAAATTAATGTGCTTCTTCACTCTCCACTTAACCACATCCAGTGTATTCCATGTTAACCTATGGGGGATTTTTGCCCTTCAATCCATGTCCATTCCAAAATAAACTTGCAAAACTTCATTAAAAATACAAGGTTTTATTTAAATAATTCTCTTTTACAGAGACATGCTACTAAATAACAAAATACAGGATTTACAAAAAAACTGTAGTACTAATTTAAAGTGTCAACTTTTGACACTCCTAAGACAATGTGCAAACAAAAATACAGTGCTTAATGAGCACATGAAAAAATGCACAGCTTAAACTGAAAATATTATCACAATTATTGGTTTGTTTGATGTGTTGCTTTTTGTTTAGGGAGTTTATACAATAAATTATTTTCTCAATGTAGGCAGGGCAACACAAGCAATACTTAATTTAACCACCAAACAGAAACAACGCACATGCACATACACATAGCCACCTCTCAGCACAACTGCTAAACTTGAGAACCATCTCAAACTGTTCAGGTACTACACTGCCACCCCATAATGGCAAATTCTCATTCAAAGAGAACAGTTCTCTCTGACAACACAGGATTACAAAAGCTAGTGCTGAAAGTGAAACGTGGACAAGATAGTTAAAAAACCAGCAGCCAGTGAGAAAGAAGGAAAAGCACATTGTAAGAAGCATATAATCTGTGTTAATTTTCTTTTCGTATTTTTCTTAAACACAATTTGACTTGCTAGTAATACAAGAATTTAACCTCACCTTGAAAAAGTTGAGTAACAGGAACATGCTTGATATAATCAATCAGTACTGGTACACATTTCAAATGGTACCAAAAAGCAGGTAACACTTAAAGGTCTCAGTGTCTCAAGTAAGGTCCACTAAGTCTATCACTACAAAACCCAGATTGTGGTACGCAACTTGTATACAACGAACAATTCAAGGGATTTGGTTTATTCAGCCTTGAAAAGGGAATATGCAAGGGGAATCACATCATGGTTTTCCAATGCCTAGAGGGTAGTTAGAGAAAATGAGGGAACTCCTTTCACAAGGATGCATGGTGACCCCACTCTGTCCTTCCTGAATATGTTGAAAGAATTTTACATCTTATGGCTGCAGTTAAGATGGCCCAGCTGTCCTGAGTTGCATACAAGTTCTGCATCCTTGTCCAGTGGCCAGGAGAGCAGCATGACTGAAGACAGCTGGGTTGATGACATTTCAGATGGTCAGCTTCTGACGACTACAGGGATGCCAATGAGGGTGCCCATTTCCAAGCTGTGTGATGCAGGACATTGATGAGGTCCCCTCTCAGCCTCCTCAAGGCTGAACAGGACGAACTTCTTCAGCCTTTCCTCATATAAAAGATGCCCTGGTACCCTCAACATCTCTGTAGTCCTCTGCTCCAGGAGATCCATGTCTCTCTTGTACAGAGGAGGCCAGAACCAAACACAGAACTCCAGATGCTGCCTCACCTGAGCTGTGTAGAGGGGCAGGATCACCTCCCTCCACCTGCTGGCAATGCTCTAATATGATAATAAAATAACCTTATACAGGACCCAGCTTCCAGAAGGTTGGACCAGAGTATCTCTAATCCAGACTTCTCTGTAATTCTGTAATACTCTGAACTTGCAGAACAAAACAGACCTCTGGACTCTAGTTTTGAGGTTGCTCAAGATTTTAGGAATCTGTCTCTTCAGGAAAGAAATAGACCTATTTGTAAAACATCCTCCACAGCTCCTTTGCCTGTTCATATATATTGCGTGGGACACCAAGCATTTACTGAGTTGAATTCAATTTTTCAGTGTCATTAGAAAGGCAGTATACACCAAAACAGTCTGTAACAAACATTGTTTTCCAGGAAAAAGTGTAATTTTTACTTAACTCGAAGTCCACAAGAAACACACAAAATGTTAAGGGAAAAAAAATAGCCCCAGTCTCCAGCAGATACATTTTGCTTAAAAACAGAGTGTGCTATGCAATATTTTACTCTATGACTGTTAAGGCTGAAATTGTAGGTTTCAATCAATGCAGGGAGCAAGGAGAGGGAGAGATGACAAATCTTATTTGGGACCATAAAGTAACTTAGGAATTGACTGTGGAGCAGCAAATAACTGAAATGTGAAATCATAATCAGTCCAAGAGCTTATTTAAATGTTTACCCTTAAAGATCATCTGATAAAACCCTGATCTGATTATGCTTGCAGGGAACTGGGAGATCAGACAAATTTAGTATGTCCTGGACTACATTTTGAAAAATAGCACTGGTCTAAACAGCCTTCATTGTACCAGAGAGCCACCAACAAAACAAAATTCTCATACAATATTCTCAAACAGTGACATGACTGACAGTCTTGGGTGACTATCCACAGAAAATATCAGGTATTTATATAATACAAGACGCTGGGAAAGACTTTTTTTTTTCCAATTTTGTTTTTCTTCTTAATTAACTTTCATTATGTGACTACTGTATATGAGCAGATGTCTCACATTTGCCAGAGAAAAAAAATCTATAAAAATGAAAGAAAAAAGAAATACACAGCCCCTTAAAACTGCCTATGCTCCCTAAGAAACCCAAATGAAGGAAGATGTGCTGGAGAAGGTTATATGGTTTATAATGCAGATGGACTGTTTACCTTCCTGGGCTAATAATTTTTTTAGTCACCAGTTTTGATTTGGAAAGCCTAAATCAGATAGGTGCATATGATCAGATGCTTAAGTAGTCAACAAGCAGATCTTCATATGAAATAGAAGACTACTTACCAAAGTTATTACGCACTTATACTTCGTCATTTCTTTTACTAATCCTCTTTAAACTGACAGCCATACCATAATGAAAAGACAAGGTAATTTCAAACAAGGAATATATATTAAAAAACCAATTCAAGCAAACCTGTTTAATACTCAGAAGAGATGGTTCCCCAGCAGGTCTTTGTTCCAACCTCAGCTTGAGACATTCATGGATTACATTGAGTAGGACCCGGCAGAGGACCAAGAATGCAGGTTCAAAAGATGGTAAATCCATGGATTTCAACTCTTCCCATGATACTGCGCTGCACTTTTGCTCACAACAAGGTGGAAAATTTAGTAACTGCACATAATCTGAACACAACATGGGATCCGGAAATTCTGAAAACTGTAACAAGAAATAAGGTATTATGAAAAGAATCCTTAAAATTCTTTAGGATTTTGCATTTGTTTAAAGTAGCATCATAAAAGTATGTTTTTAAAGGCAATATTCTATTAACTGGCAAGTCAATCACCAAAGTTTTGTATTTATATTGTTAGAGTTTTTTAAAACCTTTTTTTTTTTTTTTTTTAATTAAGGATCGTCAGTCTGAGGAAGAACAATTATGGACCCCTGGGAGTGAAGAAAACGTCTTACTTTATATTTCTGTTATGACTATATCTAGAGAAACAAGTGTGCACTTGGCTACATCAGGTGAGTAACCCTTTTCCTTTTCAAATACATAATGCATATATTACATAAACCTCCACAGTGCAAATGAATGCGTTCTTCAAGAAAGCGTCACCAGTTAAACTAAGCCAAACTATGGAAAAAACAAATTTATCAACTTTGGTAGATATTAAATTAAAATTACTTAAAAAAGAAAGATGAAAGATAAAATATAAAGATATCAAGCTGGTTTCTTGGTTGGTTTCTTGGTTTTTTGGTTTTTTTTTAATTAATAAACTTTTCATTTAAATGAAAGATACACTTAAATAAAATTACTTTTCTAATTAGAGAACGTAATTGAGATTATCTGAAATAAACATCCTAGATATCTAAAGTATCTACGTTGTGATAACATTCAAAGCAGGGCTGTACATGGAATCACTCTGGGGTTTAATTAGGGAGAAATGTTGGACTGCAGTACATGTGCAGCTCCTAAAGATAACACATCAGTCATCCTATAAGGATAAGATTTGTTTCAGATTAAGTCTGTTATTCTCATCTTACAGCTGCTAACTATGACACCTAAATATCCTTTATTCATCCAGTCAACATAACTAGCATTTTTTAGGTTTTTCTTCAGTGTCAAATTTAAATAACATCACTACAAAAGAGAGAAAAATCATAACCAGAAATTAGATCAATGATATAGTACAGCCTAGAAGGTTAAAAACATTAATCCACTTTTAAGCTTATTATCTAGCAGAAAATTTAAAACACTATGTAAGAACATTTCTTCTTAGATGGAATATTAATGTCTTTTTACTAACTCTCTTTAAAATGAACACATAGCACCAGAGACAAATATTTTTATACAGGAAGTTTTCATTAACAACAATCATGAAAATACTACACTTCCACAGTACAACAAAAAATTTAAGAAATACAAGGATCATTATGATGCAAGTATAGTGTTGGAAAATTTAGCTCTTATAAGAAATATTAAAGGGCTAGTCTATGAGCAAGAATAACAGAACAAAATTGAATAAATTTGTCATATAATTTTCTAGCATTGAGGATAAGAGCAGATTACATTAGGACTTAGATACCTAAACTTCTATTGTTCAATTTGACTAATCTTAATATTCTGCAGGGTTAATCTGAAATATTTCAAGTGATTACCAAATACTTCTTAAAAAGCCCCAAGAAAAAGTCTAAGCCATCTATTGAGATCATACGTAAAATCCATACTCAGGAGTGCAGCCAGGTGAATAAGCAACAAACAGGGTACACAGGCTTAAATATTGTTCTACTAAAATAATGTCTCTGATTCTGTAAATAAAAGTAAGAAATATTATGCCCATCTTCACTAAGAATCAAACTCTACAACTCCTATACAAAATGGACTGTAGAGTGCCTAGAGCCTTGTTAAAGTATCAGAGCCTATGAGGAATCAAATTTATCTTTTAAAAACACTAAAAATAAACACCTGTATAAAGATTTAATCTCATTTAAGTTGAAATGATCATTAAAACATATACAGTGGAAGAACCCAAAAGTACATTTTAGATGTGATTTAGACAGTGTTTAAGCAACAACAGATGTAAAAGCATGTCCAGAGACCGTAAAGTGTAAGTACACAGAGAGTCAAGATATAGAAGTAAGAGAAGCAACAAAGATTAACAGAATACTAACAACTCTGTCTGCACACATATATCAAACTGACATGCACTAAAAAAAAGACACTACATTCAAAGTATTGTCAGATGCAAAGACCAAGCAATTCAAGACAGTCTCTTTCATTTTAGTATAACGCTATGTTTTGCTGCAGTAGGTATCGTACTTCTGACAAAGAGGGGTTTTTCGGTTTTGTTTTTTTGGGGGTTTTTTTTTTTTTACAACATCCTTTGAACTTGGGGCAGGAAAGAATTCTACAGTTTTATAACATTCCCCGTTAATCATAAAATCGTTTCTTAAAAGAGAACAATATTCCAAAGAAAATGTAGTAATTACTGAAAATGAACATTCAAAGTAGACACAAGGGTAGAGAAGGAAAGAGAAAACATTAACCTTAGATCTTACACAAGTCATCCAACACCAAATTACCAAAAGGTTTAATTCTGTGAAGCTGCAGCAACCTCTAGCTACTTATTGTTTCATTCATTTATTTTAAGAACGATTGTGCAGTCAAAACTTTTGAGGTATTCAGCAGTTTCAAAAATACACTCAAAGTAGTTTTCAATATCACCAAACCACGTCTTATTTACTTTGATTTTTTTGAAGGTATTTCTCTCTATATATTAAACTGAACTTTCTAAGTATATTTCATTTGGGGGTGCTTTCGGTTCCTGTAACAGATTTTTTTTTGTACTTGACTCTTTAAGAAAATCTTTGCGTATTTTTAATGCAAATTTTCTAGAACACGAGCTGAAACCAATTAGAGAATAAACAAAAATTCAACTAATAGCTTAAATTTTTACAGTAATAGCTACACTAGTGACAGTACAAATAAAAACTTTCAAAATCACAGAGCTCTATATTTAAAAATTTATTAATCCTAAAAAAATAACCTGAGGGCAATATACGATTCTCATTCCTTTTGCAAAGGTGACAGTCAACATTAAGAGACCATCAATGTATCAAAGACCACATATGGTATCTGTCGGGATCCTGGCCGTATTGGCAGAATACTATCGGCTATAGAGGTCAAAAGCTGCTGATGCAAGGTCAAAGGAGGAAGATGAGGCGATAAGCAGGGTGTGGAGCCGAAGCTAGCATTTAACAAGCACCAATGAAATGCTTGCCTAAAGCGCGTGGACACAGACTGCTGACCAACCGCGGATCAGGGAAGGGCGCGTGGACAGGGACTGCTGACCAATCGCAAAGGCGCGTGTTTGCGTGAACGACCTCTTAGAGAGTATATAAAGGTGGCGGTTACGTGAATAAAGTGGATTGAATTTGCATCATATTGGTGCGTTCGTTCTTTCCCTTTCTCACCCACATATGGGCTTCGGCAGGTATCCATACTAGAACGGGCATGTTGGCTAAGAGATGCCTTTGTCCAGAATTCATGGCTAAGTCCTACACACAGTGCCACTTCATCAAGGAGGGCAAGTAATCCTTACCACCAACTCTTTCTAGTATAAAAATGTCTACAAGTTAGGTAACAGTTTGTATTAAGAAACAATACTCATCCTTGAAAGAATTAGTGACCACACCTTACAATATAAAACTTCAACTACTGTTCTTCATTTACTGTTTAATTCCTAATTTGGTTTTAGTAACTCATGATCATTCATAATTAAGAATATAAAATGATCCAAAGAAAAAGAGTAACCAAACTAAGAGCCAGCTGAAGAATGCAACATGCTAACATGCCTTGTTTTCATAGATGTCAAGGTTAAGAGCATCCATTCATTTATTCCATTTGTCCTTAAACATTATGTGCCACCACACCATTTATTTAGATGAGAAAAAACCCAGAACTACAGTGACATTTCAATAAAAGACATCTTGCAGAAAGATATGCAGTCTTGAAGACAAGGAAAACAGCCACCTCCACAGCTAATTTTTCTCACCATCTAACCATTTTGCTTAATTTTTCACTGTAATTCTTCTGACTTGTTGCTTTAGACATTAGAACCCATAATAAATAAAGATGCTATCATAAAAATGTCATTACAATTACAAAGAGGAACAGAGAACCAGCTTGGGCTTCACACAAATTGTAATTCGCGTCAAATGACAGAACCATTTCTGTGGAAGGAGAACTGGGCTCCTAATCATAATTACACTGTCTTTCAAAAACCAACAAGCAACCAAAATTTTCATAAGATTCCAATTTCTACATTTTCAGTTAGAAACAGCAAAGCAAGGAGGTACTCCTGTTACCCATTTATACTACTAGCAACCTACCTCCAGCTGGTGATCACTCCTTACCAACGCCATACGAGCCCTTTGCAATGAACCATGCATTAGCTTGTGCAGTCTTAAAATTAGTTTCCTCAACCCCATTTGCTTCAGTGCTTTATCAACAAACGGCCTGTAAATAGAGGTCAAACAGTGTTGGCTGCAGCTTCCCTCAGCACTGCATTCTGGAATAACCCAAGAGGCGGAGTCATCCTCAGATTCAAGCCTATCAAGCCTCCTTGAAAAATGGTCCTGAAAGTCAAAATTTGGCTTATTAGTAAAACTGTTCTTGATGGCTTGTCTAAGTTCCTCAACATTCTCCTCAGAGATTTGTTCTTCCCCGTCACTCTCCTCTGTGCAAGTTCCTGAAGATTCCTTTATTTCTGTTTCTCTATCAACATCATCCTCTGGATCGTCGTCCTTAGATGGTCGAGGAGAAGGGATTTCAAACACTGGCCAGCCAATGTCAGAAAGATTTTTTATACCCAATACAGTTCCCATAATCCTTAGTTTCTGATTTAAGTCTTTTGTAATATTTAACCATAGACAGAGTGCCTGCACCCTGTCTTGGAAGTCCTTTGCAGCATACTTTTCATAGTCCTTTTGAAGAGCCTGAAGAGATGGATAAAGTGCTTCCATGTACTCCAGCAGCTCCATTATTCGCTTTACTTGCTCAAATGAGACTCGCTGGCGATGCAGGTGTTCATGGTAACTTGAGTAACCAAAAGCACTAGTTCCATGTGTTGATCTGCAAACTCGTTCTTCTGAAGTACCATTGAGACTGGCTCCATTTTTTACACAGGAGAAGCTTCCATAGTCCACTTTGAAGGTGAGGATTTCATTGATGATATCAGGGATAGCTTGACGGGCTGCATAGAGATAGAGGTCTTGGTCATTAATGCTCCGGCCAGCATGCCATGCTTGCAGCTCCAGCCAGATCAGTTCATTGGATCGGTTCAGCCAGACAGAAGAGGTGTTCTCCTGTCCCCTTTGTTCCCTGTCCTTTTTCTTAGAGACTGAGGTAAGTTTTAACAAAAGCCGCAATGTTTCAAAGAATTTTAAACGGTCTGCCGGGCAATCACTCCTAGAAGTCTGACGTGTAGTTCTGGGTATTGGCATGGGCACAGACACTGGAAGCTTAGCATTGCTACAGCCAAGGCTGAGGTAAGGCTTATTGAGATCAACATCTGGAATTGTTTTTTTTGGC
Source organism: Acropternis orthonyx (assembly GCA_035583155.1). Lineage (NCBI taxonomy): Eukaryota > Metazoa > Chordata > Aves > Passeriformes > Rhinocryptidae > Acropternis > Acropternis orthonyx. The sequence continues at coordinate 32,992,440 of JAWWEU010000111.1, forward strand.
AGAGACCCACCAACTGAGTCTAACATAAATGAGCACTGCACATTTTTCTTGTGATCTCGTTCTGTTGTCCTTAGAGCATCTCTGATCTTTTTCCCTTGCTTATAGCTGTGCTCCTCCACATTCTCAATGGTTTTCCCATTGTCTTTATGCAAAGCCTGAGTTGGCACACTCATCTTTTCTGCAAGAAAAGAAAAAAGAACGTGACTGCAGCAACAAGAAAAAGCATTGTTCAGGTCAGCTCCCCATCACATTTCTTAGGCTGAGCATAACATTGTTTAGTACCAGTAAAACAAAATAGGCATGGATAGAAGTAAAATGTAGTCTTAGAAGTTACCATTACTGTAAGTTAAATCAATAGTATCATGAAAGGATTTCTTTCTCTTCTCTTGCTTTACCTCTTTTGCAGGAAGGATCTCAGAATTCTCATTATCCCTGAGTATGCCATCTGCTGAGAACCGAGTATGATCAAAAGTGAAAGAATAGTTTCCAAGTTCATTTTCCATACATTTGTCACACAACCTTCCAAACAAAAACTCAAAATGCAACAAGGCATTATTAAGGATCAAAGTGAAACAGAATTAAAGAGGTTCCACTGCACATGGCAATTTCGTAAAAACTGAAGCATATATAGACTTTGAAAATTAGCTTGAATGCACCAATCCTGCCTCCTGCCTCTCAGTTCCCAGAAACCTCCCTGTAGTTCTTAATACACTACCACTCCACTGTCCCAACACTCAAAACCTGCTTTCTCCCTTCCTATGGAACAGCAGCCCTTACTAGGGAACAGAAGTGTGATGTCCTCTTCCTGTCTTTCCTCAGGAGCAGCAGACCTTACCACTCTTTTGCAGCACTAACAAAGCACTTCAATCTAGACTTTGTGGATCAAAACAGGAGGAACTACTTGGGATTAAAAGAGTGGTTCTCTCTCTCTCTCAGAATTGGTGGCAAGTTGAAGGGGGAAGCACCTGTACACAAACTAGCTGAAGTCCAGGGATCAGCAGTTGGAACACAAGCAGCTACAGGGTCACAGGGCTTCTGCTTACTCAAAAACAGAAAATATTTTCAGAATGATGGCTGAATACTTTGCCTTGTTACACTGCTCACTGTGACTTTAGGGATTATCTGCTGCACATGGCTCATTCCCCACTCTAGAAGTAGTACTTTTCTTAGTCTCCACTACTGTGCTACTCACTATAACATTCATTAATACCGAAAATACTAATAAGGTTATTTGCTAAACAGGTCTACTCAGTGGATGAATATTATTAATCCCTTTCTATATATCAAAACTAATGATAAAGACCTGTCAAGCCAGTGTACTTTTGGGTGCCAAAAATGGGAAGAGCTACTGGCCAACATTTCAGAACATTGAGCACTGTGCTCAACAATCCCTGACTTCAACTGCACATTGAATTCTCAACAGTTTGCAAAGCACAACCCAGAATATCTAGCTTGTTTCTAGGAAAACAAGAAGCAGACAGAAGATTTTAATTAATTTGTGCTATTTGTCTAGAATCACAGAAATTTTCATGACAGTGTTGTATGACGCACTTCACTGACAATTATCATATAGCCCTTTGTTCTTGTTTCATTCACTGCATAAATTACAGCACTTGCAACAAAAGTAGGTAAGTCATGCAGAAATGCTTCCTTCATTACAAAATTCCAAACAACTTCTGCTCATGCAAGACAGCAATTCTCTGCAGAAGAACTGGTGTGATAATGTAGCTCAAAGACTACAAAATGAACACACACAAAGGCATTCTATTAAGGTTGCAAAGATGTCTGAAAGAAAAGTGGAGAGGCATGTAGACAGAGCACCATTATGAACCCCATTTTCACTTGCTAATGAACGATAAGCGAGTCAATAAGGATGTGACCTGCTACACTATCACCTGCTAATCCCCATATCTAAAAAATAAAATTTAACCTGTGCCACGGTTGTATAGGTTTACAGTAGGTCACAATGACACAACTTTAGGGGAAAAGAATTAAATTACATTCTGAGAAAGAAAGAAAAATCACAAGGTCACTGTGATTCACAACACAGTCACAGCACTCACTGTTTCTTGCAAATACAGACTTCTTATACTATTATTTCAAGTATTCATGTTACTTTCCCCAAATAGCTATCAAGAACAACAGCAGATGACATAAAAACCTTACTCAAACACAGCTTCTCTCCTGGAAATACAAACCTATCAGTAATTCTAAAAAACTTGCCATGGAATTCCCTGTCATTGGTTTTACAGCTATCTACTCAAACACTGCTGCCAAGCAGCAGCACCTCACCCTCAGTAGTTACTGACTCACAAGGCTAACCAGCAGCAGAGAGAACAAGGCTAAACGTACTGCTAAGCCAACAGCTGGAACACCACACCAGAGCTGGCACTGCTGAAGGGAGGCAACAGCCCAAAGAGCTAGGCCAGGCAAACAGCAGGAAGGAGCATTTTGCACTGGTGGGCAGGTAGGTAGAAGGAGACTGACAGAGATAAAGTCTGTGCAAGAGACAGTGTAGGTTTTAAGGTAGATTAGAAATCAATCAACTTCTAACAGCACTTTGATGTCGAAGTTTTTGGTGACCTTAAAAAATAAATTAAAATTCTGTTATATTTAAAGATCACTTTTTGAACTTACATTCTAGACAGAAGGATGTCTAGATCCCTTCAGTTTCTATTTTTAACATGTTATTCTTCTTCACTATTACTCTTCAGACTTCCTCACCCCACCAAAACATATTGAAAGAAAGTTAAAAATTATTCATTATTACACATCCAAAGCACCCTAATACTTCAATGTTCATCATTCTTAACAAAGTCAAGGCATGATAATCTACAAATTGTTTCAAAATCCTCTCATTTTATCAAATAAAGACACCAATGACTCAAATGCACCTGACAGTTCTGCAATAAATGAGTATCAATGCTATAACTGCACTGTATCAGTTCCAGCTACTGATTTCACTTGCCATATTGTAATACAGACTCCAAATAATTTGCAAAAAGACTTCAGCTGTACTAATAAATTTCGAATTACAAATACCTTTAATGCTACAGGGGGCAGGTGGTTTCACAACGAAGCCGCTGTCAGCTGGTGAGAAGGGGTGAGCACCTGACAGAGTGAGATCTTACAGCTCATTAGAAGAATACATGACAAAATGAACTTGAGAAACTTGAAAGTAAGAAAGCAGAGTCAACACTGGTGCCCCTTCAAGTATGAACCTACAGAAGTTTTAGACTAGAAAGTAGACACAGGTACTGTTTTGTACATAGTACCTGAGAACCTAGCACTTCAGTAAGGCAGCACTCATGGGCTCAGGAGATACATGAATGTTTTATGAGTACCACTGAAATGCACTTATATTAGAAAATGTGAACCCCATAGGTTCTTGGGCTACAGGAGAAAATTCAGAAACTAAACAGACTATTGCATAAATTTATGTTTTTATACTAAATGCAAATTATAAGAAATTTGGTGTGACAGAAATTAAACAAAACAAATATCAGAGGTGCAAGTGACCAAGACCCTAATACTCAAAATTCTTTCAGTTGTCTAAGTAAAGGAAAAATACCTTAAATCTGTTATTTGTAAACACCTGAAAAGTTATTTCAAATTTATCTTTTAAAGAGTACATCAAACCAAGCCCTTAACAAATTCTCTTAAAAGAAGTGTAACCTATTCAATCTCAGTAAGAACATGCACACACATTTAAGGTCAACCAACTAGTCCACAAGTTTGGTTTTGGGGTGGCTTTCTTTTTTTGCCTCCCTAATAGAGAATTACTTTTCTGAGATTATTCACATAGGCAAGGTAAAAAAAATGAACTTTTATGAACTTTCTAGAAAAAGATACTTTATATACAACACTATCCAAGTCATCATTAAAAGTAACCCAAACATATTTTTAAGATACACTCACGGCAACCAAGAACAGGATATTCTCATGCCAGAAGTAAGAACCATTCCCTCACAAATAGAGGCCTTGCTCTAAAAGCTCAAATCTATTAGCAGGGATTAACAACAGCTCCCTATTTTTCATAAAGGTATCAATCTTCAATATGCACTCAGCAGCAATGGCTACACAAGGAAATATAATACATTACAGTTCTCTAGTATTACAATGTCCCTCTTTAGAAATTAAGGTTTTTTTAAATCACAGACAAACAAGAAAAAATAATCACCAAAAGCAATAAAAGTTTATGTAACCACTATACACAGAACTGACTAGGGTTAATGTTGCAATTGAAGAGTTTTACTGGCTTTTAAATGTGTCTTTTAGCAAAGTTTAAGATGATTAATAATTCCAGTGCTACAGTTAACCGGCAAGAACAACAAAATTTCTCTTCAATTTAGTATAAGGAAGAGCTCTTCTGGTAAATGTTCTCTTCAGTGACACTATTCTGAGATTGTATGAAGTGAAAGAAAACCAGAAGCTTTGGAGAATGTTTGTATTGGCCCTTCTTTTATTATGAACTTTTTGACGTTATTATGAAGCATTTGACAGCTCTGTGCAACCAAAGAACTCACTGTATTCTCTTATTCACACTAAACAATTTACCCTTTTCTTCCCTACATTTTGCCTTGAAAATGTAATCCTTGCCCTGCATTCTGGTGTAACATTTCCTGCTTCATGTGAAGCAATTTTAAAAACTGCTTCCAAAACATCAACCGGCAATAGTCAAGCTGCCAGAACTCTGGCAAATAATCATGCCTGACTTATTTTTCAAAACACAAACTAACTTAAACAACAAACAAAACAAAACCCACAAACCTAGGTGTATTCTGTATGAAAACACTGAACATACCATCTTAAATGGCTTTTTTACACCCACCCAAGCTCAACAAAACCACTAAGATTGCACATTTTCTTTCATTTCTTAAATGGGTAGCTTGAAAAGATGTAGCTACTGCATGCTTTTTTTGAAACAAGCAATTCCCATATTCTACATATGCTCAAATTAAGAATAGCTTAAAAATCCATACTTCAAGCTAAAAATACTTTATTATTATATGTCATTATTTAGTAAGATTAGAAAAAAAACACTTATCAAGTATCTGAGTTTTTCCCCCCTTATCACTTTATGACTGAAGCATCAACAGAAGAAAGCAGGAGTAACTACACTTTAATTGCTTCAGTGACATTATGAATAAAGAATAATTGCCAAAAACTGTATTTTTCAATAAACAGCCTGTGAAATGCTTCAGAACATGAAATTTGGGCAGAGGAGCAACTACACCATTACTAGAGATCACAGAATCACCAAAAAAAAGTGACTGAAAAATACCTCTGGAAGTAATCTTTTTCCAACTTCCTGCTCAAACCTTGGTTTATTTCTAAACTAGTTTAGCTTGCTAGTGATCTTACCCAGTTCTGTTTTGAAAAATCTCTAAAGATAGACATTTAACAACCCAACGATCCCTGTGCAAACTGTTCACTGTTCAAATACTCTTATAGCAAAACTTTTAATACCCAGAAGAGTTTTCATTCATTGCAACTTATGACAGCTGCCTCCTGTCCTTCCACTACATCTCAGCATCTGGGTCCATGTTCTGTATATCCCCTGCATCAGCTAATGACAGGCTACTGCTAAGACTAAGATCACTTCCGAGAAAAACCCCAAGACACCACCCCTACCTTTCAAAGTGGAGCGGCTAGCAGGTCTCCCAATGTTATTTTTCTGATGCTTTGTTGACATACGCTTCATCTGGCGGGGTGTACTAGGGGGGGAGGTTCCATAGAAGGTGTCAGCACTTGCTTCATCTGATAATTCCTCAGGGTCAGATACGGAGATCTTGCAAGTAGCGTCCTCTGATTTGCACTCTTTCCTGTAGAGAACAAGACAGACGATGATGTTCAAGACAAAGAACTTTCACTGGCAATATCTGTTTAGGAAGCTAATTCATCCATAAATTCCAACCACAATCAACCTTCTGTATTTTACTGCCACATCCACGTATACCTTACTCCAAGTTTTCGCACCCATAAGGACATTTTCCAAATTATAGCTAACATACAAAGAGGATGTTATAGGCAGTGTCACCAGAACAGTGTACACATACATGTGTTTCTTTCTGAAAAAAACCTGTGGCAAGTCTAAATTAAGAGGTACATGAAACAAACACAGGCTCAAATATACAAACACAATGCAAGACAGTCAATCTAATCAGCAGCTGGAACAACAGTAAAGGTCTTCCCTTCCATCCTCCATCTCCTAACATATGCATACCACAAAGGCAACTCCTAAATTCACTGAAAAGTCTCTCCCACCCTTCACAAAACTTTTATCTAGCATAGAGACCTGAATATATTTTCCATGGATCTTAAGTATATTAGTACCATTAATAGCACATATAAATATCATCACTCCCCAATGGTGCCATATAATGGAATTCTCTTGCTTTAATACGGTATCTGGGAGAATATACCCCAGTACTGTCAAAGAAAGAAAAGAAACAATTTGCCTCCATCGCCTCATCTATTTCTGAAGCAGGTGTGCAAATAACAACTTGACTCTATATAATCCTCAATAACTCTAGTAAAAGACACAGAGGCAAGGAAACTGATATTAGCAGGACACAGAAGGAACAGAACTAGTTTGCTCCTTCTGCCTTGAGACAGTAGGAGACATGGATCAGGACAATAAAGTTCTCTTGTCTGGCTCCAGAATAAACCTGATCAAGGTTTGTGGCAAGTTGATGTGACTTCACACATAGCGTTCTTGGACTGGGCATGAGTGAATGTTTGACAACTCAGTAACACTAAAATTCAGGAGTTAAACATTGTCATTTGGCCTTATGTTAGCAGCTGGCCAGGAAAGAGCATGGGACCATTATCAGCTCTTTAAATAAATAAGTTTCCAAGTTATTTTTAAAAATTGAAAAATTATGTGGTTAATAGATTATAAGACTAAACGCAGTACAAATGCAGTTAACACTTAAGAGAACAAGAGAACTCGGAAAGTAACAGCCCTGCAAACACAAATGTCACATACAACACCAAATCCAACCTCACAAATGAAGAAACATGAGCTGAGACACCTGCATCTTCCTGTGCTGACAGAGGTCAACATACTGCTTGACTAGTAGTAGACAGTATGAAAAACTGTTTTCCAAACGCATTTTCCATGCAGTTTAAAAGAATGGTCTGCAAATAATTTTAGAAATGTGGTTGTCAAGGAAGCCAAATCTTCATAAGCCTCTAAAAATCCCAATTAGCTCCCTGAAATAAAAATTACTGCATATCCCTTATCCTTTCCTTTGAATTCAGTATATTTTTTTCATCACAGTACAGCCTGCATTCCGCAAGGGTCAATATCACTAGCTTACATAATGGTAAAACCAACCTTGACACAGCACTAATTAACAGACATAAAAACTCAGGCAGCCACACAACACAGACTAATCCTTGCTGCTACAAATGCCAAAGACATCTCAACTAGCACTTCATGTGTGTTTGTGTGTAGGCGGAGCAATCAGTCATTCACCCCAATCTTGCACATGTAAACAAGAAAATGCAATACATGAAGAACAGAGATTACATCTTGTCTCATTTAAATGCATGTAGAAAAGGCAATAAACTATGGTAAAACTCCACATACTTAAATCATTCTTCCCACTGAAGTTATGATCCTACATTAACAAAATAATTGTAAACCCTTTCACTGCAGATACACTATCAGTCATACGGATAGTCTGGCAAGCAGGAAAATAGGTTGAGCACAACTCATGACACAACCTCAGGCTTCTCCCAAACCACAGATGCTGCATACTGACAGCCCAATTCACTGTCATCAGAGAGCCAATAAATCTGATAGGCAGACTACTGAAAAGCTTTCCAGTGCAGAGGAAGCCTTCACATTATTCACAACTTTTTAAGTCCCAATTTATTCACAGCCTTGGTCCTTCCTTCACCCCTTGAACTGGATGCATGTCAGGAGAAAAGAGGGCTGCAAGCAACCAACACACAAGTTAGAGTAGTCCTATGGCTCTTCATGTCTTTGCACTGCTGCCAAACAAAGGAGAAAGTCCCAAAAAATGAATATGCTTAAGACCTCATTTTTTTTCTGTAGTGTATTTTGTGCCAAAAAAATCCTGAAAAATGCAAACTGGGCTTGGGAAATTAAAAGCCTATAGGAAATAGTTAAAGAGCAACAAACATATCCGTTTTAATTATCATTCTCAGTTACTTACTGGAGTATCTTATCTGGAAAACTCTGCTTTCTTTGTTATGAGGTTTGATCTTTAAATGTGAATACTTCCCAAAACTTTCCAGTAGTATCTTTTCATTTATGCATAACCACAGCACACTATCCAGTGGCCAAGTGCAATCCTACCTCAAAATCAAAATCTCCATGTAGGTGGCCTGAGTATTTCAGTTTAGAGGTGCCTTCCCTATCCCCACCTCAGCGTGTATTTCAAGAAATAAAGGAAGACCTGGGAAAAAAGGCATGCTTTTGGATTCTCAATGAAGGCTAAGGACTGTGTAATTTAAAAAAAAAAAAAAAAAAAAAAGGCCATGAATATATTTTATGCTTGCCTTTAATTTACAAAATCTACCATAGCATTTATATTCTAAAAAGACAAAGAATCATCACACAAAAGCAAGAAGACTTCTAATACATAAGGCAGTCTCACAACAACAAATCAGTAAGCTTTCTTTTTTCAACAAATGTAGGTGTGTTATTAATGAGAATGACTGAATAATTCTCCAGCAGAAAAAAATTTAACTTAAAGAAAATGCATTATACCAGTGCACTTTAGCACTAGCCAGAAAAATTCTTTATCATAAGAACACATTCATACTCTACAAAATAGATTAAAAGCTATCTGCCACCAAATGGATTTCAAATTCCCAAGCCTGCACACAGTCACACTGATTTCAACAAGATTCTGACCTCACAGCCACATTTCTGAACAACTAATGATGAATCCAAAATTTAAATCAACTGTAATCATGTTTGAAAAGTATCAGATATTTCACTCTTTTATTACATTTAAGTCAAAGCAAGTGCTGCATAAAGCCAGAGAAGCCATCCAGTTCTAAAGCAGATGTGAAGTTGGTATACAAAGTACACACAGCACTGAATCACAGTGGAGGACACACACTACCCTACACAAATTAAGGCTACTTAATTGTTTTGAGACATCCCCTTCCCACCCACCAGCTCACTCCGAAATAACTAATTCAATTTTCATTTGCTGGGTAAAGTTGCCACCACATTATTCACACCCACGTCCGACTCATATAAACTGTCTTGTAATAACCAGAATCCAGCAGAGGTCAGAAATGGCCCTGCACAGGAAATGCCTGGGTGTTTTCCATTCAGGCCCTGCAGTTTACTCTTCTACATGAAGACAGCCCCGGTCTAGGGTCATGCAGTTGTACAAACTTCATTTTAAATCTTTTCCTGCTTAACCTGCACTGTTAGTCTTTGAAGATATTGTAAAAAGGAACTTGGAATATTACAAATTCAGTAGCCCTACTAACATTTGTATTTCACAATATTTCTTTTAAATCTAATTACCAGTTAAGTACCTTCTGGTTTTGGGATTCTCACGACGTAAGAAACACAAATCACTAATACATACTAATGCAAACTCGAACCAGCCATTGTATAACTCCACAGCCTTGATGCAAACCGCAGTGTATCACCATTTGCCTTTTATTACATCAGTACAAAACAGCAGCTTGCAATATCCAAAGCGATCTCAGCAACATGACAACACACAGCTTTTTTTGCACAGCACACCTGGAATACAACGCACCTGAGTACTGCCTTACAAGCACTAATTGATCACACAAGCGTTTTAAAAACGCTTCCTGAATGCTTCCTAGTGAGAAGTGAAGTGCATCAACAGGATGTTGTTTTAAAAGGAGAAGTAACAGCCATGGAACTAATAACTTGGACTTATGCAATACTTCTACAGCCAGTTGGAAACACTAAACAGTAAAGTAATTTGCATCCCCATCTCTCAGCAGGGCACAGATGGAGACTTGGAAAGAGCCAATCTGCAGGTCAGCACATTCAGGGGGTGACAGCAGTTGCAAAAACCTTAAGACATCACAGCACTAGCCTTGTGAAGGTTTGGTTTGTTTTAACTCTCTCTTCTGACAAGTATCGATTGCAATGTTGCCAGCAGCGATACTCCATGATCCTGCTGTTCTAGCGGCGCGCCGGACAAAACCCGGTTTCAATCGCGGCTATAAACCCCGAGGCACCCTTGCGGAGGGCAGCGCTTTTATCGCTGCAGTTCACAAGCCCCGGAGCCGGGGGTCCCGCCCCGCTGCCTCCCGTCCCCCCTGCGAGCCCCCGAAACAGCGGCTGGGGCCAAGGAAACCAGCTGCTTTTAACCTGCACAGCGCCCACAAAGCGCTGCCTTACCCACCGCAGCCACTAGAGATTTCTTATCGAAGCACTTTCTTGCTCCGTGGGCGCTCTGCAGAGACGCTGAAGCAGCAGCAGTGGCAGCGGCCGGAGGCTTTGCAGCGCAGCGGGGTCGGGAGGCCGAGCCCTCACAGCCCCGGCCGGCGCCGCTCCGCGCACGGAGCTCCCTGCGCGGCCGCGCCCGGTACTGACCTCGCCGGCGGCGGCTCCTCCATGGCGGCGGCGGCGGCACAGACCAGCGCGGCGGCGTCTCTCATGCGTGCACCGGGGCCGGCATGGCGGAGGCGGGTCCCTGCCCGGTTGTGGGAGCGGGAGCGGGCCCCTGCCCGGCTGTGGGAGCAGGTCCCTACCCTGCCGCAGGAGCCCGCCCGCGCAGAGCCGCCCGCGCGCCCGCCATCTTGGGAACAGCCTCCGAGGGCCGCGGCGCCGGGAGCATCGCTACGGCGCGCCAGGAGGGACCGGCCGCGCCACAGGCGCCCGCCCCGCCGCGGCCGGCACCGGGCACTGCCCTCCAGCAGCTCTGGGTATCGGCCAGGGACGGCGAACCGGAGCCGCGCTGTCCGGCGGGAAATAAGGGAAGAAAGATGTAATTTTCTGGACTGTAGTCCGGCTGGAATACCAACGTTAATGCCCTTCAAAAGCACAAAACTGCCATGGGTTGTTTAATTGTTAGGGTTGGTGAGGGGGAGCCTCATCTGTGCTGTGGGACTGGAAGCACAGCATCAACCCCCAGCATCAGTGATGTGTATTATAAACCATATGCGTTATTTCAGAGGAATGACATTTGAACTCGGACTGTAATCAATTCTAGATTCTGCTTTATGCACAGTTCTTTCATTAAATTAACTGTACAAGAAATTTGCACCTTTCTATCTGATATTAAAGTTCATAGATAAAGTCCATTTATCTGTCAAAGTTTACGAAACAGATTCAACAGGCCTTTTGCAATAAAAAAATTAAAGCTGAAATGCAGAATATACTTCTGCTATACATTTAGCATCTTAATAAATACATGCATTAAAATGCAGGACCGGATGAATAACATCATGCAGCAAGCCACTTATTTCTATAGGTCAAGAAAAATATCTGGATCACCATGAGCCTGATGGGCATAAACATCAAGACATTCAGCATTTAGATTGAGAATTATTACTTGAGATACCTCATGTAATGGGAAAATGCAGTATTCAGCATGTTAAAGATTTTTGGTCAAATCCTTGTGTCAAAAACCGTAAAGCAGTTCTAAAGGCAGATACACACAATACACTCCTACAAATCTGTCATAGTGAACAAAACTTAAAAACCGTAGCTGAAGAAAGTCAAGATGAGAAATTCTGAAGTGTTAACCTAATAAATTGCTTGTCATCTCCATAAAAATGTACATTCTCTAAGGTAAAGCTGCTTATTTCACTGTGTGCATGGGGTTTAGTAAATAACTAAGGCTCAGTGTCATTGATGAAATTGTAACATTCTTTTCAGTTATATTTTGGATCATCGGCTGACACCATCTCTGCAGCTCTTTGCAAGGCAGAGGAGTATTTACCAATTGTGGCAAAATGTTTCAGCTTCTTTGCTTCTTCAATCAAAACAATCGGTGTAATGGTATGTTAGAAGCACACACTTTTCATCACTAGGAAAAAAAAAATCTGATAACTGCCTTTTGGCACAGATGTGATCGCACAGTGGTGCAGATGCAGAGACATCCTAAGGGCTCTTGGCAAAGGTGGAAATGGGGACTGACCCCCGCCACTGCTTTCTGTAAACATTAAGATAATATTTTGGAGTAAGCTGGGATTCACTGCAGCCTCTCAAACAAGGAAATCCAGAAAATCTTCCCTACATGCTTCTTCCCCTTCAGGGCAACCCAGCATATTGGGTTGCATCACATTCTTGTGGTATACCTTAAAGAATATTCTCTCACTGCAGATAACTGGCCAAGCAAAGCAAGGCTGTAAGTTTCATACAGTGATGCTTCTTTGTCTGCAGTATACCCTAGTGAGCAACATAGCTCCTGGCATTAAGGAGAAAATTGCAAGAGAAGAGATTTATGAATGGCCGGGAGAAATTAAAAGAGATGAAGTAGTATGTGGAGCTGATAGTACAGAAAACAGCTGATGACATGAGGCTGTCATAGCCTATGTAAAGTGATTATTTAGCAAAGAAAATCTTTAAAGAAGTTACAGAGGTTTTACAAAACTCTAATTAAAAAAAACAACAAAAAACAAACCTTTTAATTATTTTTGCCTTCTTTTAAGGAATATCATATTATTTCAAAGGCTCCATGACTGCTGGTTTCTGAGTCTATACAAACAGCATTGCACAGGTGCATGGAAGTTGGCAAATGAAATTGTTCACTCTGGTTCCACTACTGAAACAGAAGAAGGCACAAGATTAACATAGACATCACAGCAAATGATGTCTTTACCTGCCAGAAAATTCAGTTAAAATATTAGGAATGGATTTTATTGTCTGATCTGGCAAAATCATGAGTCCAAAATTCTAGCTTAAAAAAAAAAAAAACAAACCAAGAAACAGATAACTGTCAAAGTAGACAATCTTATTTCAGTTTAACTTCTGTTTTCTGAAGTTTTAGAATGGATTTTCTTCTTTTTATCATCAGCCATGTGGGTGTATAATTTAGCAAATGCTGTGATTGCTTAGGAATTGCTTTTTATTCTAGCAACATGCCTTTTATTACACCAGCAATCCTAGAACTTGCAATAGGAATTTAAGAGATGTCAATAGCATCCCAGTAACAAAAATAGGTCTTTCAAACAGCTTTTTAAAATTTCTACTGCAATGACCCTTGAAATTTCTATCTATTCCTAGGGCATATATTCTGTTATTCCTTTCTCCTCATTTTCTCACCAGTATCAGATAGGATTGTATATACAGCTGTGCTTTTGCCATTTGTCATTTCTACAGCTCTTTTCTATATACAAAAAGTACTAATGAAAGAAAAGAAAGATTGGCCCATGTAGGTAACTAAAGATGTTATAAGAATATATTTGAAAACTTTTCTCCCACTACCTGTCGCAAGACCAAACTTTTATTTCACGTTATGAATGTAGGTAGAGAATAAGGCACAACTTGTTATTTTTTAAACAGTCAATTAATGAGATGTGGTAATCAGGTTATTCTTCACTGTGAACTACATGCAAAAAATCAAATTCTTGGCAAAACCAGCTTTTTATGTTTAATTTTTCCTTCCAATAAATTATTTGTTTTAATTCCATTAAAAGCTGTTTAAAAGTAAAAGCAAAGTTAGTTATATGTTGGAAAGCAGTCTGTTAGGTATAATTAATCTAGATCTAGTAAAATGTGCTAAAGATAGAATATTAATTTTTTTCTTGGTCACAGGTTAGAAATGCTCTTCTGCGATGTGATGAAGAATAAAACAAGAACTACCTGGACATATGGAGATCCTTCCATCTACAGTTTTGTTGTTCCCACAGAAGATCAGTGTGGGGGGGCGTTGAAAGAAACAGAACTCAGTTCTCAGTGTCACATAATTTGAGCTTGCTGCAACTGATTTGAAGTGTGAAGCTGAAAGAAATCAAGGAGTCACACTGTATATACCCCTGTTCAATCATCCGTTACCACTGTGATTCATTCCCTTCGGAAGGTCGCATGATAGCTGCCAAGGCTTGTTCAGCAGCATGGGTGAACACCCATGCTATAATAGGAGTCAGCTAGCTTGACGGAGGTAAAATATTTCTGTCTGAACGCTGTCATCTCACATGCTGCCTGTTGGATGGTACAGGGCTTAATATCATTAATTCACCACTATTAAAGGAGTATTTGTTAGCAAGAGTAGCATGAGGTCAGAGACATTCCTGGGATTATTGTCTTATCACTTCAACTGAGCATTACTTTTTCAGGTACTTCCTGTCCTAAAAAGCAACTGTATGTAACACTGCCTCTGTCATTATTAAAGTGGCATGACCCACATAGAAGTAAAAATTTCAGTCGTGCTTAAAGCAGTATGTTTTTACTGTACAAAGTGGGTCTTTGGGCTGGCCATAGCTAAACCCACTGGCTGGTATTCAAAGTTACCAAGGCACTGGTCATAGAAATAATTGTCTTTAGATAAACAGAGATGGAGAATGTCTCTGTGTCAACACATGTATTGTAACAATCTGGCTACAATAGTTCACGTCTTCCCAAGAACTGACTTTGGACCGTTGATAATAAGCTGCACTGAATTCAGCGCTACTTGAACTTGACTATCAACAACAGAGTAAGCTTACATAAAACTAGCTAGCTTGGCTCCTGCTAAATCATACTGTAATTCTTTCCCCAACTGTACTATAGGCATACTCAGTGACCAGCTGTGGGACATTTATAAACAAGACCAAATGCTTGTCTGCATTTGTGTTCAGTACAGTAATTTCGGGTTCAGATAAGCTCCACTGAAAAATTGGGGTCCATCCTCTGAAATCATATTTGTAGACCCAGAGCATATCCATCTGTTTTCTGTGTGTGCTTGACAGTGCATTTAGTGCACTGTTGCACATAACTCTCCATGTTTTTAAGTATCTTGCAAGTTTGACCAATTGCTTATATTAAAACTTCTAAAATGATTCTGTTTATTTCCATCAGCCCAGAAAGCACAAAAAAGTTCCAGACTGTATCTTTTTAAAATATCTGGTTGTGCATCTGAGATTCTTTATGTCTGCCTTACAGCAGCTGCGTTATCCCAGCAGAAAACAGCTGTGACATCTATATCAAACTTTCCTGTCTAAGGATATCTTCTAAAGCTCGAGTCCATCTCTTCTCCTTCCAAAAGCTCTTTCTATAAAGTGGGAGTAATCACAGAAAAGCTGGCATACTCCTTTACCCAAACAGTTCCTGGCAGTTGCATCAGCTGTATGGAGTTATAAGCAGCCATGAGAAAATTTTAATCTTCATTAAATGTTAATCCTTGCAAACATTTATATACACATCAGTTCACTTATATAATAGGCATACTGAAATCAATGGGACAACCCTGGGAGAACAGTTACTCATACATATAAATGTTTATAGGATTCATTTCCTCCTCTTGCTCTGAATCATCTGGAATAATTTTGCACCCACAACTCCACAAGGTGAGCTTTGTGGTGTAATCCTCCTGATGGCTTGGTTCTGGTGAACAGAAACAGGAGTTACAATATTCTCCCTTTGTTGGGATGCCATCCTAACTAGAGAATAGTAAGATAATATCTAATTCTACAACTCACAGTTGTGTTCCATTCTGCAGTGTTTCAGGTTTTATTTTACACCTCCATTTCTGTCCACTACATTACTTAAAAAAAACTGTTATGTCATTGTGAACATAATTATTTTCATCTTTCTAAATATTTACACAGTTCCTACATATAAAACACTGTAAAGAAGTAATTGCCTGCCATTTGACATTATTTCAATGCATTCAGAGTTTTTTATTCTCATTTGAAACTTATTGGCCCTACAATTCTATAATTGATTTGCATTTCCTCTTCTCCACAGGTGCTGACGCTTACTTTACAATATATCCATGCTAGGAGACACAGCACACAGCACTTGAAATAACTGTTGAATTATGTGAGCTAATATGCTCTCCTGGCACAGCAGTCTCTCCAGCTACAGCCAGCTGAGGAATCCAGATCGTGACCCTTGTACCAGGGAGCTGAGATCTGTGTGACATTCTCTGCTGAGCTGTTTGTTTAAAAGATGGTTTCTATCAACATCTTTGGGTGTATTTCACTATGACTGTGAGGATACAACGGGCACTGAATTTTAAGAGTAGCTACATTGCACTCTGAAGCCATTCAGTGCCACAGCAGTTGCTCTCAGCTGTGGTGATAATCAGAAATAAAAAGGGGTGAAAATTATGTTAGTTTTTTTTCTGTCCACAGAAAACAGAACGTGATAATATGTTGGCTGAAAACAGGATGATCATGTTGAAGCTGAGGATCTATAACTGCCCCGTTCCTCCTCTCTTGCACACTATGCCATGTTTGAGCCCTACTTCTGCTGTTTAACTGTAGATAGTCTGAAGTTGGGAGAGAAATTTTTTTCACCCTTAATCTCAGCAGAGATACCAGTCAATTAGCCCTGCTACTTAGCCTAGGCACGGAAACACTGACATAAAATAGACCAAATACAGGTGAAAGACTCCAGCCTTCTAACAGTATGTGGATGTTGTGGCATACTGAGCTAGGAAAAAATACTAATTCAACACCCAGTTTTCAGCAGGACGAGCACACGTTATTCATTCAGTAGTATTGAACAAGGACTGCTGACTAGAGCGCGCTTGTTCACCTGTCGGAAGCATTCAGTATGGGTCAGTTGCAAAACTTTATCACATGTTGCATAGCTACAACCTGCCTGAGATGAGATCATGGAATTATTTATCTTCTAACTGGTTCTTTAGAGCCCATCTGCCTGAGGTGGTCTCTCATGGTCTTCATTAGGCATAGACAACTGCTCACAGAATGAGAAGCTATATATTCCATAAGCTACGGAAGGTAATTCTAATATATGCTATATTTCTAAAGGGGCAGTTAAGGTTAGTAGAAGAATAGGACTGCTGTACTTATTTGGATTTTAAAATTCAAAGATAACATTTCAGTTAAAACTTTTGCATTAAAATCTGTGTTTTCGCATTTATAAAATAGCTGAATTCTGCACTCCCCAGCAAAAAAGAGACATGGACATGCTGGAGTGAGTCCAGCAAAGGATCATAAAAGTAGTGAAGGGGGTGGAGCATATGAGATCTGAGGAGACGAGCTGGAACTGTTCAGCATGGGGAAGAGAAGGCTCAGGAAGAGTCTTACCAATATGTATAAATACTTGATGGGGGGAGTAAAGAAGATGGACCCAGGCTCTTCCCAGTGGTGTCCTGTGAAAGGACAAGAGTCAATAGGTAAACCATGGAAAATTCTGTTTAAATGAGAAAAACTTTCCTTATCATGAGAGTGATCGAATGATGGCATGGGTTGCTCAGAGAGGCTGTGGAATCTCCATCCTTGGAAATGTTCAAAACTGTACCGGTTGTGGCCCTGAGCAACCTGATCCTGCTTACCCTGCTTTAAGCAGAGGGTTGGGATGAGGTGATCTCCAGAAGAACCTTTCCACTTCAACCATTCTGTGGCTGATCTCATAAATACTTCTGAATTACAAGCCATTTCTAATACAGAAAGTCCACTAGGAATTACAACCATGTAAAGGCACACAGCACCAAAAACTTTTTGTATTATTTATAGTTTTGGTACAAATTGTGGTGGTTTTAAATTTAATCAAGAACAATTTCAGGTAAGAATTAAATTATACTAAAATATATAATTCACAATGCTGTTAAGTAACCACTTCTGCCTACTAAATTGTAACTTTCTGTCAGAAGAAGGTGCACAATAACAAATATATGGATATAATCACAGCTTTGTGAGCAAGTCCTTTTTTTCTTCCTTTCCAAAGTTGTGCCATTTCTTACTAATGAAGTTTTACAGCAAGACTGACCATACTGCCTTTTTTTATTATTTTATACTTGAACCATATTTATTGTTTTACGAAACTCATAAAGAACTATTTACCATATCTTTTGCTTTTGTACTTCAAGTGATACAAAACCCTGATATTCAGATTGTGTACATTATACACCATTGCATTTTACGTGTCAAATAAACAAACCCTGTCAAATTTTTTGATGTGGTCAGCTTTACTGCTCTGCAAAAAGTGCGCAACACCCATAATCATTTGTACAAAGTGTCATTCTGAAAATCTTAAATTCCGCTGATTTCAGCAGTTGTTTTCCCTGGGTGAGGTTTGCCCAAACAAACAATGAATGGCTCTGTGCTATTCCCCATTCATGGCACTGTACCTCTGCTGAGCTTCCTGATATATTTTAATTATCACACTGCCTGTATTTGGAAGTAGCCTGTAAGCATGTTTAGTGTGGCAAATACATAAAATCTCTTTATATTACCAGTATTTTTCAGAGTTACATTTCATGCAATGTTTATTACAGCTATTCCAAATCTTCTTGTTTTATCCACAACAGTCTGCCAACTAGAGTGCTGAGTAAGAGGATTTAACTGTGAATGGATCTCTCTCCCTGAAGTAATCAGCTCAGATAGACTTCAGAAAGGGATGTTTTGCCTGCCTCATCGCTCATCCAAAGAGGGTAAGGGCAGAGCTATCAAGGTTACTCTCTGATGTAATGCAGTGAGTATGAGTCTCCTAGAAAGCCACAAGTTGTAGGTGTCACATCGTCACAGACTCTAGTTTCCTGTAAGGTCAAATGATCTTTATTTGAATTTAAAAGGTTTCTGCCTGAGAAAGTAGTAACAACCAACCAGCCTATTAAATATGCCATGGAATGTCTTTCCAACTTGATTGTCAGCATTTTGGTCTGCAGTTCAGTAATGGAAGTGCACTGATAAGGGTTTTTTTACATTAAACTATTTGCAATTTTTAGCACAAACCAGAAGTGAATCTGACTGCCAGCTTGACATTCATAGAGCCTTATATTTGTGCATAAATATGGAGGTTCAGTATAAAAGGGTTGTGCTCATATTGGTCATCAGAGTCCTAGAAGCTGATGATGAAAACGTGGCTATTGACATATAAAAACAATCTGAAAGATACTGTTTAAATGTACAAGTGTGTACTCAGAACCATAAAGAATCAACCATGTTACCCACACGATGTTATGAAGCAAGTCTGCTAGGCTTTCCAACAGCCTCTTTTTAAGCTCTTAGATGGTGTTTAAAGGAAGGCAATGAAGATGGTGAAGGGTCTGGAGGGGAAGCCCTATGAGGAGCTGAGGTCACTTGGTCTGCTCAGCCTGAAGAAGAGACTGAAGGAAGACTTCAACTGCAGCCTTCAACATCCTCACAAGGGGAAGCAGTGGGGCAAGTGCTGATCTCTTCACTTTTGTGACCAGTGACAGGACTCAAGGAAACAGCATGAAGCTGAGTTGATATTAGAAGAAGATTCTTCAGCCAGGGGGTGGTTGGGCACTGGAACAGGCTCCCCAGGGAAGTGGTCACAGCACCAAGCCTGACAGAGTTCAAGAAGTGTTTGAATTATACTCTCGGGCACATGGTGTGACTCCTGGAGATGGTCCTTTGCAGAGCTAGGGTTTGGACTTGATGATCCTTGTCTCTTCCAATTCAGCATAGTCTGTGATGCTGTGATTATGTAATTTATTATGATGCCTTTATAAGCCATGCTTCTCACCTCTGTATATTGCTGGATTTTTTTCAGCTTCCACATGCTTGGATTACATGGCATTTTGTTCCAAAGCATTCTTTCTGAGACTGATCTTTATTTCTGTGCAATCTGACTAGCTGAAAAATGGTTTTCTTGGTGTATTTATAATGAGGAAAACTGGCAGAACTATGAATACAACTCCAGCAGTGCTTATGAGCTTAACTGAATCTCTTTCTATTGCAACATAAAACTATAATAAAGTGTGCATTTTTTACCGACATAACTACATCAATAATAGAACTGCTACTGGCATACATTATAGACACCTATCATTAGCTTACTGTGAAAGGGTCATTTATTGTAGCTACAAGTAGGAAAGAGTTTATTCTTGTCGATAAAAATAGACCCAGTTTCAGTGCCATAAAGATGTACCTTCTTTAGCTGTTGAATGCTTATCCAGCTGTGTACTTCCCATCTGCCAAATATATTATCAGAGCAGCACACAAATTCTTTAGTCATAAACAAAAGCCTGCATGTATATTTTAGTGCCACCAAGAACCCTTGATATTCAAGGTTCATATTTCCTTAAAGTGCTGGATAAGAAATTTTTAAAATCTAGCCTCCATCACTGTAAGATACTTAATATTAACAATTTCAGTCTAGTTCAAGGTCTTTAAATCAAACTAGCCTGTTTTGGATTTTCTGTGTCAAATGGAAAAGCACAGAGGGAAATGCAATGTTTAGTATGTTGGAATACCTTTCAGGGGTAGATAGGTATGCATTTAATCTGCATTTGGTAGGGCTAAAGCTTAAAGAAAACATTGGCAAAATCAAAGAGCTGCAAATTCAGCAGTGACTGGGAGAGAAATCCCTGTGGTTTTGCAGGAGGGTGAAGTCACAGCAGATGCCAGACATGTCCTGGGCCAGCTCATTTTGCTGCAGGCCACCTCACTCCTGGTCTGTGGACTGCTGACCTGCCACGAGCCCAAAGGGAAATTGTGTTGAAGAGCTTCTGCTCATCTCTCCTTTGGACAAGTGCCCCGTCGCCTTACCTCCTGGTAGTGGCAGTGCATGCCCTACACCAACTTGACTTTCAGGTTATTGTGGTGTGAGTCATACCCATGCTACATGCTCTGTGGTATCTGCAAGGGCAGGGGTACACACAGTGTCACGGGGAGGTGCTCTGCCTCTTGGTTGGACATCAGCAGTCAGCCACAAGAAGAAAGCCCTGGATAAATTGTTCAGGCACTCTGGTTCTTACCTCCCAGCTCACTAGTACATTTGGAGGAGTATTGAAGTTACACCTGTTTAGGGAAGGTGTAACCTCTGACTTGGGCTGTCAAGCTGGCTCAACAAGCAGGAACAGGTCAGGGTGATGCAAGCCCTGCCCTTGCCCTTCCCTGTCAGAGTATTTGTTTCTTTCAGAGGTGTCAAGCAGACTGAAGCTTTCACGCAGGAGGGAGGATTAAAGAGACACACAACCATCATTGAGAGCTGCAGACAAAAATAAACTGCATTATTTTAACAGAAATGCATTTAGTAATTTTATTTAGGCAAAAGGATGACCCTGTAAAGCAAAACATGGAGTTCATAAGGGCAAGCAGAAGGTAGAACAGGATTCGGTGAATGTCTACTGAATCAGAAATAGATATCACAGTGCTGGGACAAAGTTATTAATTTTCAGCAAAGATCAGTTTGCAGTATAAAAGGATGCTGAAAGTATTTTATAGGAGAGAAACTTGCTAATCAGTACTATTGAAAAGCCAAATATATTCCCCCTGTATGACTTTGGTATTGAGGTGTTTCCAGGAAAAATACAATAGTGAATAAAGGGTGCTTCATCCACAAAAATGTTTTCAAGTGCTCTTAGGAATTAAACAGTCACTGACTCTTATGACACTGATTGCTTAAAAATGAATCCTTTCAAGGGAAGGAAGACAACAAACCATTCTTGCAAGAAGTTTCAGGCACTAGCAACATTGGCCAAGTTTAAAATTTGCTGGCGAGTAGGAGCTGAGGATGTACTAAATCATAGTGGGCTTAAGGTTACAACTGAACAAGCAATATATTATTTTCGTTTCACTGGACAAAATTAGACCCTTGTTCTGCTTATAAGCTGCTCTTAAAATTGCAAAACAAACAAACAAAAATAAAACAACCTCCCAAATGCATCACAAATTGGAATTACTTGTACCAAACATTCATCAAATAAGTTCATGCTAATGCCTGCTGTAAGTATTCCTAAGAGCAGTTGACATTTGTGCCACGATACTGGTGTGCTGTGTGACATTCATGGTGTATTTATGCTGCATGAGCAAACGCCTCACTGGGAAGGTTGCTGCTGTTCTGCCGTGGGTTGATTAATGTCAGCCCTGCACAGGGAAGGCACTGTGCTCCCCTTCTGTCGAAGGTGTGAAGACAAAGGAGGGTGGGAGATGAATGGTGTCTCAGTCCTCTGCTGGTCTATCTGTTCACTAGTGACATTTCCATTTTTGATTAAAGAAATTTCACCTACTGGTATAACAGAGGTTTAGGCAGATAAGTAAATAAATTCTCTTGCCTCAGAGCATTAGGAATAATTTTTATAAGTCCCAGCTCCAGGAATCATGTTAATTAGCGGTAAATAGAAACTCAGATTAAATTTTTGTCTTCAGTTTTGAAGAAAAGTGCTTGAAGATATGATCCAGAAGTATTCTAAAGTTTCAGTAAGCAAAACAGAGAGAAAATAAAAAAGGATTTATGTATACTTAGGCCAGCCTTCTCATTCTGGGAACCTGAATCATGACTTCTGAATGCCTGGGTTAGCAATTCTGTATTTAGCAGTGACCAAAATGTTCAAAAATAACTTCCCACTATTCGTGCAGCTATATTTATGTTTGGTAAAAGCCGTGCTAAGCTGCTAAAAAAAGAAACCCAGACCTCAGCAGTTAGAAGGCCATGTCCACAAAGATCAAGATGCAACGTTACTACTTGGATCTGAACTTTTCTACTGTTGCCACTCCCCAGTGGCAGAGACCGGCAGGAGCTACTATGAGGTACTCCTCTTCCTCTTCTATCACTTGTCCTTTAAGTGTGATGCATAAAGCGACAGTATTCAGATTGATTGAACTTCCAAAAGGGCAGGTTCATCAGGCAAACGTTTTATTTCCTTTGAAGTGAAATAAACTGTGATCTCAGAAGTGACGTATCTGGGAAATTGGAAACTATTCCCAGCTGAGTACTGATCAGACAAGCCTTAACAAATTACCTGCATTTCCTGTTATTTTCTGCCTAGATCTGATTTGTTTGTTGAACTTACCCACCCACATGTGTCTTATCTTTTAGACAGTTCATTCTTTGGGACAGAAACCATCATTTTCCTTATTTTTTCTTATTTTAAGACAATACTAGATAATCTGGGTGAACTCTTTCACTTGCTATATTTTAAGTGCTAAATAAATAATGTTTTTTGCCAATTCCTAGTCTCACTGTTGTGCCCAAAGCTACAATAGACAAAGTATTGAAAAATCTATTTGTTCAGGCCTCTATCTAGGACTTCCTCATTCCAAAATACAGGGTTTTAAAGCTGGCACTTGAAGTGATACAGGTAAGTTGTCTTCTCTGTCATATGTGCTGTCTGACACATACATGTACTTTAGATGCAAATGAAGACTATTACATTAAAAAAGGTGCCCCTCCTTTTCTATGTTGTCAGTGTCAACATTATAGAATCTCCTTAAAACTCTTCCAGTACAAATCCCAAATATAGGTACTTTAATGTCCAAAATCAGAATCTGGCCAACTTTTCCTCAGAGAAGCAACCAGCCTCTCACCTGACTATGGCTTGTGCAAGTGCCAGCCAGTCACTTGCACCTCCACAGGGCACCAGTTGCTCCCTGTGTGCTAGCCCGGGAGAGCAGGACACATCACAGGTGTGTCTCTCCTTGTATTGATCACTACAAAAAACCCCTCTAACCCACAAACAAACAACAAACACAACTACATAAAGAGAATGTATAATGCTCTAATGAGAACAAGGAGATCTTGTGGGAAACTTTCTCTAAAATAAAACTGAGCAATATCGCAATATACTGGCCTGTATTCAAGTCTGTGCCTGAATTATTGCCTTGAAGATACTGGCATGGAAATTTCTTCAGCTCTCATTTCGATTTTCAAGTGACTTATTCTGCCTAGAATTCCTTTACATCTTTACTTTCTAAAACTTGTATCATCCTATCTTTGTGGTGCAAAATCTTATGTTGTGTTATTTGAGTTATTTATTGCTATCTGTACATTTCTTATCAGTCCATACCTCTATGAATATGTTACCTACACTTTAATGGTACATGTTTGTAAAATACACTGGCATATGCAACTCTGATAATGAATCTAAAGATTAACAGGTTTAAAACTATGCCCAAGGTGTTTTGGATGAATATATTTGGCAAAAGTAGCAAGTTGTGTAGTGATGTTTTGTTAGCTCCCACATGGCAGATTCTTGCGTATTATTCAGTAGAGTTAACTTTTCATTCAATATGTACAAGATGGGCATGGAAACATCCCTGATTTTTATCTCTCTACTGTACTTCAGGAATCTGGTATTATGTGGGAGAAATAATCCTAGAATCATTCCATATTACACCACTAGTGTATTAGTGAGAGGTTAAGACACATTACCAAGTAATTTATCCAGTTAGTGTTAGAAATTACAATTACACATAAGATGAAAACTTATGCAGAGTGAACTATGCAAATGACTACACAGTGTGACCTGCCACAGCAGTCTTTCTGCATCAGTTCCTCCAAAGTTCTTCTGTGACCTGAGAAGCTGCACTTCCTCCCCACCTTCCTCCTTCCCTTAGGGACAGCAAGCTGTCTCATCAGCAAGACACTGAAAAGCAAACAGGCCTGAGCACCACAAGAAATAAAAGGGGTTTTCTGTACTTCTACAGGTTATAGTTCCATAGAAGTGAAATCCTGCCCTTCAATCAACATTCACATCTGCTTCCTGGGGAATCCTTTCAAGACGACTTATAAAAATAAAGGATTTTTTTCAGTTGAGTTCTTTCAGCCTGATGCTGATATATGTGTATATTTATATATGTAAAAATCACAAAATAGATATAAAAAAATTGCAAAATTCTTGGCTATACTTTTTAAAATATATTTGCATATTCTATAGTTTTTTCATGTCAAATAAAGACAAAAAACATTTTATTAGTGGTAACTGCTACTCAGTTGCCTAATTAAATGCTTTAGAGTAAAATGCAAAACCCACATGCCCATCCAGAGGATTTAAAAAATGTGATTATAATCACACACAGTCCATTTGTCAGTCCAGCTTCCAACCCTGTAACCAGCAGAAAAAGAGTGAACATAAGCATGGAAAAAATTATGTAAAAGGTCCTTTCTAGTGTTACATTTGTGCATCTGTAGGGACAAGGATGACAGTTAGCCAAGTGCCCTGAACACTCAATTTCTTCTTTGAGAGAAACTACGTTCACAGTTTTTTCTCTACAAAGGCGCCTCTGAACTTGGATTCTTTTCTGACACTGAATGCCAGCTTGTTCCTTGAAAAGGAAGGGATTTAAAAGGCCATGAAGCTAAAAGGATTTCTTCTGTATAGATGGCCAATTATAAGAAAATAAAGTTTGTGTTATATATATAGGTAGAACTTCTTACTTCTGTACACAGAACTTCTTTCAGTCTGTGCACAATATAATTTTATTTCTGTTAAATAATTTCATTTGTTTGTAATGCCCTTTTTGTGTCCTAGAGACTCCTCTACCTGTAAAACAAAATGGCTATTAGAATGGCAGGAGGAAGCCCTCATCAAAATTGTATAGGTCATCTTTTTTTTTTTTTTTTTCCCCCCCTTTTTTTTTTTTTTGTGTGTGTGAGTGTGTGTGTGTGTGTGTGTGTGTGTGAACTACCACTGTATTACCCAGGGAGACTGGATGACAGTGTAGAAGTTTCTCTGTCATTCTTGATATTTGTGAAGTGTTTGCACTATTTGTTTTTACTGTCTGTGTTGGACCCCTTGGTTCCCTGCTCCTTCTTTATTTCACTGCTTATCTCTGGTGAAGGAACACCCTAAGGCAGAACCGGCACCAGCAGCACAGGCTGATTGTAAGGCTTTTCTTGTCCTTCAGTGAAACAGATGGATGGGCTCATTGGTTCAGCTCATCCACCAAACTTCCCCTGACTGGCTGGTCAGAGCAAGCCTGTCAGGCTCCAGGAGCTGCAGTTCTGCACTCAAGTCAAGAGAAATGCGCCTTTTTACATTTCCATCTAAACACATCACATGGTGGGCAGCAGTAATTTTCCTCTACACCCTATCACAAGCCAAATGAAAGCCAGGTTTGCTGCATGTTTGCTTCTCACTCTCCGAAGAATGATTTGCTGCCTGGCTTTTTTACAGGCAGCAGCCCTCCTGGGCAGAGGGAACCAGCTGGGGCAACCCATCCAGACCAACACTCCCAGGGCAGCTGAGCCTGACATTCATGAGTCATGCTGAGGGACCACCAGCACCATGACAATGGAGAAAAGGCAATTCACAGCAAGGAGACTGCGCCATCCCACGCTGGGCTGCAGCTGGGGGCTCCATAGCCAGCAGCAAGGCCAGACAGAGGTGACTCACCGAGGTGACTCAGAGGTCACCTGTGATGGAGTTTTCCTCTGACAGTATCTGCTCTTCTGACCAGAGTTATTATGGATTACCAGCTGAGAACAGCATTCCTTAGTGTCAAAGGAGCTGGGAGGTTGTCTTTGGGGACAGGGAGACATCACCTCCCTTTCCCTTTTGGCACACACCAAACTGCTGTCTGCTAGAGAGCGCTGCTGGCACTGGGTCTGCTTGGTTACACCCTCCGTGTGGCCTGAGCCAAACTCTCAGGTTTTGTGTGCGCTGATCCACTGCTGGTACGCAGTGAGAGGTGTGGGAGCTCACTGCAACCTGCGAGAGGGCAAGCAGAGGTGTGGGGAGCAGTCACACCTCTGGCCATCGGAGGATGGCCTCATCCCCACCAGCCTGTTACTCACACAGCCAGGGATGTACTGCAACCACTGACTGCATCTGTAGGCACTTCTGCTGCCTTAATCATGTCAATCTGCTTTGTAAAGGGGAGTCAGGTGAACTCTTATGAGGAGCTGGGTGAAAAGATTATCATCCCAGCTATTTGCAGCTGTCACACTGTTCCAGCGCTTTTACTGCCCACCTCTTCTGTTCTATGACATTGTATGAACAAGGAAACAATCCAGCCAATTAAAGGCAGAATGTGAAGCGTTAGGTTAGTGGTGTGAATAGTGTTTGGAGTAATCTGGACTCAGGGACAGCTGAAATATTTTATCTGGCTGGGATCTAAATGAGGTTTTCTTTGGAAACAGCTGTAATGACTTAAAAAGTTACCATTTCCTGCTGTCCCTTGCAGTGCAGTGCTTTCTGCAGGCCAATCTGAGTTGCACTTGCAGGTTGCTTGCCAGAGTGCAAGGCAGCTTGGGCTGAGCAAGAGCACATGGGGGCTTTTAAAATCAGCCAAGCAAACACGCCCAGAGGCTAGAGCACAGGGCTCAGATGATGTGCTCTTTTGAGAGGGTGACCCCTCAGAGCAGACAGCTGAAAACAAATGATCCAAGGTAGGCAATAGTATCTGAAAGCACCAAAAAAGCACCAAAGCTCTTAGTATTGTGAAGGCTAAGCCATCCTGTTTGGCACTTTAAAATCCAGTTTATCTGAATTTTCCATGTACTTATAAAAGGAATATTTTAATAGCGAATTGAGGTAGTTTTACAAAATCAAAATGTATTTTGAGTGTTTTGTGGATATAGAATGATTTTTTTCTGTTTGCCTTCATTCGTCCCTGATCAGGGGCACCAGCAGAGTATGGCAGTCCCCTCCTTCTCCTCTGCATGCTTCCACCAGGGGTGGAAAGGTAGGTAGTATGGCATTGTGACAGATGTTATGTGAGGAAGATGGACAGAGCTCTGCCATGAATATAGGTGACAAAGGGTTTTGGCCCTGCCACGCTCTTGTTCCCTAAGCTAGCTCAAAATTTTTGTATTCTTTCCACATTTCACCTCCAAGGCCCTTTCTCCTGCCCTGCTGAGCTGTATGGCACCAAGCCCTGGGTCCCAATCACTGCCAGCAGAACTCACAGCAATACTAATCAGGACGACAGTCGTGAGTAATAATAAACAGTTCTTTTGCATGTGACATCTTGTACAACAAAAGAAAAACAGAGACACCAAAGCAATCAAAATCCCCAACCAAGACTGGAACCTAAAGAACGCAAACCACAAAAGTTTAAAAAACCCCTCTCTACTTACTGCATATATAAAGGCCTGTTCCAGAAGTGTGATATGCTGAATGTACATCAGGGTCCAGTGGCTTGGGCAGAGTGGCAGTGGGTAAGAAACAAACTGCATAAGCAGCAGGAACAGATTTAAAGGTCACCAAGCTCATTCACTTTGGAAAACAAGTGAACACTGCGATACTGTGAACACTGTGCCTACTGTCTGCTACATCACTCCCCATGACTACTATCCTACTCCTTTTTCACTGTCATTGCATTATATTTATCAGTGGAGAGCTGTGAGACATCAGATATCAGAGAGGAACAAGCAGAGCAGCAAAGGAAATAGCTTGTGTACATGTGCAGGGTGGAAGCAAGCTTGCAGGTACTCATACTTCATGGAGACCATGACTTGCTGCTGGCTCCATGTAACATCATGTATGAAGAGCTGGGTATTGAAATGACTTTTCCTATCCTATTACAATATGTTTAAAATGGAAGCTGTGTGTCTAATTTTCCATTTACTTGTCTAATAAAAACTGTTGTTTCCTTTTATGTTCCCTATGCTTGTTTTCTTCCTGCACTGGTTTTGCCTGGGATAGAGCTGATTTTCTTCACAGTAGCTGGTAAGGAGCTGCGGTTTGGATTTGTGCTGAAAACAGTGTTGGCAACACAGGCATGTTTTAGTTACTGCTGGGCAGTGCTCACACAGAGGCAAGGCCTTTTCTGCCTCTCACCCCACCCCACCAGCCAGTAGGCTGGGGATGCACAAGGAGTTGGGAGGTGACACACCCAGGACAGCTGACCCGGATGGGTCAGAGGGATATCCCATACCATAGGACATCATGCTCAGCACATAGAGCTGAGGGAAGAAGGAGGAATGGGGAGAAGTTCATAGTGATGATATTTGATTTTCCAAGTCACTGTTACGTGTGATGGAGCCCTGCTCTCCTGGAGATGGCTGAACACCTGCCCGCCCGTGGGAAAGAGTGAATGAATTCTTTGTTTGCCTTTCCTTGCACATGTGGCTTTTCCTTTGGTTATTATATTGTCTTTATCTGAGCCCATGAGTTTTCTCACTTCTACTTTTTCAATTCTTTCCACCATCCCTCTGGGGGCAGGGCATCATATGGCATCATGCTCAGCATCTAAAGCTGGGGGAAGAGGGAGCAAGAGATGACATTCAGTGACAGCATTTGTCTTCCCAAGTAGCTGGTACATGTAATGGATTCCAGCTTTTCTGGGGATGGCTGAGCACCTGCCTGCCCATGGAAATTGGTGAATAAATTCCTTGTTTTGCTTTGCTTGTGCATGTGACTTTTCCTTTACTTATTACTGTCTTTATCTCAACTCACAAGTTTTCTCACTTTTACCTGTCTGACTCTCTCCCCCACCTCACAAAACTCAATTTATATTTTTCTGGGTGGCGTTCTGTTCTGTGTGCTCTTGTGTGTATCGCCGTTAAAGTGCAGCAATGGGAGTGAGACCATGGGTCCATAGTGGCAAAGACAGAGAGCAGTGTGTGTACATTGTGTGTGAGTGTGTAAATCAGTGTGTTCTCAGCAGTGACTATCAAGCCCAACTAGCTGGTACGTAGGGTAGGGGCTTGGGAGCTAGTTGTCGAAGCAGCCATGAACCTGTCCCACTTACTGGAGAGACCAGAGGGGCTGAAAGCTGGTTACTGTGATGACAAGTGGGCCCCACGGTCATGGGGCCAGCTGTATGTGTGTAAATGTGTATGTGACTGTATGTGTGTTGGGACTATGTGCTTGGCCTCTCTACAGACTAGATCTGGGAACACTGAACTGCTCTGTCAAGCTAATAGATTTGGCAACCCCCAACAGAAAGTATACATGTGTATACGTATATATATGTTCAAAGTCAGTAAAACAAATCTGAATAATATTTCCTGTTGATATATTATTCTGAAACATTACTTTTTCCTGTCATATGCCTTATGATATGCTTCACATTTTTCATTTGCTGCAGTTATCACACTATTTATAGAGTCAGATTTTTGCAAGCATGTTTTAAGAAGTCATAACATTATTTTGACACCCTCAAATTCACGTCCTTTCATTATCCCTACTGGGTTTTTTTTCCCCTAAAATGTGTTTGCACATTAAATAAAATGTGAAGGCTCTTGTTATAATTAATGGGTACTGAGGTCTTCTAGATCAAATGTGTGTGAAACCTTGATTTTTGTCCTGCTTTTTAATGCATTTCATAGCATTTTCATAGCTTTGTCTTTTATTGTCCATTTGTTGCCAATGTCTCTGTTGCTACTTTCCTAATTGCTTAGTCTGCTTTGGCTTTTTATTTCATGTCTGCACCTCTTTTCTCACCTGGTTTTAATGACGTGGGAATCCTTCTATACACTTACTAGAGTCAAAGCTTTGCACCCTCAATGGCAGAATGAATTCAAGGCAAAGCTATTGTGAGCCGTTCTCATTTCAATAACCAGTTACTTTCCTATGAAGAGAAAGCAAGCGCTAGTGATTCAGTTATCTGGCTCAAAAGCTGGAAGATATGAATAAGACCTTGAACTTTCTTACCTTTACTCAGACCTTCCTTGTTGTTACTCAATTTATTGTTGCAGGCTGGTTTAAATTAGCAAGACACCATTAGTATTATGGAAGTGATCCAGCTCTGGAAAGACTGGCTACAGTACTCTGCAACGTTGATGCCACTTTGCAAATGAGAACAGCTGAAAATCTGTCTCTGGGTATCATGTTTAAATCTCCATTGCACAGCTCTCCTCTCCATCAGCGCTGACATTTCAGTCTTGAATCACTTCTCCGTTTCCTTTCTTGTCTGTTTAATCATTTCAACACGGGAGAAAGAAGCAGAGGGAAAAGAGAAGGGATGAGCATCAAGTTTCCATAT
Organism: Acropternis orthonyx; assembly: GCA_035583155.1. NCBI lineage: Eukaryota > Metazoa > Chordata > Aves > Passeriformes > Rhinocryptidae > Acropternis > Acropternis orthonyx. The sequence continues at coordinate 33,023,157 of JAWWEU010000111.1, forward strand.
AAATTTAGCTCAGTGGAATGGACAAGGAAATAGCAAAGGAGCTGAAAATTAACTCAGAAACCAAATACCTCTCACCTACATGCAACAATTTGGTTACTAGGATCTTTATAATTTTGGAACTTGTGATGTTAGTGCCTTTTTTCAATTACAAAGTCATAAGCAGTACTCTTCCACACTTCCACAGAACAGCCCTTTTTCAAAGAAAATTTATGCAGATATGTAGTACAATAAATCAGTGGTGGATTGTATCAGCAAAAATTCAGTTTTGATGCTTTTAAAAGCAAAGCCTACTTTAGCTTCCGTCCTTCTGGCTGATCTGAAGACCAAGGCAAATTCAGTAGCAAAAAATGTTTCAGTAATATCGTCTGCCCAAACTGAAGTATGATTTCAGATCACATGTCTATACTTATACTATATGTCTTTTTGCTGCCTGAGGATGAAAAACTGCCTCACACATTTCTTATATAATGCTCAGTTAATTGCAACCACAGTATAATACTTAGTAAATTAGAGGTAGTAAATTAGAAGGCATATGGAAGGTATATGCATTTTATTCCTATTTTTACTTTTTCCCTCAGGAAATGAAAACAATTTGTGGAGGAGGAAGATATTTCCACTGCTGTTATACTTCTTGAGAAGTGATTTTCAGTCTTCACTGTCTTTGGTGATGAACAACAATACAGTGAGCATGAAAAAGCAATATGGGTAAAAAAAGGGCACAATTATTGAAACGAAATGGTATCAGTGGAAGTTAGCCATGTCCGTGTTACTGTTGTACTTGAGCAGCCTTAAATTGAGACATCCCTTGATTCCTTGAAAGAAGAGGATCTTCTTCCTTACAGATTCAGATGCTGCCTGCTACAGAAAAGACCTGAATAGGAGTGTGTGTATTTCAATGGGGAAAATGTACTTTCTTTTTTTTTCTTTTTCTCCTCAGACATGATTATTGATAAGGAATTGTGGGGATTTTAGAAAGGTATAAGTAATTTCTCAGTACAGTATCCCATATGTAGAGTAAAAGAGGTATTTATTTGTGAAGTTTGACTTAAGACATCTCGAAACACAAGTAAACTGAATCTGCCCACAAAAAGAAATATTATTAATACCTTAGCTGTTTTAATATCAGAATACATATTCTCGGTAGCAGCAGTGTACACTGTTATTCTAAGAAAATAAAACATGGATGATAATGCCCAAGATATCTCAGTGGACTAACTTGAGTTTTTCAACTGTGCATGAGTTTAGACTTGGATGCCATACCTTAAGTAACAGATATGTTCTTGAGAAAATGGAGTCTCTCTGTTTAATGAACTCATACCAATACTTTGGTAGAAGCATAAAAAATGAAAAGTTACATTACATTGAACTCAGAATATTGATATAGCATTGCAGATAGAGCAGGTATTATTCAGTTTCTCTTCTTTACACATGCACATTTTTAAGTCTGCTCAGTTGCCTCTACATACTGATTATGCTATTTTGACTCCATTGAAGTCTGTGACAACTCCTGTTGACTGCAGCAGCACTTTGATAATCTAATTTTCATGCACATATTGAACTAAATATAGCAGTAGTTCATTAATTTGCCTATTTAGCATTTTTAGTTTGGTTCATGCAGAGGAAAGAAATTCTTGCCAGTTAATTAGAATGAAATGACAATAAAAGCTAAATAATAAAAAGAATTAAGCAATTAGTGATAACCTTAACACATGGAAATGTCAAACACCTGTTTTGATGGTATGAATATATCTGTAATATGAAAATAAGGAAACTTTGTCAACGTGCGTGTGAGGACTACTGGTATGGAAAACCTCCTGAATGAATGCTCGTTGATTCACTGAAATGAATCAAAGAGCATCCTGACTAAAGACTTTGAGTGGCAAAGCTGCTTAGATATTGCCATCATCATAAGCAATAGTCTGCATCACAATACCTCAAAGATCATCACAAAAAACATCACAGGTATGCACTGTCCTTTTGCAAAAAAAAAAAAAAAAAAAGTCAAAACGTTGAAACTTTAGCAGCTTCTGGACTCTTCAAAGCCCACTGGGTGACTCCTGCCTGTATTATAAAATCCCTCTCACACTTTTAAATATCTCTTCCCCATAGTCTCCTCCTTTTACTGGCAAGGGATGGCACTTCACTTTTTTGTTCTCTCAGCTAAGCTTTGCCACCTGATTGTCGGTATTTGTCCCCTCATAAATTAATGAAATGGCTGAAACATTAGGCTACGTAGGTATGAGAAAGAAGAAATGTTGATAAAAATAGAAGGGTAGCACACAGAAGAACCTTGCATTATGGCAGAAGAGGCTTCTTGATTGCCTAGGTCAAAGAAGGGATGTGTGATCACAGTCTCCTGACTGATCTGGTGTAAACTAAGTTCTCTCATTAATGGTAAACATATTGAAGTGGAAGGAGAACTTGCTCAGCAAATTCTTGAGAACAGATGGAAATAAAGCAAACTCTCTTTCAATGGGACTGTGTATGCTGTAGGTGGAGTTACCTGATCAAGTGCAGAGATCTACAGTGTAGCTGTCTCCTGACAGGTACATCACACTAAATTCTTTTTGTAGTCAATGAGAGAAATGAGAATTCTCAGGATGTGGCTCTTCCCAAAGGAGACATATATGTTTAGTCAGACAAACTGTTTCCAAATACTTATTCCTCTGTTGGTTGGAAAGTGAATCTGAAGAGTGACTAGTTACAGACTAGTTAGAAATCAGTATTTACCTAATACCTTAACTTTATCTCAAGTTTGGTAACTTGAACTCCACTCTACATTTCTTTTCTAGTAGAAGCAGAACACAATAAGATTTTCCTGTAAATTCCCCAGAAAAGGTGTTGCCATTTCACCTGACTGTATGCTGGGGCTCAGGGAGAGGCACTGAGTTTCAGAAAATCCCTCTATAAATCTGTCTTTTAGACAATTCCTTCATCCTCTTTATTTTGGGTCATTTGTCCCCTCTAGTAATCCCAGGCTTCGCTATTTGAACTTGGTAATTACAACAAAAAAATTAATTTATTTTGGTTGTCCATTCCAAAGCTCAAGTCTGTCCATTCTACCTTCTGCTCCTACAACAGTACAATTTTTTCTGCATCAGTCCTATGAGAGGTTTGTCTAACCTGTCCTTAAGACATCTTTTCAGCTGACCTAATTCAGAGCTTTCTTGCTGTGCCAGGACAAATTGTTCTTTGTGTCTGCTCTGAGCTTTTCAAATTCAAAATTAAGCTTATCCATCATGAGTACAGAGCCTCTTGTACACTGAATGTTTCTACTGTGTCTACCTACCCACTGGCACAGAAATGCTAGTTTTCTCTTAATGACAAGAAACCTGTCCTGCAGACATTCTTCACTCCTAATATTTCAAGATAATTGACTGTTCTTAGCATCCTCTCTCTAACTGCCTTTGGAAATGCTGTGTCAAAGCTGGATGCTTTTTGTACTAATCCCTCTTTGTCTTGTGAACAACTGGAATGATCAGTCTTTTTCACACATATGCTATACATCTAGCTATTTTCCACTACATTTTCCATAGCTATTTTATCTGGATAAAAGTAAGGTATTGCACTGCCCTTTTTTTTGCCCTGACTGCTTCTCCAGTTTTTCAAGATAATGTGGAATGCTACTCCTATCCTTGAGTGTACCTGGTCAAGTTTGGGGTCAATGTTAATTACTCCATCATACTGATCCATGGAGACCCTAAGTGCTAGAGAGTTTGGCTGGTAATGAAATTTGATTTCTGAGGTCAAATGCCAGGACCAGTGTGCCTTTTGCAGTGTTTTCAGTCCTTCTTTCTTGAAAACTGCAGTTGCATAACAACTGTACATTGACAAATCAAAGGACAACTGAACTTTTTGCGCTGTTTTAAAACCCTCTGTTCAGCTGGTTTTCCTCATCTGCCATAAGCCTGGTTTCCAAATGGCACTTACACCTAAACTAAAGCATCTTTTCTCTGTTCATGTAGCCAGGAACTTCCACAAGTGAAAGTAATTTTTAATAAGCCATTGAGACTCCAGGCAGAATCTACCTCTAGGGAGACTGGACACTATTAGGCTTTGCCAGGTGCTTTCAAACAGTTTTCAGCACAGAATTCTGTTAGGAAATCCTATTAAAGAAATTTAAGTTAGAGAGAATTTACTCTAAATTCTGTGAAATTTTTAGAGTCTTGTAAGTGACAACTCATCCAACTCCTTCCCAGTTTACCTCAGTCCTTGCTTTTATGTTTTCACCAGAGATGTAAGAGTTAAGAGCATCCTTCCAGCTTTGAGTAGTATGTACAAGATAGCCTTTCAACATACACAATTTTGCAATGAAGTTTGATAATTTTTTATGTGTGATGGCATGATGCAACTCTCCAATTGCAGGGAACTTGATTGAAGGTCCTTTTCAGTGCTGTATTCCTTATCATGTAGGTAACCCTTTTATAGCACAGACAATTGGATTTGAACATGCAGAAAGCAGGATTCTGCTCAGAGATACTGTCCATGATTTTCACCAATATTATCTACATTTAAATTAAATTAAATGAGCATGTTTAGCAAGACAGGAGTGCCTTCTGTCTCTCCCAGCACCCATAACAAACATTTAAGTATTATTTTGTAACATCTTACATTCCAGGTCATGTTTGGAGATTAAAAAATGGAGATTGGAACAGAGGAAATTATTAACTTCATTTACCACATTTGTTTGCTGATGCATAACTCCAGTGGGAATCAATAAAAGCTTACAAACTCACAGACACTGCTTCCAAATCAACCATCTGGGCAAAAATTGGGATTAGGGAAGCTGTCTTTCTCTTCCATTTCTGTGCTCCAGTAATATTTCTTTGCCCTTACATTTGAATTAGTAAAGTTAAAGCCAGATATTTTCAATATCAAGTTTGTGAAGTCACATTGAGATTTTCAGATTTGCAGAGGAACTTCCAGTTACTGCAAGAGCATGAGACCTGTGGTATCTGAGAATTGCAGAAATCAAGGACCTTTATTAAATTCTTTGACTGTTTTCTGAAAATGATCGGATATAGATTTAAAGCTCAAATATCAGTAACTTTGTTCTGCATTAGAGACCTGTATCAACAGAATCTGTAGGTATAATCTTCTTTGAGATAAATCTTTTGCAGGGGGTGGCACAGTCATGAAAATGAGTGCCATGCTCCTAATAAGCTGCTGCAAATTTTTCTATGGTTTAAGGAGGAGATTAAGATATAGAACTCAACTACCATTAGAGTGGCACCAGGCTTAAGAAATTAAACTGCAATCAAGCTGTTATGAAAATCGCTGGCTAGGATAGCACTATATTTGGATACCCTGTTGTCCAGGGTCTAGGCAAGTATGTCTTTCTGACATTCTTAGAATTAGACTTTTGAAAGTCTAAAATAAAGTTCTATTTAATTTCAACTAAAACAACATCTATTGAACACTATTGAAATGTGGATCTTGTCCTGCAGCTGCTTATCTAGTGCTAAGAAATATTTCACAATTTTACAATCCTGATTTTAATCCTTCCTTTTCAAAATGCCTACCTTTTAAAAGCAGTAACAGCAAAGGCACAGAACATGCACTCTTTGCTACAACTACATTTTGATGAGGCTTTCTTATTGCATATAAAAATAGGAACAAAATAGACTTTAGGAGATTAAAATATAATCTTCAATTGCCTAGATATTGCAGGATTTAGTTTTCAAGGAAATTTAATTAAATTTACAAAATGGTAAATAATTTGATAAACTTTTAAAAGTATTTATATTGCGTTTTAGTTTATCTGTAAAAGTTGTGGGTATTTCAGTGAACCTAGTACACAGTCAGCTTTCATATAACATCAAAAATACTAGTGTGTTTTCATTTAGACATTTAAAAGCCTGTATTTTTGTTGTAGCTGCATTTTTAAGATATAGCAACAAGCATATCAATAGATTTTGTAAAATTATATAATAATTCAGAAAACCCATATGACAAATATACGGAAAAAATATAAAATATAGCAGGAATGTGCTCTGTGGGTTATTTAGAAATAGTTATTCTATCTGATCATCCTTATTACTTCTAGTTATTGTGATATTGTGCCACTTAAATATTTTCGGTTAATCCAATTCCATTTCTAGGAGAAATGTCTGCAAAGCAAATATATAAATTTTTTCTGTCATTGTCGTAATCAATTTTCCTGTTTTTATAATGAATATTGTTTATACTTTGAAATCAGTTTTTACATTTTTATTTTGATGTCCTTGTCAGACAGTTTAAGCCACATTTTCCTTTTCTTGCTGCTGCTTAGAGTTTCAGTTAATTCTCACTGTCACTTGAGTATGCATCCCACCCAAATTCTCTTCTGTTCAGCTTGAACCAGCTAGAATGCACATTTCTTTATGAGAAAATATGAATGAGTAGCTGAACTGGAACTATTTTGAAGCACACAAGGAATTTGAGATTAGAGATGCAGAGGATCACAGATGGCTCACAAATTCATTGCTTTATAATCCTGTAAGGGGTTGTTAAAGAAGTGTTCTGCCTCTGTCCACATACTACCAATGTCCTCCTTGCTGTCATATTTGATTCATGCATAACTTTGCATATACTTATCCTCATGGCTCCTCTGTGAACAAGGCATTCACAAAATAAGAAGCTAACATGCAAGGTAACTAAAAGTGAGATCTGAAATGGAATAGTGCAAAGTCTCAAGGCATTGATTGGGAAGAACACTCAGCTATGCACTAAGCTAATAGGCGTTTTCAGAAGCAATTCTGTACTGCTGGAGGCTCTGTCTTTGCCCTGTCTTCTCCTGTGTTCCTCACTGCCTATTCCAGCAACACTGCCCTGTACCACTCCCAAGACAATGAGCTTTATTCAATTTGTCATCATTAATGAAAATGAAAGAAATAACATTTTAATGCAAATGCTACACAGGAAGCTGGAGATAAAGTCACATGCTGTCAGAAAGTGTAGCAAGAGAACAGCTTGAACAAAACAGCCTAGTGCTCTTCATATGTTGTCCCCTCTTGGTTTCAACAGGGTTTTCCTGTTGAAAACAGGACAACTTTAATGAGTTTCCATCTCTAAGTACCCTATTAATATCTCTGGTTTTATTTTATTGATGGTGGTAGAATAACATGCAGGCTTGTGTAGGACCATATTTGCTAAATATGTTATAACAAGCTCAGAATGTCAGTTAGGTAAGATATATATAAAGTGATATTGATTCATCAGTGGTGCATTTTGTTTCAGCTTACCTTCTAGAGTGAAAAAAAAAAAAAAAAAGGAAGGAGGGGGAAGGATGTTAAAGAGGAATAAAAGACAGAACTCTGAAGGAGGTGGCATGCCTGAATGGGGTAGGTAGCACACTCCACACATCAAAGTGTGTTCTTCTCATATTTGTCTAAATATTATGAATTATCCTTTTTGAAATATCCATTAATAGTGTGCTTTAAGCAATTCTGTATCATAGATTACTGAAGATAGTTACTTATTGCTGAGGTTAACTTAAAATCTATAATTTCTTCCACGTATCTCTCACTCTGACATGTATCTCTTAGCACAAAAGTAAGCAAGACAGATATGTTTTTAAGACATTGTGTAGTTGGTCCCATTTTGATTAAAATGGTATCATATGCTTCCAGTTTTGTGGTTCTTGTCCAAGCAAAACACTCACTTGGCGAAAGTAATACTCACACACCCTTAAATGGGGATGAGATTTTGTTGGCTGGGTAAGAGATAGTATGTGAAAAATAAAACTGAAATAGCATCATTACACTGATGAGCCTTTTTATGCTGGTATATTAATGTTATAGCCTGCAAGAAGCTCTATTTGCTCTTCAGGTAGATTCATATGACATTTGTGTTACTGGAAATCCTCTTTTATTTAGTCAAGTCAGTGTCCTCTTTCTAGATCTTAAAAAAACATCAACAATAAGTTAGTAATAATAGTTATGACAATAAAAGCCAAATAGGTCACCTACATGAATATATGGAGGAGTACTGTTGCACTTTGAGACTGTTGAACTCCCCATAAACTGTGGATATGCGTCTGGTGGTTCTTGGGGGCACTCTGGTGTCAATGCAGAGACGTTTCATGACAGCTTATCTCATGGAAAAATATTCAGGCTGGCACATCATATCCACAAGGGGACTATCCATTTTCTTGGCTTTTGGGTTGCACGAACTTAGATGCAAACATCTGGAGGAAAAAAAACCCCAACAAACAAACAAACAAACAAAAAAACAAATGAACTTTACTTCATAAGTGTGTTTTTCTATTAGAACTTTAGAGATGAAATTTTTGCTTATGTGAGTTTTGAAGAATACTGCATGAAATGTGATGGAAATGAAAATAGACTCTGGTGTTTGTTTTATTTTGAATCAGATTTACTTTATATGTGAATTTTGAGCATTTTTATTGATAAGATTGAATTTATTCGTATGAATCACTAAAATGTTGTAGTTTGATAAAGCCCAGTTACTGCACATACAAGAAAGGACTTTGGTTTGGATTCTCCTAAGAGTATGGTTTTTCTTCTTCTCTGTACCTACAGTGCCTCTCCTCGTACTTTGTTGTCATTATTCTTGTCTCTTACTCTCACATTTTCCTGCTCTCTCCAAAATTGCTTTTCCAGCTGACTTTTCACATTTTTCTTTCCAGCTTCCCATTCAACCTACCAGTGCTACTCAACCTACTCTTAAACCTGATGGAGTGGGATCATGTAAAAGGCTCTACTAAAATTCTGTTAAGCACCATCAATTATTTATTGATATGTTTTGGATGCTGCAAAGCTTTCTCAGCCAGGGGTAGAAAGACACTTTTGACCACAGGGGAACTGACACTGAAGGTTTTAAGTCTGATGATTGACAAATGAGAGAGTTCTACTTTTTCTTTTATCTGTAAGTAAATATAAAAACATATCAGAAAGGAAAACAACTAAAGATATATGGTAAAATCGAACTGCTGGTCTTCACGTCTCTTATTTCATATGGGTGGGGAGAAAGCAAAATTGAGGAGTTAAATAAAACTATAAAGATAACAAGCTGTTTTATTTTTCAAATCCTGAACAGTCATGTCCTAAATCTTACCCATGAAAAATTGTATTTGATGAAATTTGAGAGCTGCATGTTAAGGTTTTGCTACCCTAATACAAACAAATGCAGCATGTCAAAGTGAAATTAAAATGCAAGTGCTCCTACTAAGGACCATCTGTTGCATGAAGTCATTCCAGACACACTGAAAAATGCCTTCTGGTCTTTATTCTCAAGCATTCCTGTGTCTGCTTACTAATTTGTCTGATTTTTCTAACTGATTTTTACCTATTTCCTGAACATTGGGAGGAAAGGGGATTTTTTTTTTTAAATTTAAACACGTAAATGAAATTACAGGACTGATTTCTGCTGTTCATTATAGATACTGTTATGTCAATGTTGAAGCTTGGATTACCATGGATCAGTTTCTTTCACAGGCAGGAAATGCCAGCCCTGGATCTGGGTGATACCACATTGTCACAACAGAACAGTAAGAGGTTTCCCAAATGTGTATATTTGTTTTCTGTTTTTGGTGTTATACTAGCCAGTTGCTCTTAATTTTCCCACAACTGCCTTACAGTACTTAAAAGAGAATATACTTCATGAAAAAAACTACAAATAATAAAAAATTATTAATAATGTGTCCAAACATTAGAAATTACCATCCAGTCATTTTTTCACAGAACTCAAATTGTGGACTAAATGTAAATGAAGAGGATCCCTCTAAATTGCACCTGAAATTCTAAGAGTTGTCATTACTCTTCAAGAACATATTGAAGAACAACAGTTCAGACATATGGCAAAATAGCTGTCTGCTTTCCAAAACCATCTCTTTATAAATATTTGCAAGAGCTGCAATAGCCTTTAAAGTGCTTTAGAAGCAATAGATTATAGCGGGTGGTGGGTTTCCCCCTGGCACGGCTGCTGCGATCCTTACCAGGGGGCAAGCTCTCCCCCATTCCCCCCTCCACGTGGTTCCCAGGGGACCGGGACCGGCAGCACACGACTCACGGAGAGAGGGAGGCAAAAGAGAGT
>JAWWEU010000111.1:33033236-33056927 GCA_035583155.1 Acropternis orthonyx
ATTCATATCACAGTAAAAGTTTCATTCTCTGCATTAGCATCCACATTCCATTTACGACAAGAATCTTTCCATACTTTAAATGGTGCATTGACTACTACAATAGATGGAAGAATTGAACAGCTTGTCCTTCATCAGTGGCGTGTACTGTGTTTTATATGGCAAAGTAATTACAATGGCTAGCAAGCCTACCATTAGCTGTAAACTGTAATGGGAATGATAAGACAAATGTCGTTAATTTAACTGACTCCTTGTCAGCTTTCTCATCTGTCATTTCCCCCCAAATCTTTCCAGTGTAGTGTTGCTTTTCCCGCATAAATCTCTGTTCAAATCTGCCAACAGCTCATCTCTTATTTTATGTTCCATCCTTAATCACACTTTTTTGATCAACAAATTTTTTTGTGTGTGAAATGTTTCTGTTTATGAAACTGTTGGAGATTTTGTCACAGTTTTGATTCAAGATGGAGAAAATAATTGAGTTCTTTTAACTTCTTGGGGAGAAAAAGACCATTCCCCTCACTGTCCCATCCAGTTGTCATGGTGCAAGCACTTATGTGGGGAAATGCTCACTGAGTTAATTAGAACTACTGCTAGATAGGAGTCCCTAGTCAAATTCACATGTGTATGTGTTCATGGGTCCTTGGACCTAAAAATTATACAGGACTTATGTGTTGTTCTCTCAGTTTCTGGCAAAGACATTTTTATGGTAGAACTACTTTTTTGGTAAAACCACTTTTATGGTAAGCTCCTACTTATGTGAGATATGGTTCAGTTTAAATGGGAATTAAATACACCCCCCCCCTCCCCCAAAACAAAACTTATATTTTCAGCAGTTGCACACATATTGTCATGAATGTCAATAGACAAGAATGCTGGGTCATCAGGCATTACTTAGGCAGTCAGGACATTTGTACAGCCTGCAGTTAAGATGCTACGTACATGGCTAGATTTTAACAAGAATGAAATGGACAATTACACTGCTTACTGAAAAAGTTCCTAGACTCTGTCAGCCCCAAAACTATGTGTTGGTACTAAGTGAGACCATGCTAGCCATCATGGGCCAGAGCTATGCCAGGGAATGTGCTAATGTTTGAACAACTTGCACCATCAATAGTGTGCAAGTCCAGGCTCTAGCCACATTTAGTTTACTAGTATAGATGTAGTCTTTGTCCCTTCTTCAAAAGACAAAGGACATCCTGATACTGAAATCATTACCTGTTAGGCTGGAAGAACTAGGAACACTGCAAGAACCTTCCAGCATTGGAATGAGTGATGTACAAGGAAAAGGCTATATATGTTTAACCAGGGAGTTTGAAGTATATCCAGCTCTGGGCATGGACACAGAGCACCCTCTGAGTTGGGTGGTAGATGTAGTTGCTGAGGAGAAGACTATCTTTTGTGCAATTTTCTGAATCAGCAAGAAAAAGTATGGTCCTTGCACTGTGGCAGGTTATACTAGAGGTCTGACAAGGCTTGGGGAGTGTGCTAGGGCAAGGGAGATGTCACAAGGCATAACCACAGATTAATGAAAGCAAATTCAGAGACAAACAGAAAACTTAGCTCTTCCTCAAGTTTACAGGATAAAAAGTCTCATTGAAGGGGAAGAGGAAGGTGAACTTCTCTGGGAAAGAACAATGCAGCTAACAAAACATACTCCTGAGTACTGCAATGGAAAAAAACTTCTCAAACTTAGTCTTTTTTATGCACTCTTATTTAAAGGGATAATTATTTATGGTTGCCCACCTAGAGAATACACTGCATTACTGAAAAATAGGAGGGAACACAGACTATGCTATAGTCATTGTTGCCCTTTGGAGAATACACCCTCCTGCCTATAAAGTGCACTTACCTTCAGCACTTGTCTCAGACTCTGAAGGAACTTATAAAAAGTGGGTTTGACTGTAATGTGGGTAGATGGTGAGATAGCAAATGCACTAAAAATAATTTAGAATATGTCTAGGTACAATTTCCAGCTAATATAGTGAACTGAGTTTAAATTCAAAGTTTCATATATATTCCTAACCTAATACTGCCTTCCTAATAAAAACAGCAAGTACACTTCCCTTGCAATGAACTGCTCTGTCCTTCAACTCTGTGGTACGAAGTTTTTCATCCTAACCCACTGACTGTGCTTATCTTTTTCTATCCTAATAGAAAAGTACCTTGAAGCCAGTAGCTTACTCTTAGAAGTTTACTTTTCTAGTTACTTGGTCCTGTCAATATATTCACTGATTTACTGTACTATTGTTCATGACTGTATTTCAAGTTTCTGTTTGACTCTGTAAGCAAATCAAAATAATCTGTTAGTCTTTGGAGTTCAGTTCTTACGTAATTACTCAGGTGATATATATGCTGTAGCCTCCGACCAAAACATAAGCACTGAAAGGTATGCACCATTCCTTGACCTTCCTTTTATAGCACTCAAACTACATGCCTGCACACCCTGTTATGCCATTCCTGTTTCTGTCAACTGATCAGAAAGACAGGCTGGAGAAAAGGACGACCTCACTACAGCCCTTGACTGCTAAATGATGTAAAAGATCTGTCCAAAAACTAATTAACCATTGCTAATCAAAAATAACTCCAGAGATGTGATGAGGACTCGGAAGCCACCATCCCTTGTGCCCCACCAGTAATCCTGGGCAGGCCACTTGGATGCAGAGAGGTCCAGCCTCAAGAGCTGCTTTGAGTGCTGTGGGTGTAGGAGTATGAGCAAATGAAGTTCATGAGAGAATGAGTTTGAATGGCTAAAATCAACTCCTTTGATGTTTTGTGAAAGAAATCACCTTTTCCTTCCTTGAGTTTTGTTACACTGATCTCCTGCAGTGCAAATTACAGTGTAGTGCAACAACAGCACTCACTAACTCCCCACCCTCACCGAGCTGGTGATGCTGTGCCTGATGCCCCCCCAGGACACGGTTGGCCCTCCTGGCTGCCAGGGCACTGCTGACTCAAATTCAACTCACCATCGACTGGGACCCCCAGATCCCTTTCCACAGCACTGCTCTCCAGCCTCTCTTTTCCTAGTGTATACACACAAGCAGAGTTGTCCTGTCCCAGGTGCAGAATCTAGAACTTTTCCTAATTAAACTTAAAATAATTGTGTAATAGATAGGAAGAACTCTTCATTTTTCCTTGTACAACTGTGGTGGTATATTCATTCCAGTTCTGTGCCTCTTTTTTGCACATTGCTGGTTACTGATCACTAGCATATTTACATTCTTTCTTCCTCAAGGGAAAAAACCTTTAGTTTTTCTTGTCCAAGAGAGTTTTGTATAATATGGACTCATCTCTTGGGGTCTTGGTTGTGCCCTCCTAAAGAAACTTTCTGTCTTTGTCAGTTTTTAGCTATATTTCTTGGATTAAGAATGTGATGGGAGCCAGCTGATCCTAGGAATGGACTGCCCTCTCCTGGAAAGTAGCATCCATGTTCAAAATACAAGATTTCAAGTCCCACATCAAAATTATACTAAAGCTTAAGGGAAAAAAATCATCCATTATAAATTAAGTAAACTAATACTCTGATAAGTAGCCAGACTGATGGCTTGGTTGCCTCTTTCAGTATGCTCTGTATGTCACTGCATTCTACAATAAAAACAGAAGCACTGATTTAAAACATCCCTTTCTCTGTGCAGCTGAATCTCACACCTCTTTCTAGCTCTCATAGAAGTTGTATTTGTCCAAGATCTTTGTGCTCTAACATTTTCACTGACCTCCTGTATTATTAATGGCCATACTTCCAGTTTTCTCTCAGGGCCTCCCATAGGTCACGTATCTTATGGGAGACAGATTCTCCATAGGCAGGTTTTGGGCTGTAAATGCCTTTCAAACAGCAGTATGTGGCTCTGGTAGTCTCCATCCTCTGGAACTTACCTAACAGCCATCACACCAACTGTCAAGCATGAGGATTATTTTTCCCTTCAGATGCTATGCAGGCAAAAGAAGACAGTCAGCAAAGTACCCTTCTATTTTAGAAGTTTCTTCTCTTTGACAATCAGCATTAGGCAGGATTTTGCCGGGGTCTGGTTTGATGGAAATGGAAGGGACTGTAGTCCCTGGAATTAATTTATACTACAATGAAGTTGTAAAGGGTTTTCCCATTATCTATTAAGATGTAAAAATGGGGTTTGCTGCTCTGTGATCATTTAAGACATGCAATGGAGGAAAAGAAAGCAAAGAAGCTGTAAAGCATTTTAGTCTGCCATGCCTTATAAAACTAAAGAATCATCAGATCTCAGTATAGTATTTTTCATGTTTTGTTTTGGACTAGCACATTCGTTCTTCAGTAGCCCATTCCACCATGGTTGTCCCTGTGTACAAACAATACCATTTTTCCTAGAATGTGTCACAAATAGCATTGCTTTTTTCCCCTGAGAATATAATGAAGTGCCGTGTTTAAGAAGAAGACTGACAGGCTGTCTAGAAATGTCAATACAGACACTAGAAATGTCAATACTCCCCAAAAAATCATCTGCATTCATAGCTCCAGGAATAATTTTCACCCTATGTTTAAGTAACTAGTACTCTGGACTAGATTCAAATATCCATTGCACAAGATTTTCATCATCCTGCTCTTCTCTTTGCAGAACACAGAATAGCTAGAAATAATTTTTTAATGCTTCAAACTGTCTGTGGTTTAGTCACATTAATTTACTTTTTAAAAAAATACATTTTTTGTTAATTTCCTTGTAGAATCAGCAAAGATACCAAAAGCCAGCATGACTCTTTTTTTTTTTTTTCCTTTAACATCTGTTTTGTAAATTTCAGTGGCCAAATTTTTGTTGCTTATAATGACATGTGTGGCTGGAAGAACAGTTTCATCCCAGTCCTAAAATCAGATTATATGTATAAAATTATCACTTAAAATGTTGCTGTCTTTTATCCCATGTCCTCACTTGCTACTTTTGCTAGTTCAGTAGAGCTGAGAAATTTTTTTGGCAAGTAACTTCCCACATCGAACATTCTGTAAAGAAGAAAAAAAGCAACTGAACATCTATGCCCTAAAAATACATGTAGAGGTTATTAAATTTATTATAATAAATGTCTAATGTACAGTAGAAGTAGGATAATGGCATAGAACAGGTGTTAATATCAAGTCAGTTTTCTAAGAAAATAAAATCCTAGTGGTTGTTACCATCATGGCAAGAGCTCAGCAGATGATGCATATCAGAGAGAACATCAGTGCAACAGTTCACTTTCTAACTCAAAAGCAAATTCGCAGCTTTTATCATTAAAGTATCTACTTTATACATATAATTTTATGTAATGTGCATTAGCAGATATAGCCAGGAGACTCTCATTATCTTATTTGGTTGGTTAATACTGTACTTTCAGCACTCCTATTATTAGAAGAGTAACAGTAGTTCAACATGAATTTTGCAAGTGTCTTGACTTCATTATCTTAATAAAGGTGCAAGGCTAAAACTTCTCCACTACTTGACTTACAAAACTTTCAAACTCAAAGCATTACAAAATTAAATTTCTATATCACTCCCCTAAAAATATCACCACTCTTTCATCTTCATCACTATGCACTCAGTGTCTATGGTTTCATTCATGCTGTGCTTAATAATCTTACATGTAATAATAACTGATAAAACTTTTAACTAGGTCCTTCAAAAATGTGCCTTTTTTCTATGCTGATTTTCTCCACCATTTTTACTAAAAGGCTTTCTCTAAATAATGAAGACTATCAGTGCATAAATATTCCTTTTTACTTCTCATATAAAAATCCTATAAAATGGAAAGCTAGAAAGAGAAAGGGAAAAAACCCCACCCAACTCAAACAAGCAAAAATTTCTTTGAAAACCAAAAGAATTTGACAAAGGATGATTTATTCATCCAGGCAGTTTTCAGCATCAATAATCACAAGTCAGTAGAGAACTAGATTAGGTTAAGATTACTGATCTGATTTGATTTTATGTAATTTTTTTTCATTCCCTTTTGTCTTTACTTTATAATAGCCCACATATTTCTCTGCTATATACTGATTTAGAAGGCATAGGCTGCATAACTTTTTAATTTTTCATCTATAGGCAGAAATATTTGACATGTCAGGCATTCCATAAAGGATTTTATACCTTCCTCATAAAACTTCTCTGCATGGCAGGGGTAAGGATACTATACCATCACTAATTAGTTTTATTAAGTATTACCCTAAGTTGCTGCATTGTCAATCTCACCCTTTCTTGTGAGCAAAGTTTTCTGTTTCATTATGGTTCTAAATGTGGAAAACACAAATATTTCAAATATTTCTTTTTAAAAATTGCTGGTTGCTTTTAATATAATTAAACTTAGAAACCCCCCAAAAATATTTCTTATTATCAGTTGTTGTATGAAAGTCACAAAATTGTTCAAGATGCTGTTTTGCTCTAAAATGGAATTTTTCTAGGATTAGCCTCTTTCAACCAGATGTTCTTGCTCAGAAAAGTTTGTATTAAATCCAGTCAGGATTTAATACACACACAGTCTGTGTGTGAGATCAGTTCCATTCAGGAGAAAATAAGAATCTGTTACAAGTCCTACTTCTCTTAGAAAACTAATGTAGAAAAAAGAATTTAAAAGAACATTGAAGTCATTCTAGATGATGTGTACTTCCAGGATAATACAAAAAGTGTTGGCCTCTGCATATTTATTATGAAATGGAATTGGTTAGCAAGATCAGATTTTAGTATTCTGATTAAGGCTATAAAAAAAGACTTTCTCCAAAGTAAATAATGTGCCCTTACAGTGTGTGTGAACCAACCTGCTCTGTCTCACCCCTGTATATCTCTTGATTCTTCTGCTACCACCTTTATTTCCTGATCTATTTTTATGGCTGATATGGCTGAAAAACTTTTATGAGCTTGAAGGCACAAGAAGGGCTTATGTGCACAAAACTTGTTAATTTGTACAACTATAATAGTTGATCTAACAGAAAATTATTAACCCTACCTATAAATCTTATCTTGTCTGTGGTCTTAGATCACCATCACAGCATGAACAAGCAATTAAAAAGCCTTTTCCACCTTTATTTGCATGGAGTGGAACTCTGAGAATCGAAGGATTCTCAGCTCACAAAATGATTCCCACATCTTCAGAAGATAACTGAACAGATAGACTTTTACACCTTAATTGTTCTCATGTGGTTAAGCTGACAAAAATACCCCAAAAGAGATGTAGTTAAGGAGAGTTCATAGTAATTCAGATGCTGGCTGTGCCCTGGCCAGCATAAGCTACACTTCTGTGTACATTCTTTCCTCTTATAACCCTGTCTTTATGAATATGTTTACTAATGTGGTTTGGCTGTCTAAGCTTTCTAAAGAAGATCTAGCCATAGCTTTTTTTTTTTTTTTCTTTTTATCTGAAGATGTACATAGATAAATTGCTACTTTGACCACTAAAAGTGTGTACGCTAAAAGTGGATGAAAAAGCCCAGTCTTAGTGCAAGGAACAATTTGTTGAACAAGCCACACAGCTGAGCTGTTGAATTTTAAACAGTTTACCCATCCAGCTGCACACTCTATTTGCCAGGCATATTATCATAGCAATACCAAATATCCTTGACTCTGAACAAAAGCCTAGATGCTGCTTTAGTAGTAACCCTCTTTCCTCCCTGGTTTTAGCAGTAGGTAAGGTCGCTGAAAGAAAAGACATTTTTCAAATATAAGAAAGAGTTTATCTCCCTGTGTAAACGGTGACTAAAGCTATTATGATTTCTAGAGGGATTATCAAAATGGACAGCGAAATTAATTTCTAGTTCACTAGATCAAGTGGGCTTGTTTTGCATTGTTAATGTGAAGCCTTGTGCAGAATAGAAAACAAATTTGCACAATGTCTCTGAACATCAAGGCCTCTTTCCCAGGGTACATAAGTATGCATTGAATTTGCAGATGTAGGGCTAAACCTTGAAAAGGCATTTTCAAGTCCCCAAATCTGCAAGTATTGCAGAAGATTGAGGGGCTATACTGCTTTCTTTATTGTTTTCTGAGTGCTCTGTCCCTCTGTGTGTTCTCTTACATGGAGGCTTGATTGCAGGGAAAGCAGAAAGGGACATTTTCTGTAACTGTCTAAAGGGATATTCTCTGTAACTAGCCTACCTTTAGGTAGACAGGCCTCTCCTCTCACAATGGGCAGCCAATTTAGATCCTTTTTTCACACAAATACCTCCTCCTAGTTTCTCTAGGCAAGAAGAAACAGACCTAAAGATTGTATTGTTTTCAGATTTCTCCAGGATAATGTCTCAAGAAATAAATCTGCCTAGCCTGACAGGCTGAAACTCCAGAAGCAGAGGAGAGGCCAGAGGAGAACATGGGCAACAGCTGCACAGAGGACAGAGGAACATGGTGCTGAGAAGCTGCTTGCTAACTCATCGGGGAAAAACGTGGCATGACCTTACCTCACAAAAGGGAGGAGAATAAAAATAGTTCATTACAGCATGCCCTAATATAAAGGGCAGTAGCTTCTGCTGGAGGAGTTTAAAGTCAAATGAAGTTGTTTCCAAGGAAAACAAGACTGTTACTAAAAGGGACTATGTCCAGCAGCATGTATGCTAAAGTGATTTTAGAGGTGACCAGTTTCAGCTCTTGTGATTTCCTAAAAACACATCCTTTACAGGAAAGGTAGTACTAAATTTTATTTTTTTTTTTTTTTTTTGCTAGAAAGTTACCAACAACACGAGCCAAGTTTCAATTTTGCTGGAGAGCAGGAGTTGAGGATGTCTGAGATCATTTTAGGCTGTGTTACAACTGGACAAATGGTGTATCATCTTCATTTTACCAGAAAATGTTAGCTCCTCCCTCTGTTCTGAGCTGACTGCCGGCAGTTCATTTAAATTCAATGTATGCTGTCACCGCATTTGTTTGGTATTTATTTTATGCTAGTGATTTCCAGTCACTGACAAGTGACCTGTGCCAGCATATGCAGCTGATCACTGCATGACTGTCAGAGAGAAAGGAGAGGTTTGGGTGGGAAATGTTCCCCTCAGATGAGGAGGAACAAGGTTTTCCTCAAAGGGAAACTTAGTTTAGGACAGAAAAATAAATTGTGACTTAACACCTGAGAAATATGCAAGAAACAAGGTGAATGTAGGGCTACATAGTCCATGTGTTGTACATGTAAGATATTGTCCAGCACTGTAGCTTGTTTTGTTCATGTACAGTTTCGACATTTACTTTAAACCAAATAAAACATGTACTAATAGATGTCATAGCAGATTTTTATCTCTTTGCTCAATGAAATGTCTCCACATAATAAGTAAGTTTTCCCCAAGGGCTGTAAGAGGCAATTGTGCCAGTTCTCCCTGTGCCAGTCCAGCTCCCAGCATGGCACCATGCAGGGAAAGTCACACTAGACGTCAGTATAGAAAAATCAGGGAAAAAGGTCCTTGTTGGTGATGCATTTGTGCATCTGTGGGAGTAAAGAGGGAGTCAGGTGTCCTGAACTTTCAGTTTCTCCACGGAATGAAACTGCATTTGCAGATTTTTCCCTACAGAAATGCCTCTGACCTTGGACTCTTTCCTGCAGAGCTGGTCTGGGGAGAGGTGCAGAGGAGGGGAATGACTGAGTAATGGCACGGGTGCAAGATGGAGAGAAACAAGGTCCTGTTTCCTCAGTTCCCTGTCCTGTAGCTGTCAGGCACCCCCAGCCCTGCCCAGCCCTGCCCAGCCCTGCCCATCCATACAGGGTTGCCCCATAGCCCAGGTCACCATGTCACCCCTGGGGCCATCAGCCCCTGCTCCAGCGGTGCCATAGGTGACTGTCCACTCACTCCTCACTGGGGGTGGGATGGGCTCTGGCTGCCCTGTTCCTTAGGGAGCAAAATGGCTTTCTCCATGGCCCGTGCCATCAGGAGAGGTTTTGCATGTTCCTGTTTGATCCCCTGCTCCCACCTTGGTTGTCTCCTGGTAGTGATTCCCGATGTGGGGAGGGTGCAGCATGCAGTGCTCCAGAAGGTCCCTGTCTCACTCAGATGGAGCCCACAGGGTAACCACTCAGCTCCCCAGCACAGCCTTCTCCAGGCTGAGCAGATTGCATCACAGTCTGCAGGAGCTGCCACACTCTGCATTCAACTCCGTAGTACCTACTCTGTCTCCAGCTCTGCCTGAGCACGTTTCACAGCAGGAGCAAGAGACTCACTCATAAAGTCATCCTAGGATAGGCTTTTTTATGAACTAAATTTCTGGAAGTGAGCCCTTCACCTAAGGTTTGCTATCTGCCAGGAGGGTATATATCACCTCACATGTCAAAGAATCAGCAGGTCTCTGGCTTTGTCTGCAGCTACAATGAAGGTGCTCATGGACCACTTGTGGGAGAAGGATAAACAAGAAAAACAGTGTAAACATCAGGGATCTAGCCCTTGTAGCCCTGCTTGTGTTGCCTGTGTGAAAGCTTTGCTGCGATAAAGAGCAGCCTGGCTGGTACAACTGGAGCACAACTGAAGGAGTAGAGTCTTGGGCCACATGTCACAGGAGTGGCAGTAAGACTGTGACTTGGTAGAGGGCTATGAGACACAACAGTCGTCTCAACAATGCCAGCTCAGAGACTAGTTCTCAAACACCTGTTTGAGGCACTGTGGTCATAAACCTACTTGTTTTTGCAATGCTGACATTTCTCACTGATACGTAATGAATATGTATTATTTAAATGAATATTAATGTGTGTCACTTATATGTGTTTTACTTGAGATGTTCCAAATATAATTCAAACTTAGTACTGCATCCACTCATCTGAATGCATTTCAAAAAAGCCTGCCATTGTATTTGCTATATTATGTAAATATAACCCATCCATGCAGAGGAACTAGTAGGAAATATTAGGTTTGTACTGTTCTGGGTTATTTTTTGCAACTCTGCTATTCTACTTAATGCCTTGTTAATTTCCCACATACTGTAAGATGTGAAAGAACTATACTAAGACAAAAACCTTTAGGCTAGACATAGGAAAGCCTTAAGAGTAAGGATAGGTTTTAGCTGCTTTCCTGAGTGTTTTTTAACCTGTGGTTGGTTGTTCAAGCAGCAGTCAGGAAGGATGTGGTAGAGTTGATTCTGTTTGAGGGAAGGGAGGTGCATTGGGTGTCTTCTGGGGACCCATTTCCAGCCCCTCAATTGCTATCATAAAGGGCGCAAATTCACATTTGAATTATTTAATTAAATATTCAGTTGTTTGTACTCACATGCAGAGGAAGAAAACATGGGACCAAACACTGGCAAGAGGAAGTGAGCTCTAGGCCTGTGCCTCAAACCTTCTCCAAAGGTAGCAAACTATAGAGATCTTCAATTTTGGAAAGATTTAGGCCTGGACCATGAACTGTTTCTGACTATGGACAAAAGCATTGTTCCTCTCAGTATACTCCATTAGAATGCTCAGTCCTTTGTGTGGGTCTCATTCATATACCAATATGTGCGGGTCATACAGACTACAAGGAATATCAGTCTCTTATTTGTCAACGTCATTTAAGTCAAGGTGTTCTTCAGAAGCATTTTATTGTCAGACAATCCATTAACAGGCTATTCCAAGTAAAGAGCTTTCAGCAGTGCTGGGAGCATGGTGGTAATGCCTGTGGTGCTGATGCAAAGCAGGGTGTATGAGAGCCTGAGGCAGAAGAGCAGCTGCTGGGTGAGAGCCAGAGCCCAGTTTGGTGGATGCCAACAGGACACAAACTCTCCTTCATCAGCTGCAGAACTGGCAGAGGCCAGGGATCAGGTCTAAACAAGTCTGGCTTGCACTTTTCATCATAGCTGAGGGGTACTCCAGCTGAAAACAGCCGAACTGTCAAGGTGAAGCAACTCCAGAAGCTGAAATTATGTTGTGAAAGCAGGGTCAAATCAACTGTGCTCAGCGTGTCCCCGGGGCAGGGTAAGCTGTCACTTCCATGAGATTATGTTGTTTCTAGGCTCCTACTGGAGACATTTTCAGAAAGGAGAATTCTGTGTATTCCCAGAGTGATTTGGAAGAAAATTCTGTTCTTTCTTTAAAGATAATTACTCTGATCAGTTTGTCTTCCTGGGGCAAGGATTCGGTGTGCTGTGTTCTTCCCAAAGGAAACCAAAATGCTCTAAGACATGACCCACAGCACTGAACTGCAGCCTGCCAGCTGAACAGGGCATGTAGATATAACCAAGGTGGGCAATGGGCACAGTGCTGTGGGAACTCGAGTTTTTCAAGAATCAGAGAATCACAGGTTATTCTGAGTTGGAAGGAACTCACAAGGATCATTGAGTCCAACTCTGAAATGAATAGTCTGGAGTCCTGGAAATGCAGCATTTCCTCTATTCATGTCTACATGCTGTGAGAGCATTTCAGTGGAGAAGGAAGGAAGGAAGAAGGTGCAAAATCCATCCTACAAAGAAAGGATGAGTATTGCCAAGGGCTTATGAAGAGTTGCACTATATCTGTTTTGAGGAATTGTTTAGGTGTCACAAATCTAACTCACAGAATTAGAATAAAAAGACAACAAAATGGATTATCTAGTTTAACCATCGTGGCATAAGAACACATACAGATCCAAAATGTCTGTCAGATATTTATCAAACCTGTTCCTGAAACTTCCCATTGTGAAGATCCCACAACCTCCCCAGGCAAAATTTCAGGTCTTCCGTGAGCCCCCTTTTCTCCAGGCTAGGCAACCCAGCTCCCCCTCATAAGACTTGTGCTCCAGACCCTTCACCAGCTCCATTGCACTCTCTGAACACACTCCAGCACATCAATGTCTTCCTTGTAGTGTGGCCCCCAGAACTGAACATAGTGTTTGAGACACAGCCTCATGAGTGCCAAGTACTGATGATTAAAATTTTTTTAAGGCCTATTTAAAGGCCCTCTGAAGTCAGCAGAAATACTTATATTTATTGAATATAAATACTTATATTTATTGAATCAGTGCCCGGAAGTATCTCTATGAATAAATTACAAGTCTTTTGTTAAACACCTAAAGAAAATACACACTCCAAGCCAGGGCAGCAGAGCTGCATAATGTTCCCTAGCAAAGCTGTAGAATGAGCAAGTATACACAAATCTCTCTTTCTCCAAGGTGAAAGCCTAATGAAAGTATTTTATAATTTAACATTTGACATTCAAATACATTTTTTTGTTTTCATTACTGCACAGCTCCATATCTGTGTTTTTCCAAATTAACTTTAAGAGCATTATTTTGAACTTACATCTCACTTGTTTTATCCATACTTATTTTCCTTTTTAAGTGAGCAATTTTTTCTCCTTCTGATTTTCCTAATTTTGATGAAATCTGTGCTATTTTCTCACAAAATTTGTGGTGTGTTTTACTCCAAACAGTGCCTCCATTTTTCAGTGTGTCATAACTTTCATTATGTTTTTCAGTATCTTACAGTGATAATACACATTTGGCTTTTTCGCCCTCACTCTTTCTCGTTCTGTTTTTCCTCTGTATTTCACACTTGTGTGCTGTCTACTACACCGAGTATTGCTTTGAAAAAATAAAGCTTTTGAACTGATTAACATTACGTAAGTTCAAACCAATCAACTTTAAACCTCTGGTACTGAAGTGGCAAGGAAAAGAAAAGCAAAGTATATTTGAATAAAACAAATTTCGTTATAAGTTAGTACTGTGATATGAGCAAGCTTGTGGACAAACATCGCCTGATAATGTATGGTGAGCGTGTACTGACACCTTTGCTTATGCGGGGGTTTGATGTCACCCAGTTTTTCAAAAAACTATCGCCTGCTGCACCCTTCTGGACACTACCAGGACAGCACACTCTCCAGAAAAATCACACGCAGCACTAGGTAGGATTACAGCATGGTTTTCCCGAGCAAAGATGCAAAGATGTAATTTCATTTATTGCTAATAGAAAATGGGCATAAGAGATGTCTCTGCTTTTGATTGTTCTAAGATTTAAGTTAAATCCAAGAGAAAAGACTCTCTGTGTTGTCAGATCTAGAGTGGTTTCACGCTTCTGCATCTATAGTCTGTGGCATTTGCTGTCTGAGGACAGAACAAGTAATGCTGTCGGTGACAGAAAGAGAGAGGCTTGACTCCACGTAGTTCATATCCATGCTCATCATGTCCTCCTACATCTCTTGGTGACCCCACCTCTTTCCCATATTAAATTGGGAAATCTTTGGGTCCTGCATGCCCTGCTCACTCCCAAATGGTCCTCTAGTCCTTCTTCTTCCCATTCATGTCCCCTTAATGTCTCCTGGCTTCCTGTCTCTTCCATAGCCATGTGTACAAGGTCTATGTCCCCTGATTCATCTATGTGTATTCTGACATGCTGGTTGGAGGGTACAGACCTGCTGACTGGCCAAGCAGAAATTAGTGGTGTTTGCTTCCATCATAGGTGTCCTTATGGAAAGCAAATTTTGGTTTCTTTTCTCGATCCACCCACAGATTCTCTGAAGCCTTGTAGGAACGTCTGAGTTCCACCCCTATGCCAGATCTGTTAGAGGCTGAATGATATGCTCAAAAAGTGACTGTGGGGGTAGGGATGTGGATGAGCTGTGGATGTTTTGGCACATAGACACAACTTGCCACAGAACAGTTACCAAGACCAAACACTTGTTTTCCTACTGGTGTTACTCTTTCTGCATGTTCTGACTACAGGTTACACAATGACCACCTACTGAGAGCCCTCTCCAGTGTCTCAGAGCTGAGGCAAAAAGGCCACTTTGCCACTGCCGCCTGCCCAGCCCAGGGTGCATTTCCCACCTGTGCCCTGGAGCCACGTAGCTTTTGACCACTGACTTTACCCCAATGACTCTTCTAGTCATCAATGCTCACAGGGATGTGGCTATTCCACGTGGCCTTTCCAGACCACCATTCTCCCAGCACAAGGGGGGAATACGTGGGACTCCCAGATTCCTCCTGTCATTCTCATCTCTCCTCCCAGTCCCAGCTGAAGGCTACACTGGCTGGCCAGTTGAAGCTCCTGAAGGCACTGTGGCTGGGAATGCATGGCTTGCCTTAGGTGAGCCCACTGGGGCAGGGCTGGTGTTGCTGGAAAGCTTGGGGCACCCTGCATGTACTCTGAGGCCTGGGCAGACCTGAGATATCAGCGGCTTTGCCTGGAGAGCAAAAGCACATCATACACTGAAAATAAGTGAGTGCTGCCTCCTAAGTCATGAACAATAAAAACTAAACCAGAAATGGGAAAAAGCTGAGGGAAGTAATCATCTTTCCTCCAGAAAGGGTATTGGAGGTTGTTAAGAACAATTCTGATACAGAATTAGCATTATCAGGGTCTGTTTGTTTTGGACTGACTTACAATAAACCATAAATCAGAAGCAGTTGCAACCTAAGCAGTGCAGGTCTGTGACTGAAAATGCTATTGGGACCTAAAGCTGAATATCCAGTATTATATAGAGTTAGATTGTGTCTGAGTCCCCATACTTTCCACCTATGATCACCATCTTTAGCTTAGCAAAGTGAGGCCAAGCAGTCTGAGAACCAAAGCATGTCCCACAAAACAAGAAAGCACCTTCACATTTCCCAGTATCCAGTAGAAATGATCGAATCTGATTTGCCAATCCATCCAATTCAAGGTTGTTTGAATGGCCACACCATGGCAAGGGGGGAACAGCATGGGAGAATGATTAACTTAATCCTGCTGCCTTGTTTGTTTGATGCTGCCTCACTCCAGTGCGAGTCAATAAAACTTTGTGCACTGACACACACAACCTCCAGCACCCACCAGCGGGGCCAAAATGGGGATTAGCAAAGCTGCCTTTCTCTTTCTGTTCTTGCTCAGCTCAGGTAAGAGTCCTTTGCCTTCTACTTGCTTTGGTGAGACTAGAGTCCAAACACTTGCAAGTTCCATGGAATAAATGTAGGTCCCCAAACCCCGGTGTCACCACTCCCCTGCACAGTGATGGATTCAGTGCTTGCTGACCGCTGGAAGCTGCTGCCAAATAAAGCAAGAGCTGTGGTTGCTCCTAGATTGTGTTTGCTAGAGATGCCAGAAGAGCAGCAGCCTTGGTGTCTGCATGGGCAACTAATGGCCCCCTGCAACCCTACTCCATGGCCAGATATGGGGGCACCCTTAGGAAGAAGCCTGTCAAAGGCTTGTGTGAAACCCATAGCAGTCACTGAGAAGGTTATCTCTAATTTCAGCAGGCTTTGGATCAAATGCTGAAGCTAAATCTATTTTTACTGCCCACATTGCTAACCATGGTGATACTGATTTTCACCCTTTACAATAGGAGTTTTAAAGCTTTGAAATGAAATAAAAATAAATTAACAAGTTCCTTTTTATTCCAGAAATTTCATGTTTTCTGTTGTCAATCACTTGCAATAAAATGTTCTCTATTTTTTGCTGAGGGCAGTAGGTAAGAACTTACTCTTACTCTACCTAGATCACCTTTTCCAAGAATATGCCCAGAATTCTTTTTTACAGCTCCAAAAGAAGATAGGTGTTCCCCTAATGGTCGTATATGAATTTCAAGCTTACTTACAAATTCTGTAAATTAACATTCTACATGTAGTTTACATTTCAAACAGATACCATAATCTTTAGTACTTTTAAATTGCTTATAATTGTATGGCATTTAAATGACTTTTTAAAAGTACTGTTAAATACATGTCAGTAAAGTTTATATGACTTTCTAATATCTCGGACAGGTCAGAATAACAGGAACATATCATTGTGTGATTGTGCTGGGTTGTAAAAGACAACTGATTAAGTAGGTTTTTTATTTGCTCATTGTTATGAG
Source organism: Acropternis orthonyx (assembly GCA_035583155.1). Classification (NCBI taxonomy): domain Eukaryota; kingdom Metazoa; phylum Chordata; class Aves; order Passeriformes; family Rhinocryptidae; genus Acropternis; species Acropternis orthonyx. Next base: position 33,049,893 of record JAWWEU010000111.1, read on the forward strand.
CTCTAGCTGACTTGCTCCAAAGTGATGGTCCACAACTGCCTTAAAATCAATGTTTATGCCTTCTGGATCAGTACTGGTCAAATCTGGAAAGATACATACATAAAAGAAGAAATTGGTTTGTTCAAGTGTATTTGAATATCCTGTTTAATTATCATGTGTCATGTCTGGGTTTATAAAGACTTGGACTTTCATCAGATGAATACATTGCCTGGCAATTTATTTATTTATTTTTGTATTCTTTCTTAATATTTCACTTTGCAGTGTTTTTCAGGCAACCAGCATCACCTTTTCACCTTCTCTTTTCTGTTATCTAAGCATTTGCAGCACGTGTTTACTGAATCCATGAGGAGAAATTAGTAGCTAGGCTATTGGTACTCCACATAGTGCTGCTGCAAAGTTGGATTAGATATGGGAGGCCTCAGTGTCAGGGATTTCTTAAGACATGTATTTTTTTATAACATTGAGCCAACTCTGTAAAGAGAAGATGCCCTCAGGCAATTAATCATCTTACTTTCATTAGTGGCTCAAATACCTTTTGTTTCATATGAATATGTGTATGGAGGTAGGTGATGGATGACCTATATGTCATGAAAATTGATTACACTGGAGTGATGCTGCAGTGAATTGAGCCTAATATGAATGCATAAATATTCACAACATTATCTGTGAGAACAGTACAAAATTATGAATTTCCTGTGTCTATCAATAATAATTTAGCTTGAAAAAAATGAAATAATTAAAACCATACTGCTTGTTTCACCTTGTAACCTGATGCTGGAGTTGGAAATAAACTCTTGTAGAAATTAGGAACAGAATGTTCATAGACATGGGATTAAAAAAATTAATTAGATGGCAAAACCCATTGTGAAAAATATTTTAGAGCTGTGTTAAACCTATTAGCAGGTACCTCATATACATCTTATGCATATGTAGCTTTCAGATGTAATAATACTAATCCTTTACTAATTTAAAATTTTCAGTTGATTTGTTGCAACAGAGATGCAGCCTGACAATTTCATTAGTAAGTCTACTCAACCCATTACAATAAAATAATGGTGGCCATTGTAAAAGGCTATTTAGTAATTTTATGATTGTGGTTTCTTGCTCTAGGGAAAGGGATCTTGGGACAAACAACTAGTCAGTGACCAATAAAACTGTAGTGATTGCACAATTCACATAGCATGTCATAATCTCACATCCACCTAATTCATGCTTTGAAAAAAGCATGATATTGGTATAAAGCCTTGGTGTTGGTATTACGTCCCTTCCTCTTTCATTGACTGGTGTTGACACCACTTTAGTGTCTCTCTCTGTTCCTCCTCATTCTTACCCCACATTTCTTGTTCTTAACTTCTTCTCTGCATGTTTTTCCTGCAGTTTTTTTCCTATGGCATGTTACAGTCATACAGCTGTGATTGTGTCAGGAGACAGAAATTACATCAGAGTTTATCATCTTTTACCTAGAATTACACAACTTAAATAGTGTCTTCACCTGTCTGAGCTACATGGAAAATGGGACTCAAATTCACCAATCTTAACTGCAGAATTCTCATTTTTTATGTCTGATTCCTATTCCTTTCCTTCCCTTGTAGTGAAAGGAGATATACTGGATGACTATCTAAGAACAGATGGTGTTTGGATACTTACTCGAAATAAACAGTCTTACCAGACAAATAACGAAAAAGAATGTGCAGAGAAATGTGAAGGAGAAAGAAGTTTTAATTGCAGGTAATTCCTGTTGAATCTTATAAATGTGTCATTGTGGATGTCTGCATATCAATGGTATTGTCCTACAGTTGCTCAGAACCAACACCCTCATTCTGCTGCAGCTCTGCCTACAGCACTCTCTCCCATGCCTTTATCTTTAGCTTGTGGCTTAATTACACCCATAAATTACCAGAAGATCAAATAAAGAGTGGATTTACAATGCATTTCTCATTCCATAGCTAATATTCAAGTTCCCACAGTTATCCAACATTATGTGGAGAGCTGCTTCTGCCTCTTTTGCTGGATGCTGGCTTGTTTCACAAAAGAAGAAGAAATGTTTCTAATCCATCGTAGAGAAAGACAATAACCTGAGCATCTAGGATGCTGTTGATAATATTTTGTCAACTTGCTTCCCACACAATAACTTATGGACATAGTCAAACATCCTGAATAAGTGAGCCACTTCAGAGCAATAGAAAACAGTCTCTTACTCAGTGTTTCAAATATCAAGTGCAGTAACTGAAAGATATAAGTGGATACAAGACAGTGCTATTCATTAAAAGTTTATTAAAAATAATTATGAGTTGAATAATTTGAATTGAATTTAAAATATTACTTTCTATGTCAATATTGCTTCCTTCTCAATTTCTACAGGGCTTTCCTATTCACCAGGAAAAAGCTACAGTGTTTAACACTGGCTGAAAATGCTAAAACGACAGTGATGTTCGCCAGTGTGGATGCAGTTCTTTATGAAAAGAGAAGTATGTATATAGTAAGATGCTACAAATTTGCTCTTTAAGCCTATTTTAACGTCATCTTTTTGTTGTCTACTGCAGCAGTGGAGCAAACCACTGCAGGTGGTGAAAGTTTCAGTGAGGTGGGCCTGCACCTATTATGAACTGAACTGAAACTGCCAGAGAATTCCACATGTAGCATCAATGCTCATTAATACTTGAATTTATATGTAGTCATATATTATTGGTACCAGGCAGAATAAACACACCTGAAAGCAAAAATTGCATTTCTCTGCCTTTTAATTGTTTGCGGTCCTCTGATTAATGGAAATAGTGGAGTCCTTGGTTATGAAAGTTTTCACCTCCTCCAAAGCTATTCCATGGAAGACAGGCCTGGTGTCTCCAGCCTCAGTGTTCATCCCACTGACCTTCCTCAGTACATGTAATCTAGAAATTTAGTCAGAACTTTCAGCTTTGCTGCTCATAGCACCACTGGAGCCACGTCTTCCTGCAGAAAAAAAAAGTCCTAGCTTGACACCCTCTCATGCTTCAGGATGGATCTGTCTTATTTACTTTTTAGCGTTAGCTGAAACTGTAAGGGAAGATACAAGTCTGGTCCCCTTGCTCCTAATCCTCTTGAAAGCAGAACTTTTCCTTCCTGGCCATATCCATGACTAAAGGAAATGTCATCACATGAGTCCACTGCAGGAGGAGACTCTGTATCTTGCTCCTCACACCAAGGGAGCAGCTCATCAGGCTGAAGATGCCTGTTACAGCAGGGGTATAAGAGTGTCCCTCTTGCATTCACAACAGGTTCAAAATATCAGTAAAGCATGGCTCATCATGAACTGATGAACTTCAGATAGATCTGCAGATTTTCAACTTCAAGACATGTAATGTTGTAACACCATTGAATTAACAAAGCCCATTCCATTTTAGTTTACCTTCTAGAATGTAAAAGAGGGATTGGGAAGGACTACAGAGGAACAGAAGCCAAGACTCGGAGGGGTATTCCATGCCAGAAGTGGGCAGAAAAAATGCCCCACAAACCAAAGTATGTCCTTATATATATTTGTCTTTATGTTGTTCTGAGCCTCTTCCAAGCTTCCCCAACTTCCTGTGTATAAATAATGTTATAGTGCAAGTTACTAAAGCCAGTTGTTTGGTGACTTTTTGAGACAGCTTTATCTTCATCTGTCTTGCTACTTTCGACTCTACTGGCAGAGAACTGCAGTGACCTGGTTAAGGAAAGAATGCATTGTCAGCTAGAGAAATTGCATCTAAGTGTGAAATGTCTTAAGCAGATGAAATACTCCTTCTGTGAACACATGATGACAATTTTGCAATTGGTGACAGTGGGATCATAACTGCACTGTTCTGTTCGACGTGTGACAAACAAGCAGTGGCATCTGTCCAGCTCTATGACTCCCTGCCTGCCATACAGACAGTCAAGAAAACACATTAAGAAAAGTATCAAAGGGCCAAACATACCTGGCCAAGTAGAGTTTTCTCAGGGTTGGCTGCCACTGGGCTCACTGAAGCACGAGAGGAAGCAGAGGTCCTGTTTTCTCTGATTTATGTTGGAGTTTTATTAAAATGTTTTAGTTGTTATCCTAATGAAACTTGGATACACTTGTTCAGATTGTTTAAAAGCCATTTAGTCTTCTCTGGGAAGATTACTGTAGGAAAAAGCCTCATGTCACCTGCTCAGATCTCTCTATGATCTGGTGTCTGGTGAATAGTCCCTAGAAATATGCAACTTTTAAAGTAGCTCCATTAGGACAAACACATGACAGAGCCACAAGTTGTAGTGAGTGGATTAGATCAGCTGGATGCAGGTATTAAAGACAACAATTGTCCTTTGAGAATGACACAGTCCTTGTAGGCTGTAAGCTCATTGGCAATTGGGACTTAGGGAGAAAGCTACTTATAATGATAGTTATGGAATGTTTTTTCAGTTTTCATTTATGGCTTACAGCAGGGAATCTCTTTAGTTCCTTTTTTCTGTGAATGAATAAAACTCACAGCTAGCTGAGCAAGTCGGACATTTCCCTTCTGCTCCACTAAATTACTGGCATTAAAATAGAATTTTAATACTTTTACAGTTATACACCTGAAAAATACCCTAATTCAGGGTTGGAGGAAAACTACTGCAGAAATCCTGATGGGGATGAAAGTGGACCCTGGTGTTACACAACAGTTCCTGCTATCAGATATGATTACTGTAACATCCCAGATTGTGAGGACCAGGTCACACAGACTGAAGAAGGTATATTTACTTTTCAGAGAAGGAATTTAAGTAGGTAATACTATTCCTGCTACTTGCTTGTGCTTTATTATTGCAGATTGTTTGCAAATGAGAATGTAAATCAAACTGAACTCAAGAAGTTCTCAACACAGAGGTTTTTTCCTAGTTGGTTTGAGTTACCAAGGTAATTTTGTAAATATGGAAGAACTGAATTTTTTTAATCATTTGCTGATATTGTCCTGCTCTTACCCCAGCAATTTATTTAATTTTAACAAGAACAAAGATTGACCCAAGTGCTATGTTACATACTGAACTCCCATTGCTATCAGTACATGCAGATACATGACAAATTTCTCCCTCCAAATAACACATAATCCTAAAATATTATTAATTTGGCTAGACTTCTGAATGCCTTTCATCATTAGCTGGAGCAAACCCCTCTTTTCCTTTCAGCATAATCTTCCATGAATAGATCAGGATCTGAATTCACGGGTTGGTGCCTTCCATGCTTTGTTTTCTTTCTGCCTAGGACCTACAGTGGAGTGCATGCAGTGTAATGGCGAGGACTACCATGGAGAAGTGTCAAGAACAGAGTCTGGGCTTGAGTGCCAGCGCTGGGATGCCCAAGAGCCTCATATGCATGGATTTACCAAGAAACAGTGAGTCACACTCAGCACCGAATTCATTCCTGCAGAGCCTGGGAGACCCAGCCTAAGTGCTACAGCTGGCCATAGCTGACTCACAAGCTTCTCTTTCATTTTCAATGTGCAGCTATCCAGAGAAGGATCTGAAGAAGAATTATTGCCGTAATCCTGATGGTGAACTTCGGCCCTGGTGTTTCACTACGAGCCTGACTAAACGCTGGGAATACTGCAAAATTCCTCGTTGCGGTGAGTCTGATTTCCTGAGATCACTCCAGAGGATAGCTCTTCTCACTAAAATTACACAATGAGGGGAAAGACAAGAAACCTCAGTTCTGAGTAACCTGAGGATACCTTTGTGAAGCAGTGAAAGTGCACACTGATACGTGGAATCACTCACTAACCTTCAGTTATGTAAAAGCATGTAAGGTCAGTGAGGATGTAGGTATCACACAGTGCAATAATGCGAAAGATGTTATGGGAAAACATAATCTGCCTTTAACCACTTTACTTTTAAATTTACCTGAGAGACAGGGCATTCAGGTTAAATCAGGTGGTAGTTTTCTGCTGATCTGTTAATTCCTGAAAAACATCTACATTACCATGTGGCCATACTGTGATATTTTACCCGAGTCTGGCCAACACAACCAGCACTGCCTTTTTCTTAGCAAGAGGTGAATCCTGAGAAACAAGTTCAGGCCTTGGAGAAAAACTTGACTTATCAGTGATCAAGCTCAACCCATTTAGCTGAGCACACTAAATGTGGATATTACCAAAGCACTGACTAAGTAGAGCAGCACTGCTGTTTGCAGAACTGGATGGCACTTGGAGGAGAAAAGAAAAAAGAACAGTTTTTATCTCTAGAGCTTTCTTTCTTATGCATCTGCACTTACCAGTACTCTAAACAGTGACGTGTTTGTTAGATGTAGTTCTCTTCAGCATGTTCAATTACAGATGGCAGAATAACTATTTATAGACTTCTGTATGATAAATTGTGAAAGTTACCTAGCAGTTCCATTCTGTGTTTAAAACTAAAAGTTTAAGGAACATGCCAACCTTTTAGAGTCATACTCATCTCCTTGGGAAATTCTGTATACAGAGTATATGTAATAGGTATGTGCTGTAAATTCATTTTCTGTTTGCCCTCTGTGGGTTCTATTCCTCTAATCATCATTCTTACTTTGCTGTTCTCCACATGCCAGATCATTTCACCTTCTTTCTTTTACTCTTCCTTCTGCTGCACTTTCCCAAGTCACTGACTCCAGAGGCTCAGCTCTGAAGACTGCTTTGCTGTCTCTCAAAATTTCTGCTTGGCCCTTCCACCCTAGCTGTGTGTATTATATTCATTTCATTTGGTTTCTGAAGACTGTACAGGACTACTTACTGCCTTTCCTGTTCTGTTCTCAGAGGACTGCAGTAACAAAGTCTGGCATGACCCAGAAAAGTTATTTACTGGCTGCTGTAAAAGAGCAGACGCAAGACATCTGTCTGTCTGTCCAACTGCTCATAAAAATGTACTCTTTGGGTTTGACATGGCTTTTGACCAAGGTCACCTTCGCTGAAAGAAAAAAAGAGTGCATTTTTGACATTACAGAAAACAAAGGGGGTTTATATATTTTTGAAAGTACTATTTCCCTTCCCTTCCCTTCCCTTCCCTTCCCTTCCCTTCCCTTCCCTTCCCTTCCCTTCCCTTCCCTTCCCTTCC
>JAWWEU010000111.1:33059099-33228103 GCA_035583155.1 Acropternis orthonyx
GAACTCTTTTCTATGGGGCATGCAGTCTCTTTCCAGGTTCCACGGTTGAAGAGGAGACAGAAGGTGATCCCTCTGAGATGCAGGGTTGGTAGATGAAAGAAAAATTCCAAGATTTTAAACCCATAACAATGGGATTTGTAGGCATTTGTCCCAATGTGTAGGCTCAGACCCAATGGATGCAATTACAAGCCTCAGCATAGTCCCTTTGCCCTTGATGCTTCTCTTATTGAACACAAACAATTTTATGCTTCCTCAGATCTTTTGAATATTCTCAGAAGAATGCAATCCTGGTCCCTGTGGCTGCCCTGGGTGTTGGAGGGATGCTGGTTTACTGGCTGAGATCCAGACATAAGATCAAGACTATTGAAATGGGCGATGGATGGTGGGGCTCAGGTGAAAGACCCCTAAAAGGCAAAGAAGATGAAAGTATCCGTCCCTTCAAGATTGTAACATCTGACAAAGAAATCGAGGTACCAGTGGCTGGGATGTAAGGAGGGGCAGACAGGTGGAGACAGTCCATCACCCACCTTACTGCTTTGAGGTGATGTCTTGGGGGTGACAGCAAGGCACTTATGTATGCCAGTGCTGCTACTTAGCTCCATTAGATGATGCTCTGGCTTACCATCCTTTATGAACGGGATTTGAGCTCAGATCTGTTCCAGTGTCCCAAAAGGACTCTCTGAGACAACAGACCCTCCATGCAACCTGGGGCTGCTCCTGCAGAAAGGCCACATGTTGAGCAGCAGAGTTTGACAGTGGCTCTGCAGATGGTGGAGTGGGAGCAGGATGGTATTGGGACAGCAGTGGCATTAGGAGGGCAGGACTGAGGGACTTCTGTAGAGGGAAGGGTTAGAAGGGTGAAGAGGGATGGGGTAGCACCTCTGTCCCTGCATGACTGTCACTAATTATCTGGTCAGCTATTATTCAGCAGCTCAGGCTGAGCTTCTTATTCTCCCAGCCAGCAGTGCTGGCAAGCTCTTACTGCCAAAAACCCTGAAGTGAGTTAGCAACAAGCCAAAAGCAGGACTCAGTACTCCTGGGTACCCTATGGGAACTCATAAACTGTAGAAAATTATATAACCCATATAAACAATTCAGGAGGTCATGCAGCATATGGCACTGCCTGAGGAGGGCTTTTGGTATCCCAGAGAGCAGTACAAAAGCCAGTGGAGCCAGGAGAGCCTGTCCATGCCTGCCCCAGCATAGGGCACATGCAGGCAGCTGGCAAGCCTCTCAAGAAGGGCTCGCTTCCACAGGATCTGCACCAACGCCTGGATCAGGCCCGCTACACACCACACGTGGAAGGGGCTGCCTTCCATTATGGCTTCAACTCCACCTACTTGCAGAAGGTGGTGGCCTACTGGAGGAACCAGTTTGACTGGCGCAAGCAAGTGGAAGTCCTGAACAAATACCCCCACTTCCACACCACCATTGAAGGTGAGGGGGCCTCTGTGGCTTGAGCAGGTCTCACTGTGAAATGCACAAAGGGAACGGGGAGAGATTTGTCAGAGAAGATTTAAGCTACAATGTTTGGATAACAGTATGCATAACAGCTAAGTGATATGACTGAAGTATCATTCAAGGCTCTATTATTAATAACCTTATAGAGATTAAGTCCATTAAACAGTAGCAATAAGATTAGTCTGCTTCCAGATGGGCTTCATCTGGCTCTGAACCTGTGCTAACTAATGATGAGGTTTTCTTAAGCTATTGCCTTGAAAGCCACCTTTGGAAATTGTGAAATTTAGCCAGATTCTGAGGCTAGAATAGCCCCACCACCACCCAACTTAGCCAGGTGAGGTTAGTCAGGTTAAACTTCTATCATACACTCATTTTTTCACATTTCTCTTTTGATCACCCATGTATTTTATAATTTTATTATGTTTTTGCACATCTTACCTGCATTATGCTATGCATTTAAGGGCAGCTCTACTTATATACCATGAGACCAGTTTCCCAGGAGAGGAAGCTCAGTCTCCTGTGACCCCAGTATCTGGGGTTGGGGTCAATACCTCTGTCTGTATGTTAAAGATGAGATATAGATACAATACCAGGCATCCCCTTTGTGGAACTTCTTGCCGTTGTGTAACTTCTGCTACAGATGCTAATTACAATTTTGCCACCCTCCTTCTTCAGAGTCTAAAATAGAAACTGTGATGTAACCAGAGCTTTAATTTATCTCTCTTGCTTATGTGGCAGGGATTGATATTCATTTTATCCATGTGAAGCCTTCCTATGTTCCTCATGGTAAAGCTGTTCAACCTCTGCTGATGGTCCATGGCTGGCCTGGCTCCTTCTATGAGTTCTACAAGATCATCCCTCTGCTCACAGAGCCAGCCAAGCATGGTCTGAACGAGGGTGACGTGGTGTTTGAGGTTATCTGCCCATCCATCCCAGGCTATGGCTTCTCAGAAGCCCCTCACCAGCAAGGTAAGCAGTGAAAACGCTCTGTTGGATTTGCAGTTTTTGGAGTAATCCCTCAGCCATTCCTGGCCTGCCCAGAGCACTGCAGTTTGTGAGTGCAGATGCCCGGCTCTTCACCAATGACCACATGGCTGAGGCTCTGGGGCTGGCTGTGGAGATTTGGAGCACAATGCTAGCTGGAAGCCAAATCTGCTTTCCACTTTCTCCACTTCCCATATACTTTCTACCATCTTGTGTTCACTGTATTCCCATGGAGTGAGGCAGACCAGCATTGCACACTGTGCCTTCCCACAGCCCCATACTCACATACCTCTGTCAGGTCACAATCTTTGGCCAGGTAAAGAATACTAGGACAAGCAGGTCTCATTTATTTCTCTTTACCTAAAGGCTTTGACTCCATAGCAACTGCTAGGATATTTCATAAGCTGATGAGCAGATTGGGCTTCAAGGAATACTACCTACAGGGAGGAGACTGGGGATCTCGTGTTACCACAAACATGGCCCAGATGCTGCCACAGTAAGTAGCAAAGGAAATCAGTGCAAAATAGCTGCCTCCACTTCGTACCCTACCTGCTGGCTCTTTAGTCCTGCCTTCTGTTTTCCCTGCCTCTCATCCCCTTCTGCTTTGTTTCCTTCACAGACAAACCCACCCTGCATATTCCATTGTATTCGTGTGCTTCACATTGATATTAGCACAGTTCTCATGCTTTCTAAATTTTGTTACTATTTAGCTTCTCCTTCGCTAGATGTGGAAATAAACTCTGCTGCATTTTGATTTGAGACCTCAAAGAGACAGATCATGATTCTAAATGAGAAAGATAAATTTGAAATCAGAACAGAAAAAAGGAAGGGAGGAGACCAGCCTTTCAGCAGCTGAACTCACAAAGTATAAGACTTCCCTATGTAAAATGCAGAGTTGAGAGTGATTGGAAACGAAGCACAATACTTCCCTCAGAAGAGAGCATCACAGCTTAGTGCTAAAGAGGCATTTAATGCTCTGCAGGAGCCACAGTCACACTTGAGTCAGAGAAAGATAAAGTAGGAAAGCTCCTAAAGCAGTTAGATTACAGGTTACACTGTTCCCAATTGCAGTTGAGCTGCAGAGCGCCCAGAGCACTGTGGCCACAAGTGGTCTACTCAAGGTTTGCAGAAAATACCCAGCACACCCTGTTGCCTACAGCATGGAACAACACAAGATCAACATCTAGAGCTTACCAGCACGGATACGCCACAGTCAGAAACTGATTAGCTAAAGCTAACATCATACCAGTGGCACAGCTGGATGCAGAAGGGCTTTGTTTATTTGGCTCAATGAAATCCTTCTGTCTCAGCTCCAGTCAGACGTGTTTTTACTAGAAAATCTGGAGACAGAAAATTTCTTTATTTAATCTTTTATTCATTAACTTTAGGTGTGTAAAAGGGCTTCATCTGAATGTTGTCTTCGTCACCAAACAAGGATTGGGAAGGTTGATTTCTATAATGCTTGGGGCTTATGTGCCATGGCTCGTAGGCCTCAGCAGGGAAGATGCTCGCCGTGTCTACCCTTTCATGCAGAAGAATGTGTATGACGTTCTGCGAGAGTCTGGATACTTACACATCCAAGCCACCAAACCAGACACTGCAGGTAATGTACCTTCTCTGTATCACCATGAACATTGGGTGCTAATTGCTTATGGTATATAAAAACTTAAGAGTAACAAAGGCCAACCAAATTTGAGAAGCAGTAAGTTTTGGTGTGGTAAGTTGGAGTGCAAGATCCATGTGGGCAGTGAGTTCATGGGGACAAGAACTGTGTGAAAGGAAATTAAAAAAAGGAGATTTCAAATACTACTTTTCAAGGTCTTTTAGATAGCATGCCACTTCTCTTGGGCAAAGAGCCCCTTTCCAAAAAGTCTCTTAAAGTAAAACACAGAGGCCTGAAATTGAATCTTCTAGAAATAAATGTTGAAAACAAGAAAAATACCCAAAGCAATTAAGTGCGATGTGAAACTTGCAGAAAGGTAGACACAGCCCTAACACCTGAAAAGCCAGAAGCCTGACATATTAGAGCCAGTAAATAAGGAGTATGAAGAAAGATAGGGCCATTTCATAAAAGTTAAGTAAGCTATTTGCATCAGTCCCCACTAGGGAGGATTCTGGGGTATTGCTTTATTGAAATAACCCCTCATCAGGAAAGAGCAGAGCTGTCTCAGGCAGGTATTAGATGTGAAGACCATAGAACAAATAGCACCTCATCCTGGCAATTCACTGAAGAAGAAGCAGCTCAGCCTGAAGTGTCAACTCATGTCTAGTCTGTTGCTTGAAGTTATAACAATATCAAAAAAATAAAAGGAGAAAAACAAGATACTAGGTTGGAGGGGGTTGTGGTGGTGTTTCTGGTTGTTTGGTTGTTATGTAGCCCCAGAAAATGAAGACTAGTATGTCTAGTCTCTAATCACAAAACTACCAGAGCTATTTTAAAGAGGAGAATTGATTTACAAGTGATAATACCACATGGAAGTCATAATTCAAAAGACAGAGCTCTGGCAGAATCAAAGAGCTGTGTACCCAGTAATGGAACTTATATAACTTCCAGAAAAACATTTTGTTGAGATTCTTCCAGTGTTCTTAAGAAATTGAACAACCTTAAGAAAAGGATTAAAACTAGTTTACATGAGAATCCAAGCACAGAAATAAATAAACAAGTTCCAGGGAAGGAAGAGTATCACAAAAATCTGTGCTGGCACCTATTTACTTGAATACGGTCCTGATTTCTCTTCAGATAAAAGTTAATGATTAGGTGAAAAATTGAAAGCTATCCAAGGTTTGGTTTAATCTAAACATAACTGTAGAGTTGCAAAAACATGTAAGTGACTGGTTGATAAAACCAGCCAATAAAAACTGATGTTAATGAAGTCCAAAGCAATTTAAGTAGAGGAAGAAAATCACAATGGGCTCAAGTTTGGTTTCTGCCAGATGAGAGAATCCATGAGAAACATCAGCTGGTTCAGAGTTTAAGAGAATCTTACAAAGTCTTAAAGAAAGTAAAAAGAGAAAATACTAAATCTATGATATTCTCAATCTGTTGCATCCCTGTAACCCTGTTTCATAAATACATTTTAGAATCAGAACAATACATAAAGGGGAGAAAAGAAAGACTAAAGTGACTGTACAGTGCTTCTATAGGAGCTGCTCATAGTCTAGGATACTTCATATTCTATATTTATAATGTTTGCTAATATTCCCCAAGGAAGGAACAGATAAACAACACTCTGCTGTTTAAATTAGATAAAAAGTGATGAACAGCACTAACAGTCCTGGTTGTCCATCCAAAGCAGGAGAGTGCTCCCAAATATTTTATTTGAAATTTCTTTTCAGAATGTAATCTCTTTACATGAGTTTGCTCCTTCTGCCACACATTACCAAGAAGCCAACAGCACTTTCTTAGCTCCTGTCTTCTTTTGCATAGGAATTACCTGAGTTTGTAGTGCCATCAGTTACAGCTGGAATTCCTTTGGGGGGAATTTGTCACCAATGAAGTACAATCAGCAATAGTAAAATACACTCTACTGAATTCTCATAGAACACTGAACACTCATGAAAGTCCAGTTTAACTCCCACTGAAGTATTACAATGTCAGGCAACTGCAATAGCTCTTCTCTTCTCCTGAATTAGGCTGTGGACTGAACGACTCTCCAGTGGGGCTTGCTGCATATATTTTGGAGAAATTCTCTACCTGGACAGATAAATCATTCTTGCATAAAGATGATGGAGGCTTGGAAAGGTAAGAAAAAGTCCCACTAAAAGAACTGAGTGATGATAACCAATATGAGGTAAAAGACTGGCCAAAGTTGAAATTTAAGGATGAAAGACTACCCATGACAGTAGTAGTTTAAACTTATAGCAGATTGACTGCAAACTACTCCTTCAGAACCAGGCAACTTTGCTCAGGGCACGTGTGCCAATTAATTTGCTGCTTGAAAATGAGTGGAGAATAAGAGGAACAACTTCTTCAGGACATGAGCTCAATACAGTGCATTGAAAAACAGCTTAGTTAAACTTCTTCATCCTTCTCTCTCAACAGCAAATACTCTCTGGATGAGCTTTTGACCAATGTGATGATTTATTGGGTGACATCCTCCATTGTGTCCTCAATGAGATACTATAAGGAGAACTTTACCAAGGACCCTAATCTAAGTGCTCATAGCAGGTAATGAAGTGGCAGGTGCAAGACACATTTGCAAATGAGATTCAAACATTTGCCTGTATAAATGTTTAGATCACTTACAACAGCAACTCTAACTCAAAAGGAAAAAAAAAAAGAATTCAAAGTTCTTATTTTCTTTTGAACCAATAATTCACACAAGATAGCTTGCAACCATTACAGTGCATACATATCAAAGCATCGACTGCCGTCTTGTGTTCAAATACAGGTCTACATATTTTTTTGCCAAACAAATGTAATCTGTAGCTCGGTTCAGTAAAAACAAAACTGAAAATGATGGCCATATCCAAGACAGTAGTTTAAACTGAATTAGGAAGGATATGGCTTGCTGATGGATCAACTGAGAACTACAACGGTTAAGCACAAACTGGGGGAAGGATTTTGGAGAGCAGTACTTGAAACCAAGCACCTCCTGAGAGCTGGTATGTTAAGGTAACTCTAAGAGAGGCTGACCAGAAAAATGTTTCCGAGTGGACTTCTCCAAGCAACAGATCATACAAACAAATGGGAGAGTCTTTTTCTCTGTGGACTGAACCAGTCTACCTTTCCTCTCCAGAGTCATTTGTTATACATTTGGCACCATAAATTCTAAGTCAAGTGTGAGCTAGCTCATTTCTGACTTTCACAAAGAGGTGTGGCACCTTGTCACAGAACACAAAGTTACAAACCAACATAAGCTCAAAAATCTGAAACATTTCAAGATCAAACTTGAAAAGTGTGCGAAGTTGGCGCTACATTTTTACACATCTTTGGGTATAACCTTCTTAAACTCGAGGATATCCAAACAGAAATGAAGCTCTTCAGCAGAGTACAGACCACAAAGTGTGTTGCTGTGGTGACACTGCACCAGTTACCAGCCAGAAAGTTTTCATAGACTTTCCCTGGGACTTGTTTCAAAAAATGCAATTAACTTATGTCTTCTAGGTGCAGTGTACACGTTCCCACAGGAATTGCAGCCTTTCCTCAGGAGATACTTCATACACCACGCACCTGGGCAAAGGATGTGTACAAGAACATCATCACTTACTCTTACATGCCACGTGGAGGGCATTTTGCTGCCTTTGAGGAACCAAAGCTTCTGGCACAAGACATTATGCAGTTTGTCAGAAAAGTGGAACAGCTGTGAACCTGCAGTTTAAATACATGCATAGAATGGAAGCAAGTTGTTCTGCCACCAGCAGTATGTTTGCTTTGAGGGATTAACTAAATTTAATGTAATCACATAAAGAACCCAGCATTTTATTTTGATAATAATTACTGTACTAAACTTGTTAATCAAGCTCTAAAGATTTTTATAAGGAGAAAAAAAGATTATAAAAAACTCAAAAGCATATTGTGTTCTTTATTCCCAGCACCATGTCATTGCTGAATTCATCATTCAAGTATAGTAGAATATGTAAACAGTTTTTTGCAGGAACACTGCATTTATCTGGGAAATAGGTGAAAGGGACCAGCTATAGCTTCTATTCAAAAGCTTCTTTAAATACTTGGGCACTACCATTCTTAAATATGCATTACAAGCAGCTTTGGCAAAAGTATTAAGGGTTTTGATCTCTTGAGCACAAACACTCCTATGTTCAAATTATATTTCATTCAGAAACCTGTGGTTAACATATTCAAGTGGGCAGCTGCACAAGAGGCAGCTTTGTTCATTCTAGCAGTTTTTCCTCTAGAATGAGCTTTAGCAGCTACTGAACGTTGTAAACAATTGTTCATGGGTAATATGGCAGAGACAGCACTCCTAGTGTTCTGCAAGCTCAAAAATATCAAGTTCCTCTTAATCCTACAATCTCATTCCATTCCAAAAGGTCAAAGTTAAAATATGCACCAAGCACAGAGGGTTACTTCAAAAATTTACCCTCTTTTCAAAGGATTTTTACCACCCCATTGTGCAATTCTGGCTAGTAACTGCAAGCACCCTCACTACCAGTAGGCTCAAGTTTCTCTTCAAATGGGACAGTTATTTGAAGCTAAAAAAAGCTCACTACATCCCAGATACCCACTGGAGTTCTATTCATCAGCTGGACATGTATCTAGTTCTAACATACCACACTCAAAGGATTTCTCTCTGTCCTGTTCTGCACTGGACAACAGCTTAGAAGAGCAGGCTCAAATTCTACTTCCAAGTGATACAATCTGACTCAGAACAGGAATTTGGTAGATAAAGATAGTGCTGAACTTGATCACGTTCCTCTGACTTCTACACATTTCAGAAAAGTTTGGGTCTAAGACTTGTAAGAGGTAAAAGTACACAAGAAACTTTGTTGTGAAGTGAGAATAAGCTACCATACTGGACAGCACTCCTTTGAGGCTGCAGAAGGGCTTCCTCCCAGAGGGTTATTTTGCCACATGGGTAATGTGGCCAAGGAAGGGACAGAAAAAGGCCATATGAAAACTCAGAGAGAAGACTCCTGTATCCAGCACTTGCCAGTTCATCAAGCACACAGCAGGAAAGCTTTACTCCCAACACACTAATTTATCTGCTGTGCCACAGCTCAAGTCCCTAAGGAATCACTGCACCTGTGTGCAGCTGAGCCTTAAAGGCAATTTGCCTTTAACAACAACTCAGGAAGTGATGAGAGATGAGCACAGCCAAGCTACAGGAAGGTAGAATACATAGTTACATTTGATAAAAATTAGCACTTAGCAAAGGTTAATCATATTCCTATTAAACTTCTACGGAGTCCAATCATTCACTAAAGCCTTTCAGGGTCACTGGTGCTTGGAACCATATGTAGTCCTCCCTCTCAGATGCTGTGTGCTGCAGAGACGAGGCACTCGGATGGAGATCTCCATCACAGGACAATTTAACAGTCAATTTCCTCCCTCGTGTTGGCACTTTGTAGTTCAGCTTGGGCCGGAACCACTCCACGCCACAGTCCCGGTGGCCCTGGACCAGGACAAGCGTGCCTGTGGCAGGGAGAGCCTGCAGTTCACTGAAGATGTCTGCGACAAACAGGCGGTGGAAGAGCTGGCGCACGCAGGGGGCAGTCTGGAGGCTCTCCTCAGCACTGCCCTCGCAGAGCCCTTCCAAGTCCAGCTCATAGAGCTCCTTGGGGTTCATGACGTTGCCTCCAAGCAGGAAAAGAACCCGAGGGACCGGAGTCAAACTAAATATGCCTTCCAGGTGCTGGAACAATTCTTCCAGATCCATCAGTACCTGCTGGCACTTGCTGCTTCCCAGGCCCACGGAGGGTGGCTTCTCTATCCCATCTCCGTCCTGGAAAACGAGCAGATTAGTACATTTAGTTATAAGGATGTTTTACTATTAATATGCTCTGTAGAAAGCACGGGCCAACCTGGAGAGCCAAGGGACACGAGAGTTGTGTTCCTTTTGAGAGGTACAGGTACCCACATCGAGAATGGGGAGATGCGAGAGGAACACAAAAAGCACACCAGTTTGAATATTCACAGTTTGAATACTAGTGATAAGTTCCCACAGGAATTAGAAGCCCCATCTTTCAAAGATCAGCCAAAGCAGCAGGGTGCCTTGCGCAGAGAGCAGCACGAGTGACAAAGAACTTCAACAGCCTGACCTTAACGCTGCCCTCGCTTTTTTTTTTTTTTTTTCTTGAAGAAGAAAGAGATGTAACATTTAGGGACGCAGGTAGGAGCGGTTTACTTGAGCCGCACCGGCACGTCACAGTGCGAGAACACGAGCTCAGAGGCGAGTCGCCCGAGGGGCCCCGACCCACCCCACGCCCGCCTCGCCTCACCTGTGCTGCCCGCCGGCAGAAGAAGGCGAGCTGCTCGTAGGGCAGCGGCAGCTGGTTGCGCTGGTGCAGGACGTGCTTGAGGAGCTCGCAGGCGAAGCGGCAGCCGCTGCCCCAGCACACAGCTCCCGGGAAGGCGAGGGCCACCGCGGGGCCGGGCGGCAGGGCCCTGCTGCCGCGGCGAGGCCTCATCCCGCGGCGGGGCCGGGCCTGGGGGGGCCGGAGGGAACAGCGTGACCGGCCCAACGGCCGGCCCGGTTTGAATGGCGCAGCCGCCGCGGGGCCTCGCGGGACTTCCGGCGACAGCGGGGGCGCCGCGATTGGCGCAGAGGGCGGCAGGGGCGGGGTCAGAATGGAGCTCCGCCCACGTGCGGGCGTGGCCAAGAGCATTGGTCGTGTCCATATATGGGCGGGGCCCCGTTCTGACCCGGTCCCGCCCCGGGGGCACCGGGAAGTGGCTTGGCTTCCCCCGCCCCGCCCCTCTGACCGTGCCCCTCCCGCCCCGCCCCTCTGACCGTGCCCCTCCCGCCCCGCCCCGCGGGGAGCACACAGGGAGGGAGCGCCGTGTTTGCAAACACCGCGCCCGCCGCGCCATTGGTACCGCCGCACGGCGAGGGGCGGGCGGGCCCGGGGGCGCTCCGCCTCTGGTGCCTGTTGGAAGGTGGCGGGTGTGCGAACACTGACCCAGCCCCGGCCCCCAGACCAGGGGATGTGGCGGAGCGGGAGGCGGCGCGGTGGCGCCGGAGGCTGGGGAGGCGCTCGGTGAGGGGATGCAGCGCACAGTAGGAGGGTGTCTGGCTGTTCCCGCCTCCCCCCGGTGGGAGCGTAATTCCCCCTGTGGGGTCGCTTCGCACCGCCGATTGGCAGACAGGTTCGCAGTGCAGCAGGCCCCCGATGCCAGCGGGGCCGGGTGCCCGCTGTCAGTGACCCGGGGCCCGGTGTGGTGCCCGAGGGACAGATCCCGGTGGGCAGGGCCGGGGCAGCGGCCGCATCCGCACTCTGGCCGGCCCGGCCGGCAGGCGGCGCCGCCCCCCTCGGACTCCAACTCCCATGCGCACCCGCCAGGGAGTCCGCCCGGGAGCGCGCGGGCCGCGCCGCGGGGCACGGCGAGAGCTGTAGTTCGGGGCGGGCGGGCGGGACTCGCTTTCCCAGGGCGCCACGCGGCGGGCGGTGACGGCGGGGCCGGGCCGGGCCGGGCGGGGAGCCGAGGCGAGCCGAGCCCAGCCGAGCCGAGCCCCGCAGCGGGGCGGCGGCGCCGCCATGGACTCGCGGGTGTCCGAGCTGTTCGGGGGCTGCTGCCGGCCGGCGGGCGGCGGGGCGGGCGGGGCGCTGCGCGGGAGAGGGGGGGCCGCGCCCGGCGGCGGTGGCGGCGGCGGCGGCTCCTCGAAGGCGAAGAAGAAGAACGGGCGGAGCCGGGGGGGCAAGGCCAACAACCCGCCGTACCTGCCGCCCGAGGTGAGCTCCGCGTCCCCTCGGGGCGTGCCCCGGGGCGGGGGGTGGTGCCCCTACACGCCCCCCGGGCCCGCAGGGTGGGCGCGGGCCGGGCTGGCCGGAGCCCCGGGGGCTGTGTGTGTGCGTGTGTGTGTGTGTGTGTGTGTGTGCGCGCGCCCGCCCCGGTCTCTCGGCCCCGCAGTGCCTGTCCACCCGGTGCCAGCGGGTTCCCCCAGCCCCTGTCCCAGAGTAGTGCCCTACTGCCCGGGGTCCGCCTGCGAACCACACAGCTTCGGAAATAAAGCTCTGCACGCCTCCGAGCCCTGAGCATCCCGCTCGCATCCCTCCCCGAGAGAACGACCCAGTGGGTCCCAGTCCCCCTCCAGCTGCCAAACTCAGCAGGTGCTAGTGACTCCCTTCCCGGCTTATGTGACACCTGTTTCCTTGCATGGGGGTGCAGGTGGTACTGACAGAGCCTGAGGCACTTGCCTCTTGCAGCAGGAGAAGGTGGCATTGGCCGTACGTGGGTGAGTGGCTCGCTGAGGCAGCTGGCACCGTGCAGAGGGTTATGTTGCCCTGGTCCCCATTGCTCTGTAGCCCATTGCTCGGCCCCTGTCAGTGAGCTTTCTGTAAACACATAAGAGCCTGTGCTGGGAGGGAGCCATCCTTCCGCAAGGCAGGGCTTGTGACTCTTGGCAAGAAGGGAAAACAGCGCTCTGCTACTGTTAGATCTTCTCCTTGGGCAGGACTGTGCCCTGCAGCCGCAGTTTAGCTTTTGTTCCTTTCAGCTGGAGGCTGGACAGTCCCCTGGGGTTTCAACGCGGCTTCCTCTCCCTGGCTACCCTGTGCAGTGTGTGCCCCAGCAAGTCTCAGCTTGTTGCTTTCCTAGCCTCAGCAGCCTTGAAGGAGACCCCACCCCTTTATTTAGACAACAGCGGAGTACATGAATGTGTTTTTCCTAGAACTGGAAAGCTGGTAGATGGTAAGAGAGGAAACTCTTCCACAAGTACCCTTTTCTCACTGCATAGCTCTGCTGCCTGAGAGCTGAGCTGACAGTTGAGAAGTTCTGTTGGCCTTTTGCCACCATAAGCACTGCTGTGGTTAGGAGCTGACCTAGAAGGCAGGGAGAGGGCTATTGCCTCTCCTGACATGCAAATTGGTGTCCAGAGGAAAAAGGAAGTGCTTACTGTTGCCAGCCCCATTTAGTCTGACAAAGTACGTGCCTTCCTGCAGGCTCCAGCCCTTTCTAAATGGTCCTTATGCCGAATGAATGAGAAAATTACTTCAATATTAGCTAGACATTGTCTTTGGAAAGCTGGAGCATGTTGTGGTTGGAGTGAGCTTGATGAATACCTGGGCCTTTCTGTAACAACCCAGTCTGACTTCAGCCCTTCCTGGAAAAGTTCTTCTGAGCACATTGTGTACAGACAGTCCCAACAAAGTCTGGTTCTCCAGAACTGCCAGGCCAGTGACTAGCTTGCTCTACTGCAAAGAAATCAGTACCTTGCTTCCTTGTGTCTGTAGTCCTTTTGTAGAGAGAAGATACACAAGGGTATGGAAAGGAGTCAATGAAATTGAGTGAGGAAGGGTATCAGTGTGCAGGAGGCAGGTGCTTTTGTTCCCAGTCTCCTCTTTCTGTGCACACTGGGTGAGTGGAAGCTGCTGGATAGGGTGGGAATGGGATGCAGTGGGTGGCATTTTGTGGGTCATGGATGGGTGAAGGGGGAGACTTTAAATAATATGCTGGCCTGTGCCTTTTTGAAACTGGAACTCCCTCTCTGTGTGACTGTTAGGCTGGCCCTATTCTTTACTGTCAATAAAAAAAATCCCCCCCGCCCTGACAGTATTACCCCTGTGTTCCACTCTAGTTTTGTCCTCTGGTGTTCATGATGTGGGATGCAAACAAATCATAAGGGAAGTTCTAGTTTGGTGTCAGAAGAGGGTGGGAGCTAACACAGTCTCTTTCTACCACTTTCCCTCTCTTTGAAATCCTCAGCACCAGCTGCAGAGTATCTGAGCAGCTGGTGCCTGTAGAAGTCCCTGCAGGCACAACATCTAACTCTTCTGTCTTGTTTCATTCTCTGACCAGGCAGAAGATGGGAACATCGAATATAAGGTGAGTCTTTTGAGGTTGCAGAAGGAGGTCTTCTTCCCAGAGGGTTATTTTGCAGTGAGTAACTTCACCAAAGACAGCCTATGGATAATATGGCCAAGGAAGGGACAAAGAAGTGGACACTGTACTAAGAAACTACCAGTCATCTTCTGTGTCTCTGTGCCTAGCAATACCCAGTATGCTGAACTGGAACAGTTTGATCTCAGTACTCATTTTTAGTAACTTGTTTTAGGAGATGAGACCCACTGTGTTTTTCGTGAAATCCAGATTTTTTGAGAGAGAGCTGCAGGTGTCTCTGATAATCATTTGCCACTGTTTTGTGGCTGCTCTCATTTGCACTTACTTGGCTCCTGTGTCACAGATGGGTCCCACAGTGTTGTTTTTCGCCCCACACCAGGCAGGGTACAGATCCCTTTGTCATGATGCAGGAAAGTTCTACCATGTGCATGCACCTTTGTGAAACGCTTTCTCACCTGTCCGGTGGCTTCTGTGCAGACAGTAACACAGGCTGTGCTTTCTAGAGATGGGTCAGAGTTGAGAGCATTGCTTCACAGTGCTGGAAGTTGCTGACCTGGGCAGTGGGATTCCCCCTGCACCCAGACTGTGACTAGAACTCCCCCTCTGTTAAACAGCTGAAGCTGGTGAACCCCTCGCAGTATCGCTTTGAGCACCTGGTGACACAGATGAAGTGGCGGCTGCAGGAGGGCCGAGGGGAGGCCGTGTATCAGATCGGCGTGGAGGACAATGGGCTGCTGGTGGGCCTCTCGGAGGAGGAGATGCGTGCCTCGCTCAAGACCCTGCGCCGCATGGCAGAGAAGTACATGGTCCCTCTTGTGTGCAGGGCCTACAGGCGTGAACAGCCTCCAGTAGGAAGGCTCAGCCCCAGGAGTCCCCCTCAGCAGCCGAGGGCTCCATTCTACAAACCCCCTGTATGAATGAAATTCCTTCAGTCATGAGGCTCTGTAAACATGAAGGAGGTTGTAGGGCTTTTGTCTGGAAGCTTGAGGCTCCCTCCCTGCTATCCCCAGCTTTCCTCGCACTCTCTTTGTCAGCTATTTTAGTAGAGGTGCAAGATATGTTGAGTGCAAGCATGTCTCACTCCTTCCTTTGGTCTTCATGGCAGGGTTGGGGCTGACATTACGGTGCTGCGGGAAAGGGAGGTTGATTACGACAGCGACGTTCCGAGGAAGATAACGGAGGTGCTTGTCCGAAAGGTGCCTGACAACCAGCAGGTAGGGACCTGTGACTTTGCCATCCTCTCCTGCTGGAGACTTAGAGGTTTCATACAAGCAGCTTCCTTTTGGGATGGGAGCCCAAACCCTAGAGGCACTTTGTCATAGATTGGCCCATAGCAGATGCTTTAAAGAGCTGCCAGAGGGAGGCTTGATGATAACACTGCTTATCTCCAAGACTGTGGTTGAGGCAGGTATCAATGGGGCAGATTGCCTGCATCAGAGGTGAAAAATTATTTTGCTTCTATGGTAGTGGTTCTGATGCAGGTCAGTGTGCAAACAAGGAAAGATTTAGAAGTCCTGATGCAGCAAATGGCCATTTTTGTGATACCAAAGCATGGTGTGTCACATCACAACTCTAGAGTTTATCATGACTGCTGGACAGTGGTTTGCTGGGAGCAAGAGCAGAATCTGAGCAAGATTATGTGGCACAGTGTCCCTCATCTAGAGAAGCTCTCTGGGGTGCATCTCCACTGCCATGTAGTGCTCATGCACACTCAGCACAGCAGTGGTTAAGTTTCATGATTTCCCTCTTCTTTTTTCTGTAGTTCTTAGACCTTCGAGTAGCTGTGCTGGGGAATGTGGACTCAGGGAAGTCAACACTGTTGGGTGTCCTAACACAAGGAGAACTGGACAACGGGCGGGGCAGAGCACGCCTCAACCTCTTCCGGCATCTCCATGAAATCCAGTCAGGAAGAACATCAAGTATCAGCTTTGAGATCCTCGGCTTCAACAGCAAAGGAGAGGTGAGGGGAGTGGGCTGCTGAGCTCAGAAAGCTGGAGGAGAATGGGACTACCCTCCTATTACAACTGTGAGTGGGACTTGAGAGAAGAGAGGTGGCACATCTCTGCGTCTCTTTAGCTGAACCTAAGTGTTCAGCTAAACACAAGAGTGCTACTTGTCCATTTGCAACAGACATTGTATTTTTCACCCATGGTAGATCATCTCTCCTTACTGATTCTGACATCAAAGTGGATAGATAAGAGCTGGATTTTCTTCACTTCCTTGCTGGGGCTGCCTCTCTCACCAAGTCCTTATGTTCCTCAGGTGGTAAATTACAGTGACTCCAGGACAGCAGAAGAGATCTGTGAGAGTTCTTCCAAAATGATCACTTTCATTGACTTGGCTGGCCACCACAAGTATCTGAAAACAACCATCTTTGGCCTCACCAGCTACTGCCCAGACTTCGCCATGCTGGTGGTTAGTGCCAACACTGGCATTGGTGAGTATTTCCCTCCTACACGGGTGGGCAGCAATATGTGAGGAGAAATGGAGAGTGGGAGGAGTGGGTCCTTGTTTGCTGGGAACAGTTATCAGAAAAAGTTTATTAGTCTGGAGGTCTTTACTGATTTCTTGTAAGCCTATGAGTGCCTGGGAGGGGAGTAGAGCAGGGATCCTTTAACTAACTGTAGACTGCATTAAACTGTACCGTGGACAGAGAGGCTTTGTTTGGAATTTGGAGCTGTGCTTGTCAGAAAAGAAAACAGCTTTGACATATACTTAGGGGTGCTGAATCCCAAAGCCTTGTAAAAAGGCAGCTGGCGTTCTTCCACATCTATCTTTAACATTTTTGTGGCTGCTTTCTGGCAAACTCTAGCCCAAGAATTCAAGCTACTGCATCTTTCTGAAGCAAAGAGATTGGTTGCAAAATTCTTGGTGGTTCTTATTTTTATGGACTGATGTTTGGTTTTGTTTAAAAGAGCAATTTTGCTTTTTCTTTGCCTGATGGACTAAGCAGTTACAGGGAAATCTCTAGAGTGGCCTGTGGGGTGGCCAGGAGACACAGCTGTCACATAAACAAGCAACAGTGATGACTGCTGCTGCACCTACACTCTCGCTTGTCTCTTGCAGCAGGCACAACTCGAGAGCACTTGGGCTTGGCCATGGCCCTCAAGGTCCCCTTCTTCATTGTCATCAGCAAAGTTGACTTGTGTTCGAAAGCCACCGTGGAAAGGACAGTGAAGCAGCTGGAGCGAATCCTGAAGCAGCCAGGCTGCAACAAGCTCCCCCTGCTTGTGAACTCAGACGACGATGCTGTTACAGCAGCACAACAGTTTGCACAATCTCCCAAGTAAGGGACTGTTCCATTCTTCTGCTGGGAGCAGGCAATTCAGGCTGGGCAACTGTGCCGAGCTGGGCAAGGGTGACCACAGGGGAGCTGACCAAATCTTGAACATGTCGGCTCCTCGTCAAGTTTCCTGCCTCTGCATTCTTTGAGAAGGCATTTTCCCTTCCCAGACCTTTTTCTGGGCTCTGGGAGCAGAAGGCGGCCGAGGCTGCACTGGAGTTACTTCTCCATGACAGAAGTGTGGGCTGGCAGAGGATTGGTGCCTCAGCAACTATTGAGGCAGGGGCTACTGCAAAGTTGTACCTAGCCCTCCTGTTTTAGCCACTTGTCGCTGTAGCCTCTGTCCTCCTGCTGGTCTTGGTAGAGTCAGAATGCCAGAAACCTTCTGCAGCTTCACTTTGGCCTTCTGCTTATATCTCTCTGTTTGTGTCTGTCAGCATCACCCCAATCTTCACACTGTCCAGTGTTTCTGGGGAGAACCTGGATCTCTTAAAAGTCTTCCTCAACATCCTCCCTCCACTGACCAACAGTAAAGAGCAGGAAGAATTAATGCAACAACTCACAGAATTTCAGGTGCGTAAGGGTAGTTTCTGGTACTGCAGTCATTGCTGTACCATGGGAGAAACTCCTGGGGAATCTGGACACCATGGGTAGAGATGTCAAGAACTCCTGGGCTATTGGGAGACATTAAGGAAAGGACTCCATCCTTGAGAAAAACCTGATAGGCTGGGCTCTGTCCTAACCAAGGGATAGCTGTCTCAGGGACAAGTTCATTTCTCTGATTGCCACTTAAAAGGCAGATGTTTCTCTAATGAAAGGCAGTGGGAGCTGGTGAAGCTCCTAGATGGTGTCTGATGACCAGCAGAGAGCTCACCTCCTTCCACACAAGGGGCAGGAACCTTGTCCTCACTCTGGATTGCTATTTCACAACTGTCTGTCTGAGCAGCTTATTCTTGTTGCCTTGCTGCAGGTTGATGAAATTTATACTGTGCCAGAGGTGGGGACTGTTGTGGGAGGAACTCTCTCGAGGTAAGTGAGGCCAGGCAGATAAGTGTGGTTGCTGGAGTTCCCTCAAGGTTAGAGCCACCCACTGCAGAAGTGGAAGCTGTGCAAGGCTCAGTCCTAACTGCTGCCAGGTGACTGAGCCAAGTGAAGGTAGAACCCTACAGGGTTCTGGGAAGTGCCATGAACAGACCACTGGTCATGTGGGGGCAAGCAGATAGTCTTCCCTAAAGTTGTTAGATTAGGAATGTGTACTGTAGCATGCTGAAAGAAGGTGTCCAGGGATCCAGAGTTGACAGAGGTTAGCCATGATCCCAAGGTGTTGCTTTCCTCCTTCCTCAGGCAGGGGGAGGGAATGTAGAGGGCAAATCGTCTGATTCCAGCAGGGGTTAACCGCATGCTTCCCCATGAAAAGGCAGCTGTCCCTCCGTGTTCGGGAGCAATTGGAGCAGTTTGGCTACCAGCACATCCACACAGAACAGGCGTCATCTGAAGTCTCTCCACCAGAAACAGTGCAGTGTGGCAGAGCACTGGGAACAGAAATGGAGTGATAGTGTGGCTTTCACTCCTGCTGTAATCCCTGTTCTCACCACCTTTGTATTCCTGTTAGCTGGAAAGTGTCCAAAGACACCTCCTTGACCCTGGAGAATTTGTGTAGGTTGATCTTGGATGGTGAAATGTCTTTCTGTCTCCTGATGAACTGTGTCCTCCTCTTCTGCCCTGGACAGTGGGATCTGCCGAGAAGGGGAGAACTTGGTGGTTGGTCCCACTGATGATGGGAAGTTCCTCCGGCTGAAAGTGTGCAGTATCCAACGGAACCGCTCTGCCTGCCGAGTGCTCCGGGCGGGGCAGGCAGCCACACTGGCCCTCGGACCCTTCGACCGCTCCCTGCTGCGCAAGGTGCGTCCTGCTCTTGCCAGTGAGCTGGACTGGAGACTTCCCTGGAGATCCCCATTGGTAGGGTGGGAATGAAGTAGAGATGTTTGCTGGAAACTTGCTGGAAGGGGAGAAAATGGACAGGCTACAAAGTAGGATAAGTACAAGGCTGAGAATGGGATGCAAGCCCAAGTCACAGAGTGGAGATGTGTTTGTGGATTTGCGGGCTGTTCAGAAGCAAGGGGACTGGCCCTGCCTGGTCTGAGCCTTGGGTTGTTCTGCAGGGCATGGTCATGGTGAGCCCAGAAATGAACCCCACCATCTGCTCAGTGTTTGAAGCCGAGATCGTGCTGTTGTTCCATGCCACAACTTTCCGGAAGGGGTTTCAGGTGACAGTGCATGTGGGGAACGTACGACAGACAGCTATCGTAGAGAAGATCCACGGAAAGGTAGGCCATGGGAAGGAAGGGGAGGAAAATGAACCTGCCCTGTGGGGTTCATTGCGATTCTGCCATGCCCTCTAGTAAAGCTAGGGGCTACTGTTGGTTTGAGTAGCTGTGTCCTTTCCTAGGAGCACACTGCATCTCTTTATCCTGCCCCTTTGGTTGCTTTTCCTCCCAATGTGTTAAAGAATTCCCTCCCACAAAACAAACAGAATGATGAACTACAGCACAACTGTAAAGAGAGGTGAATTCTCCAGAGCTTGTGTCTTCCTGTCTCTCCGTATGCATACAGTAATGGGAAGGGCTCAAGCCAAACAGTCTGAGGGAGGCAGCCTGCTCATTAGCTTCATCTTGTTGCCATCCACATGCATCTCCTGCATGCATTGGTTTGGGAGGTGGGTCTAAGCTCTCCTGTTTTTCTTTTCAGGACAAGCTGCGGACAGGAGAGAAGGCAGTTGTCTGTTTCAGGTTCATCAAGCATCCTGAATACTTGAAGATCGGAGCCAAGCTGCTTTTCCGTGAAGGAGTCACCAAAGGTATTGGGCATGTCACTGACCTCCAAGCCATCACCACCAAAGAAAATGGCCTGGAGGAGTCCCTGGGGCCTGGACAGCTGAGCTTCTGACTACCAGTAAGTCAGAGAAATCTCCACTCACCAGCACCTGGGGAGAAAGATAGGAGCTCCTGTGGCCTGCTGAGTGATGCCTGGAGCTGCTGCTGTCCCATTCTAGTGCGGATGTCTCTCCTCTGCATTGTGAGATGGAGCCTGGGAGAGTTTCTCGTATTCAGTACCATACGTGGGGCAAGTTAAGCATGTTCTCCGGATCGCCTGTGGCTCTCATTACCCTGCCCTCCTTCAGAATAGATCAGAGGCACCTGCAGACCTGGGCAGGCAAGTTCTGGCTTTGTTTACTGTTGGAAAATTGCTGGTTGGGAGGAGCAGAGCCCTTGGAATATGAGCAGTGAAGGGATGTTTTTCCATCTCTGACACAAGATCTGGTCCCATTTCTGCTCTCTGAGCACTGGGTTGATAACAATCCTCTCTCAAGTCATCCTGCAGCACATTGTTCTGGGCAGGGGCTGGAAGAGGCCGTGCTACCTACAGCAGGGGCTTGGCTGAACCTCTCAGAATGTGTTCAGGACACTTTTTAACCGTTTGAACCTTGGTTGGCTTTAACCTGCTGTGTGTCCATTTGTGTGTTGGTTTTGCATTACTCCAATCCGAGTGTCTTACTGTTGGACGAATGTCCTGTTCCCCGCTCACAAGTACACATTTTTCAGCATCCCGCTTTCTGACTCCCAGGAAGCTGTGGCTGCTCTGAGCGGCACAACCTCCTGACATAATGTCACAGAGTTTGTACTTGCATCTGTTCCCTGCAACAGCTGAAGAGGAGGCCATTCGGTGTAGCAGAGCAGGGCCTGGGCCTGTGCTGGTGTGAGCAGGTTGTTTCCATGGTTGGTCAGCTGACGGTGTCATCTGCACATTGTTAGCAGTGGTTTGCAGTGGGCTCCATGGTGTGATTGTTCCCAGCGCAGCTTGCTCCTCACACGCTGGCCTTAATGCATGAGGAGGACAGGCTGTATTACCTATACAAAACCAGATGACTTCTGCTGTTTAGATGTGATTTGATGGTGGCGTGATTTTATTTCTGTTTCTCCTGGAGGAAGAATTCCTTTCTTTCACTTGCCACTGGGGTTTGCTGTCAGAGGAGAGCTGATGTTGCAAGCAAGGACTCTGTACATAGAGTGGACCACATTTGTGTCCCACTCCCTGGTATGCAGCTCTCCTGTGTAGCCTGGAGGGTGCAACAGGGTCTGTAAAGCTGTATATAGGCTTTTGGTTTTATTGTTGACTGTTAGACCAAATGTGTCTGCTGTGAGCAACAGGCCTCCAGCCAGCCCTGCCGTGTGGCGTGGTGGCCTGCTAGCCCTGACTGAAGAGAAGGGTGAGGGCCTGTGATAGCACTTGTACACCCAAACAGCCCTTCTGCCATCATGAGAGCAAGTTGTTCTTCTGGGCTGTTGGCACAGGTAGTGCCCGTGGGGCTGTGCGGATCTGTAGGCATGGCAGAGCTGCACTCTGCACTGGCATGGGCTCTGGCAGGTGAGGAGGGGGCAGCTGCACTCTGCAAAAAGCCTGCCAAGGCATGGGGAAGATGGTGAAATGGTGGTATCAGTGAAGGGAAGGCAGCTCAGGAGTGACAGGAGTGGCCTGTTCCTTGGAAGGAGCACTGATCCAGCTGAAAACTCTGCTGCATCCCCATCAGCCCAGCAGTGAGAAGGGAGCTGCTGGCTTGGGGGCCCTGCTCAAGCAAGATCCCTTTTTTGCTGTTCTGGCGGTGGGCTGGATGTTCCAGTGGCACAGTCTTTTCACCAATGCCTGCAAGGACAGGCCCCAGCTGCCAGCAGTCTCTTCCCTTTGGTGCTAGTGGGTCACAAAGCTGCCAGGGGGCTGGGAGGGAACTCCAGCTCTTTGCAGCAGCCCTGGTGTTTTCTGCCCCAAAGTGGGGGGCAGCAGTGCTGTGACCTTTTCTGAAACAGCCAATGGCTGGTCTCACCTCATCCCTGCCATCTGTGGCATGACTGTTCTTGGTGCCATGCTCTTCATAATTGCTGTTTTGTTGTCTTGAATTTTTCTAATGCTGGGGGTTGTCCCTGTTCCCCAAGCATCTATATATAAATGTACAGAATAAAGATGTTTTATTGAGCGTGGTGGCTGAGTTGTACAATAAGTGAGGGTGGAGCTGGGCCCTTACCCTGCTGCCCTTGGAGCTGAATCACAGTTGGAGATGGCTACCCTTCACCAGTTCCTAAGCTTCCTGCATTCAGCCCTATAAATACCACTCCGTGGTGTGGAAAGAATGCACGCGCTCTGCTGTTTACAACCGTGCGCTGCCGGCTTATCTGAGTCAGCCTGGGTGTGCAGCCTGAGGTGATGTGCAGCCTGAGGTGACAGGCAGCCACGTCACCGTGAGCACAGCACTTGGGGCTGTTGTGGGCGGAACTGGCTGCAGCCAGAGCTTCCTCGCAGTCACAAATTCCCCCAGAGCCTAATTAAAGAGACGCTTTCTAGGGCACACATCTAACCGCTGGTTTGTTTTTAAAATAGCCTCGACCTTACCAAGGGGTTTGCAACTGCCTTCTCTCCATAAGAACAGGTTGTTCCCTTGGGACAAAGCAGAGGAAGAAAGGCTTCCCTGTGGAGGTGACTTGTGTCACTGAAGGGATTTGCCTCTTCTAAACTTGTTTTTGTGTCAGGTAGTGGCATCTGCAGAGTCCGGTCCTGCCAGACACTTAGGAAATGAGACGTGCCACCGTCATGAGAGCATGAGGCAATCTTGCCACACTGGTTGCTGTTTCTCTTTATGTGAGGACTTACGGAAACTTGTCACTTTGCAATGTTAGGACTGTCATTAGTGGGAGTGACTCAATAATTCCTTCCTCTGCTGATTACCAGCAGAGCTGCATGCACCAGAATGAGCTTCTTGTGCTTCTTGAAATGTCACAACAATTGTGTTGTCAAGTATTAGACCCCCCTAACAGTAAGGCAGCAGCTTCCCAGCACAGGCTGTTAGCTGTCAGGAGAGTAGCTCAACAGCTGCAATTAGGATGGTGCAGTTCAGAAAACAGCACATGCAAATAGGGCTGCAGTTTGCAGCATTATCTGCTGCCTCAAAGGCTCTCTCCCCCCTGCCCAAGGAAGGGAAGCGTGGAGCTGATGAAACTCCCTGCAATGTGTTTCCTAACCCCACCCAGTGCTGCTTTGACGTTGCACGTTCCTTCCCCCGCCCTACGAGCCAAGTTCAAATTACTGGCATCAGTGCTTCT
Source organism: Acropternis orthonyx (assembly GCA_035583155.1). Classification (NCBI taxonomy): domain Eukaryota; kingdom Metazoa; phylum Chordata; class Aves; order Passeriformes; family Rhinocryptidae; genus Acropternis; species Acropternis orthonyx. The sequence goes on from JAWWEU010000111.1 coordinate 33,082,435, forward strand.
GGGCAAGGCACCGGGCAGCTTGTGGTGCAGCACAGAGCTGAGCCCTGCCAGGCAGCTGAGAGCAAGCACGTCTCTTGTCCTAGAGCCTGTCTTGCCCTCTCTCAGTGCCTACTTGTCCCTTCTACAGTATTCTATTTTGTTGGCTGCTGTAATTTGTGGAGCTCTGAGGCAGCCACTGTGATGTGCGCTGTGTCCCCGAGAGCTGAAAAGTCATTTGGCAGAGCACAGTCAGAACAGGTACCTGTCAGGAAGTTGCATCTAGTGTCACTCAGTCTGGGAAGGAGGAAAAACGTGGTTACACGCTTTATGGGACAGAGAAAAGCTTTCGCAGTGGGCTCTGTGACTGGCATGTTTTCTAACCCTGCCACGAGGACTCTAGCAGGAGACTGTTTATGTGTCAGTAACAATTAGACCCCACCAAAAAGTATGACTGTGCAGCTGCTGCTTCCTCAAGTCTTACGACAGTAGTCTCTCTTGTGTGCTCTTGAGCTGGTGGTAAGTGTCATGCAATAGACTGCTACACAGAGGGAATTGCCAAACTATCTGTAACCAAAATCCTGAGGGGCAGGAGGAAGGGAATAAAAATCAGTGTCTTCCAGGTGGAGAAGGGTCAAGGAAGCACAGGGCTAAACTACCATACATAAGTTATACAGTAAGGACAAGGCCTACAACTGCAGCCAGAGAAGAACTACTGTGAGGTCAAGGTTTCACACTGACTGGACAGGGGTCAAGCCTATACTTGGCTGGAGATTCCCTGGGATAAGCCATTGTGCTTACTGTGGCTGCCTTTTACAGGAGGAACAATTACTGAGCAGTGATGCTATGGAAATACCTATGGCAAGAGGTATAGGTAAGAGTATGATGCAGCTTTTAGTAGCATAAAGCAGGCAGAGGCAAGCTAGTTGCCACCAGCTAAACTGGGTGTATTTAATGTCATACACAATGCAATGAGTTCCAGTTCCTCTCAGACTTGGGGTAGAGATAATTTATTAGACTTCTCTGCATTAAAACCTGACAGGCAGTATAAAAACATTTAACTGTGTTTAAAAACCGATTCTTTAGAAACACTGATTCTTTAGAAACAGCCTCTGTGGCTGGGAGTTAAGGAGGTAAGCGCTTAAAGAAAAAATCTAAAGTTCTTGTCACACTTTCTTTGGGTCGTTTTGCACTAGATCCTGCTGGAGGAGTCTTGAGCTTATTCTTTGCCTTGGCAGGAGACCTGGAAGCTGCAGCCTTTGGACTGGGAGTTGCTGCTAGACCCATAGGAGCACTGGGCTCCAGAAAGGAGTTTTGCAACTCCAGAGCAAAGTGGTAGTCCATGTGCTCTGGGAATTCCCACATCAGCACAAGCTGGCCACACTTCTCACAGTGCTGCTGGTCCCCAGGGGAAGCAGGAGGCAGTGGGACAAGCTCAGGGGAGGGTGGCAAATTCTGCTCATTTCCCTCCATAGGTGGCTGTAATTTCAGAAGGGTCCTGGACCCAGGTGGAGTTGAGGGTGTTTGTGTAGCATCTGATGGCAACTTCTCACAGGGATGCCTCTTGCAAGGAGAAGTAGGGCTGGTATTGCTGGGACTCTGCTTCACAGGGGACTCCAGGTCACTCTGCACAGAGGCAAGTCCAGTGCCAGCTCCCTCTTGGTGCTCTGGGGAGCTGGGCATAGGTGACTCTGCAGTGGTAGCAGCGGGCAGGCTGGTTGCTGCTGCTGCCTGTGACGGCTGCCGTTCTGCTGCCTTTTGGAAGAATGACTCAATGGCATTAGCTGGCTTCTGCCTAAACTCTTTGCTTGGGCTTCTAAAGAACTTGACCGTGGCCCTCCCAGAAGATGTGGCGTTTTGGCTGGCGGTGGCAGTGCCATCAGGCTGGGTATCACCTGTCAGGAAGCTGGCAATGCCTGCAGAGAGGGTGGCAGGCTCTGAGAACTTGCATGCCGAGAGATGCACTGATATCAGCGGTGGAGACCTGCAAAGGACAGACCGACATCAGCTCAAACTCGAGCCTGGGAAGCAAGAAGTCTTTTGAGGTAAGACTTCAAGCAACATAAAATGCTCACAGGCAGGCGAACTGTAGTATCTGGCAAGGGGTGGGAGAGACATTTCCTCTTGACAAAACATTAGTATTGCTACCTCCAAAACAGACATAGCAGGCTGTGTTGGGCAGAGCAGAAACCCTCTTCCCAGAACAGCAATTCTCAAAGGAAAGGTGTTAGAGCCTAGACTTCCAGTCTACTACAAGCTAGAGCTGCTGTGAGACAAGAGGAGAGGGCCCTAAGAGAGCAGCAGCCTTGTCAGAGCCTGACAGACAGGACCTTCTTGCCTTCACTGCAGAGAAGGAAGGAGGGAATGTTGAAGACAGGAGCTGGGCACTTTTGTTTTCGTTTCTGCCCCAATGGCCTGCTCCCAAAAAGCACCTTTGTCCTTAGCGTAGGAGAGCAAGGCTTCGCTAGCCCAGCAGGGCCTGGACAGCCTTACTCCAGCTGGACATCCCCCAGCCAGTAGCAGTCATCTGCTCCAAGTACTGAAGTCAGAAGTGTCTCTCAACACATGGGGCTAGCAAGAAGCCAGGCTCTTACAGCTGTGCTACTGATAGCAGGTTGCTGCGCTCCACTGTGGGAATCACTTTTCCTGCCACTCAGCATAACACTGAGAGGTCTCATCTAGCACCTCCCACAACAGAACCAGCCCTGACAGGGAGGTGACCCACTTTGTCCCACACTCACCATGCTGACTGGTGCACCCCAGCTGCGTTGCAGTTTTGGATGAGGGCGAAGGCGTCGTTGCACATTTTCTGTGCGTCGTAGCGGGAGAGGGCGCAGAAGCGCGACACGCGGGTGTCCCCTTGCTGGCGGACAACCACCATCAGCTGCCGGGCCACGCGGTGATTCTGCGGGCAGGACAGAGCAGAGCCGAGCTGAGCTGAGCTGTGCTTTCAGCGACTCCTGCAGGGAGCGGCAGGAACGGCCGCCGGGACCATCCCCGGACCGGAGCCCCCACCAGCAGCAGCCTCCCCGCAGTGCGGTGGGCCAGCGTGTCCTGCTCAGCCAAGGGATGAGATACACAATAGCAAGTACTTGTACAGCTGTGCCACACAGGCTGGGAAGCAGCTGAGGGAAGCCTTGCTTTCCCTCAAAGGCCGCTGTGCAGCTTTTCTTGGCACTGCTGCAGTGCCAAAGCTGGCGGATTACTCTCCCTGGCCTGCAGCCCACCATCCAGCTTGGAGCTATCACTTCCTCCCACAGCCCACAGGCACAGCTGCGTCAGGAAAGGGCCTGCAAGGGAGCAGCAGTGCCCCAGGAGGGAGGTACAGTGGCTTTCAGGTCCCTGCATCCTGAAGTATGGGACCAGGCTTAAGCTTAGCCCTGCAGAGTTCTGAGACAAAGCCATCCTTCCCAGCCATGCTTCTGCACATCTCTTTGCTTGGGCACCTCAGTACACTGACACACATCTGTGGGTGAGCAGATTTCCTCCCCTGCCACACACCACCCTCAGCCCCTGCAAACCACTCACAGTGTAAAAACACTGTGTGGCTCCCTGCCTCTGTGCCTCCCCTCCTTACCTGGCTCCTGTCCTTGTTCAGTCGGGATTCCAGCTCCAAGGCCAGCTGCAGGAGCCAGTGTTGCACCTGGACAAAACAAAAACAGTGGTACCAGACAGGTTGGGCCTCTGCTCACAGCACTGCCATAACACAAGAGCAACATGCCCCACACTGGGGAATGCTGGAGGGGGATCAGCCTGCAATGGACAGAGACTATCACAAGGCCCCATATTTGCAGTACTCCTGGAGAAATCAGTCTATAGGTGAGGATTCAACACTACAAGTGAGAGAATTATAAATACCACACAAGCCTCGCAGCATTACTACTAGACTTTGCCAAGTAATCTAGGTTCCCTGTCCTGGATTTCTCTTTCCATCTTCCTACACCTCAGTAGGAACCTCACCCCCAGCTAACAGGTAAAAGTCCATCCTCCCTCTTTCTTTGGGCTAGTTACCTTCTTTCTAACAACCATGCCCTTGAAGCTTGGCACTGTGAACACCTTTTGAACAGCACAGGCTCCCAGTTTTGCTTGTGAAATCCACAAAGTCAGACCCATTTGTGCAGGAGCCTTTCTGTCAAATAGGGTTTTCTAGGGCCCAAACAACCTCCTCCCACTGAGCCCGTAGTCTGAGTTTCAGGGCACAATTGCACAGAAAAGAAGTTTTGCAAGCTAGTCTCAGTTTTATGTAATCTCATTTTCTCCAGTATGAAAGCTAAGCCTTGTGCTGGATGTTGGCTTCTCCTACCGCCTTCTGTGTGGCCAGGGCTGTCCTTCCAGGGAAGTTCTTGCTGCAGCCAATAGACTGGGGCAGGTACCGGTTTTTGACAGGTTCCTCTTCAATTCCTCTGCATAAGTCATAGAGCCAGGACCTGAAAGCCACAGAGAAAGCATGAGGTGAAGGCAGCTACAGACAGGCAGGCATCACTGGGCAGCACATCAGCCTTCTGTGGAGCCATGCTTTCTACTCTGTGCAAGCTGTGGCTCTGCCTCTCATCCCCAGCTCTGCAGTTGCAGCCACAGCTGAACAGGCAGGATTCCTTCAGGTCACAACTGCCTGTAAGCACGACTCCTCCACCTCTTCCTGAAGTGGCAGCAGTTCACCAGTCTGCAGGGCACTCGAACTGCTGCTCTCGACTCAGAAGTGGTGTTTCAGGCTCCAATCCTGCCTTGTAATTTCCTCTGTGATGAGACTGTCAAGCTTGCCCTCTTCCCAGCCTGCTGGGAGCCCTTCCACAGCTTTGCTCCATCCTTCGACACTGTAGAGGAAGGCTGATGAGCTGGCTGACAGGCAAAACATTATCCTGTGGACAGAGCCTGGGAGAAGTGAGATGCTGGGCCTGCCAGGCCAGTGCTTCTCAAAGATGTCACCTTCCAACCTTCCTAATCACAGCAGAACCCCCTATGACAGAAAGGAAGTCTCAGTTCCTGCCAAAAGCCAAGCTGTTTATCATTACCCAGTTTTATCTCCAAAGTGAGTCTGGAGCTCAGCCTCACTGAAATGTGTCAGCTGCCCGATGTACTCTACTCCCAGGATGTCTGTGATAGCAGTGCCAAGCTTGCCTCCCAGGTTACGACTATGGCAGAGAAAGGAAGGAAAAGAGAAAATACAAATGAAGCATCTTCTGGAGACTATGACAAGTCTTCTCGCAGCAGCTGTTCCTAGATCAGGACAGCTAGCAGTCAGGAATTAGCAGGACAAAAGGGAACACTTGGCATATAACAGTTCTTCTGCTCATAGTAAAAGGACACATAGGAGTCGAGGTAGGAGCTGCTCCTTGGCTCACCCAATTTTAGGGCTTCTCCCTCAGCTTCATCTTCAAAATGTGATCCCAAACCATGCTCTGAAGAATGCCTCACATGTGCCCTGCTTCCTCCTACACAGACAGGACCCTTCCCCAGACACAGCCCCCTCCATCCCTAGCACAACACTGAAGGCAGAGAACAGCAGTGCAGGTCTAGAAACCAGGATTTGGGATCTATTCCTATTCTGTGGAGCAAGCAGTGCTGATAATGCCTCCCTACACCAGGACAAGTATTTGTGCACAGTGTGGATGATCAAAACCAAACCACATCTGCTTTCTGGGAGCACAGCTGTCACTCACACAGGGAAACAGCTACGGCCTCCTTGCCCAGAGTTGTTCCTGTGCACTTCTGCACCCCAGCAATCATTTGAAGCGCAGTCCTACCAGGGAAAAGGATGCCCACAGGCCAGTAATGGCTTCTTGAATTGTGGTCTCTTTACCACGTGGGCTGCAACTCCCAAGCATGCTCCTCCTGAACTGTGGTTCACAGCCATGGGGGATTACTCACAGCCATGAGGCAGGATTCCCTCTGTTTGTTATGAGCACTGAAGAGCAGATACTCTGCAGTTCAAAGCCCTGGCTGGCTGCTATCAGGAAGCATCAAATTGCTCAGTGCTGAGGTGGCCAGGAGCAGCCCCAGGCTGCACTAAAGCAGGCAGCTCCCCAGTACTCACATGCTGCTGACGGGCAGTTGGCTGAAGAGCTGCGGCACAAATCGCGCAGACATCAATGTCTGGCGGTTGGGCTTGTTTAACCCACAGGCCAGTTTTGCCAGTGTCTGTAACACAGGAGAAGGTGGAAACCCTGTTATTACACACTGAGCACTGAATTAACAGCTTGTGCTGCATCACCTCTAAGAGCTGCCCTCCTAGGAAGATGTGCAGGTTGCGCCGTTCCTTGTTCCCAGGCAGTATCCACCCAGGGAGTTGACATGCACAGGCTGGGTACTCTGAAAGCAAAGCTGCTACCAGACTTCTATCTCTGCAAAGAACTGGACTCCTGCTCCAGGCACCTTAGGGGATCTCAGTCTATCACCTGTTCTGGCTGGTTTAGTTTTCCATCAGGTAAGCATGCTAGAATTTCTACAGCATCCCCCAGGCTATGTCTCTCACTACGTCTTGGTCTTTCATCTTCTGTGTTTGTCTTGCTTTTTCTCAATGTCACTACTTTAATCTTCTCTCTGTGAGGTCCACAAAAGGAAATCTGAAAAAATGCAGAAGTGCTAGCCTGGAAAGGATGTTCTCCAACCTATCTGCCACACAGCTGCCCTTTCACTCTAAGCTACCACAGGATCAAGACTACACAGGCCAGCTTGAAATACATTTAGCTGGGTGTTTGGGCTTTTTTTGAGCAAGTCTAATAATTTCCTCTTTCACTGTTCTGCCTATAAATCAGCAAAATTTCTTGCCTGCCTATTGAGGTATGACCTTTATTAATAGTCTATTTTACAGGCTTGCATACATTCAAACTCTTTTCTGGACAAAGTAGATCCCTTTTCAGATGTCCAATTTGTTTTGTTTCACTGGAGACTCTTCCACGTTTACCCACACTGTTCACAAACTGAAGTGCTGCAAGCCAAACCAATCACTGAGACTTCACACGGAGAAATAATTTACTTTTTCTGACACCTTCTGTAAACTGCACATGCTGAAACAGGATTTGCCATTTCTACAAGAGTACTCATATTACTGACTCATCCTGCTACTTGTCCACAATAACTCCAGACTACTTCCTGACTTACTGTGACTTAGCCAAAAACCTGCTGGTTGGTTTTTTCTATAAACCACAAGAAGTCTGTGAGGAGCATAAGAAGCACTGTTTGGTGATTTCAGACTATTTCTGGGCTTTTTCAAGCTCAGAATTCTCAACTCTGATTTCACCTCAGAATTCTCACAGCCCAGGACCTGAGCCCCATCTGTGCTTAGCATCACCTGAATTCATACAGCTGTTTCCTCTCTCTAGGCTTCAGTGAAAATACTGGCTCTTAGCAGACCTCAGACAGAACCCCCCAGGATCTCACTCTAAATATTCCATTTTGAGTGCAACTCACTGAACAGAGTCATTCTGGGAAAGAGTAAAATTCCCTTCAGCTAGATGCATGTCCTTCAGACCACCTCAGTTAGGTTGTGTTTTGCTACAGTGTCACCATCAGCTTATGCAGCTCAGCATGAGGTGTGTTAGAAACTTTAAGGATAACACCTCACATCTGCAGTCTCCCCTGAACATTGGGCCACTTATGCTATCAAAGAGAGCACATGAATGGTTTGGCATGAGTGGCTCTTGATAAAACCACACTGTTATCTTCCAGGTGCTTCCAAACAGCTCAGTTGTTTGGTCTCATGTATCAGCTGGGTTCCTGGTATATTCTAACAAATTACCTCACTGGGGAAAAAGGTCCCTTGGGAGAGTTTCCTGCAGAAAGAACATAAGCTTAAAGCAGGTAATCTCCACCCTGAGTTTCAGGCAAAGGTGGCTGTAGCCAGAGAATGGTTTTTACTGACACAAATTCCCAGCAACTCAGAGGCAGAACACCACCAGTGTGGGGCACTGAGATCGGTTGGGCTGGTTTTCCTCTTTCTGGCCAGTCAGTATTTACCTCACTGGCCACGCTTTGGGTGATGCTCAGCCAGCTGCCAAGAGCAGGCACAGGAGCACTTGGTGCATGACAGCAGCTGCAGACACCAACAGACTGATGCTGCAGCTACAGAGGGTTTCCTGCGGGGTGAAGCACAGGGTGGTTTTACTGAGAGCCCCTAGCACTTGTTTTGTTTCATTCTGCAGGTTTGTGCCTACAGGGTTGAGCTGGCTGTGGAAGCATGTTAACATGTTCTGCACAGACACCTGTAGGGTCTGGTAATCTCTGCACTGTGCTTGCAGCTACAGATACACAGTTCTTCAGGGATAGCACAGTACATCGTAATTTCCTTACTCCCTTAAAAAAATAAAAATGCTGGCATAGAAAATGGAATATCCAGGATGTTCTCTGTTATTCTTGATTAAAGAGAACTAAAAGGCAAATTGAACACACCTTGCACTGGAAATTTCTACACCACTGATCTTCCTCAGCTAGCTCATTTCTGCCTCACAGTGTGCTCTAGCTTCAAAGTGAGCCAGGGCACAACGAGCTCCAGTACCTGTGTACAGCTGGGAACAGTTCCAGTTGTTTCTGCAGCAGCCTACAATGAAATTTATCTTCCTTAAACTCCAAAGAACCCATTTAGTCTTTATTTTGCTTGTTTGTTTTTTTGGGTTTTTTTTGGCAGAGCCTGCATTTTTAAAGTCATACTTCTATAGATAAGCCCGTTTTCTGCAGAATGCAGGGGGTGATCTCAGTAAACCACCCCACAGGAAACCCTCTGTAGCTGCAGCATCAAAGTCCGTTTGTGTCTGCAGCTGCTGTCACGGGCCAAGTGCTCCTGTGCCTTCTCTCACCAGCTGGTGGAGCATCACCCAAAGCGTGGCCAGCAGGGCAAAAACTGACTGACCAGAAAGAAGAAAAGCAACCCAACCCTACACACCTCAGTGCCCCACACTGGTGGTGTTCTGCCTCTGAGTTGCTGGGGATTTGTGTCAGTAAAAACCATTCTCTGGCTACAGCCACTGTTGCCTGAAACTCAAGGTGGAGATTACTTGCTTTAAGCTTGTGGGTTTTTTACAGAAAACACTTCTGGGGGACTTAAACCCCTTTTGTTCCTTGTCAGCTCACTCATTAGGACACACCAGGAATCCAGGCAGTAAATGAATGGAGTGCTGACTGCAGAGGTCACATCTGTGGGAAAACAACTTCTCTCATTTTCAGATGTTCTATAATTTCCCTGAAGGTGTGATTACACACGGTTGCATTCCCCACTTGGCTCATCTTCTATAGGAGACTTGTAAGTGTGTATAGGAGACCATCTACAGCACATTTTGACTCTACCACTCAGAAGAAATGAGGCTGATGTGCTATGAACATACCTTGTTGTGAGAGATGCCAGCAGAACACCTGAATCCAGTGGCTTCTTCTACAGCCACCCTGATTTCTTCCACAATCACTGCCCCCATGGTCAGTTGCAGGTCAGGACAGTCAGGGTTATCGAAAGACAGTGACGCCAGCCACTCCTGCAAGCCGCGCTGGCGCAGCTCCTCTAGGGAAAGGCCACAAAGGGAATTACGTGGGGACATACCGTGGGTGTTTCTCCCTGAGCCCAGCAAAGGGACCGGTAGCATCAGCCAGCCCCAGCCAGCAGCCCCAGGCTTCTGTAACCGCATGCCAAAGTAGACACCTTAAAAGCCATCCACTGGGGAAAACAGAGACCCCATTGAGCACAGCCTTGATTCAGGGGGAGCCAAAGCAGCCGTGCCTCTGCTGGTGGCAAAGGGAGCATCACCGCTGGAGCGGGAGGGGACAAGGCAGGGGGGAGCGGAGCGCAGGGATGTGGGGGCACAGAGGGGCAGTGGGGAGCCTTGACGCTGCCAAGCGGGTTTGGGTGGGCGCGTACCGCCGCCTTGGGGCTCGGGGCCGGGCTCGGCGGGCAGCCCCTGCACGCAGGTGCTGTGCAGCAGGGCGGCGGGCAGGGGCCGGCCCCGCAGGGCGCGCAGCCGGGCCCGGGCGCTGCCCGTCAGGTCCAGGTACGCCTCGTCGATGCTGGCGCGCTCGATGGCGGCGAACCGCGACAGCACCCGCATCACCTCCGCGCTGGCCTCGCGGTATCTGCGGGGCGGCGGGCACGGCTCAGCCGCCGCCCCGCCGGGAGCGGGCCCCCAGCCCCTCGCCCCCGGCCCCGGTCTCACCGTGTGAGGTCCGCCTTGCCCCGCGCCTGTGGCACCCGCGCCAGCGCCAGCTGCGGGCACAGCGCCCGCGCCTCCGACGCCCACATCCCGCGGGACACGCCGAACGCCCGCGCCTCGTAGCTCACGGCGATGACCCTGCCGAGACACGGAGGGGCGGTGCGGGGGCGGCGGCAGCCGGGGGAGAGCCCCGCGGCCGTCCCGCCGACCTACCCGCCGCCCTGCCACTCGGTGTACTGCACCACGGCGCAAGGCCGGCCGCGCAGCTGCGGGTCGAGGCGCTGCTCCACCTGCATGAAGAAGCAGTCCATGTCGACCAGGGCCACCACGCGCTCCCGACCCCGCGACATGACCCCGCCACCGCCTCCCGCCCGACTGAGCGGATGGCTGCCCGCCGGCCCGGTGGGGCGGGGAGCGCCGCCCGCCGCCTCGTGGCACCCATAGCCAGACCCCTCCCCCCGGGCGCGGGGCACGCCGGGAGCTGTAGTTCCATCGGGTCTGTGTGCGCGCGCGCGTTCCGGGCGTCGCCCCGCCCCGCCCCGCCCCGCCCCGCCCGGCCCGCGCGCCCGTGGGTGGCGGGTGGCGCGCGCCGCCGCCGCCATGTCGGCCGAGCAGGTGAGCGGGCTGTGCGAGCAGCTGGTGAAGGCCGTCACCGTCATCATGGACCCGGCCTCCACACAGCGGTACCGCCTCGAGGCGCTCAAGGTACCGCACGGGGCGAGGGAGGGCGCCGGGCTCCGGACACGCGGGTGGCCCCGGGCTGGCCGAGAGCGGGGCCGGCAGCGCGGGGAGGCCGCGGGGCGGGCGGGGAGCCGCCCCCGGGAGTTGGGGGGGGGGGGCTGCCGGCCCTGCCCCCGCGTGTAACTGCGTGTGCCGGCTCTCCCTCCGTCCCGCAGTTCTGCGAGGAGTTCAAGGAGAAGTGCCCCATCTGCGTGCCCTGCGGGCTGAAGCTGGCGGAGAAGACGCAGACGGCCATCGTCCGGCACTTCGGCCTGCAGATCCTGGAGCATGTGGTCAAGTAAGGCAGCCCGCCCCGGCGCGGCGCGGCCCGGCCCGCCTCCCCCCACCGCGGGGTGGGCTCCGCGCACATGCCGGCGCCTCAGGGAGGCACTTTGAGGACGGAGGGAGGCTGTTCGGCACCAGAGGACAGTGGCTGCCCTGCTCTGGTTCTCCCCTCCTCTCTTAAAGAAGGAAATTGGCTTTCAGGCAGGTTGGGAAGGTTAATTCACAGAGCCCTAACACACGTTGACATCACAAGATGAAAATAAGCCCACTGGGTTACCAGTAGGTTTTTGCAGCGTTCTCTCTCATTAGCCTTGTGCTAACAAAGAGGCTTTGTATTAGGTCAGTTCTGAGAGCCCTTTCTCTGCTGCCTCTACAGACCTGATGCGTTGTGCTTTGCTTTGTGCTTTTGCTGTTGCTTGTGGTGTCTCTTGACCTCAGTGGGGCACGCCCATTTGCCAGCAGCACTTTTAGTTCAGACAAGGATTGGGTGCTGGCAGAGGCAGGGAGCTGTAGTGGCATTACCCAAACTAGAGACATGGTTTGTTGAGAACCAAGTCAGAGATATTTACAAATGTTTTGACTTGGTGTCCTGTTTGGTTTTTTTTAACAGATACCGCTGGAACAATATGCCTCGCCTAGAAAAAGTTTATCTAAAGAACAATGTTATGGGGCTCATATCCAGTGTGAGTACTTGCTACCCCAGGATGTTCTTTGAAATGTGATTCTTTCACTTGGAGATAGAATGTGGGAGCAAAAGGAAATAATACTCCAGTTAATTAGCATAGAAGACCTAAATTCAATTCTGCATTTCACTGCTTTTTTTGCTGGTTGTTTCAGTGCTTTTCTCTGTCTTGTCAGGTGAATAACCATGTCACCTCACATGGCAGGAAGTTGTGAGGCTTGTATAACTTATATAAGGTACTTTTTCTTCTCTTAGGAGGAAATTCAGTAACTTTGGATGTTCTTATCCTTTGCAAGAATACTAAAGTCATTATCTTAGTCGTGTTTTCTCTGTTGTTGTGATTGCTCTTGTGATCAAGTGACCTTCTTTTGAGGAAAATCCTTCTGGTTCCCAGAGTTCACTAGCTGTGGATGCTTGGGAGCGCAGGAGTTGTCATCTAAGGTAGCTGCAATGAAGAGCTGCCCAATGTTGTGTTTTGTTGGTTTTAGTCTCTGTGGTTTAGAATGTTGGCAAACACTGTGCTTCCCAGGTCAGAAATATGTTTGCTGTTCTGTATAACTGCCCCCTTTCTGTCACAGGGAACTCAAAGTATCCTGGAGGAGGAAAGTCACATTAAGGATGTTCTATCTCGCATTGTGGTGGAGATGATCAAGCGTGAGTGGCCTCAGCACTGGCCTGACATGCTAAAGGAGCTGGATACCCTCTCCAAGCAAGGGGTATGAATCACCACTGTCTGTTCTCTTTCGCTTGCTCGTAGTATGTGGTTCAGTCTTCCGTTATCCTGACTCACTCACTTTCAGGCGAGATTTTAATGCTTGGACTGTGCTGATGAAGTGTATTTCATTTTGGAACATTAGGAAACGCAGACAGAACTGGTGATGTTCATCCTCCTGCGTTTGGCAGAGGATGTGGTGACTTTTCAAACTCTGCCTACCCAGCGGCGACGAGATATCCAGCAAACCCTCACCCAGAACATGGAGAAGATCTTCAGCTTCCTAGTAACTGCCCTGCAGCAGAACGTCAACAAGTACAGGTGCATGGTAAGAGTCTCCTTTCCTTGGGTTTATCAGTGCTGGTGACATTTAAGAATTGGGGTACTGCTCCCAAATTCTTGGAGAAGCAAGTGCAGAAACTGATATCTGCTGCTATCTCTGTGAGGTGGGGATAGGCTGTGGCCTAGGAAGCTGATGCTGATCAGAGACTTAACACACAAAGTTTACAGAGTTAGTGTTGATAGTTTGGTATTGCTGGTGTAAATGGCTTGGATGGATGCATACTTCATCTGTACTGTTGGAATGCTCTGCTGACACTAGGAGCATATAACTTAGCAAAATGAAGGTGTGGTTGTGGTAGAAACAGGTAGATTTGGTGTCATCCCTGACCCACGTCTGCTCTCATGCTGCGGCAGTGTGTTTGAGGTGATGCACCAAAACGCGTGAACTTCTGATGTGTCAGCATGCATCTGGGCCTCTGGTCCTTTTCTCCTTGAGGTCAAGTTAGGAAGCCCTTTTTTTGTCAAGTTGTAGTGAGGAATGTTCTTCCGTTTTGTGTAAAGAGACTACTTTCCTGAATTCTTACCTAGAGTAAGAGGTGTGAAGGTTGGTCGTGATGGATGGGAAAGGAAGTCTCTACCCCAGTCTGTTCCTTGAGAAGGAAGTGGATTTAAGATTGAAACACAACTGAGAAACCAAACTGGCAACCAGTTGCATAGATGTATCTCTTGTGCTTTTTTTATTTGTGATGTAAAATCTAGAATTACACTAACTGTGAAACTGGGAGGTAAAGAAAAACCCTCTCCTACCTGACTTCTCTCATTTTCCTGATGCACTGACAAGCTGAACAAACCCACCTATAGAGCAGTGCAGTTCATGGTGGTGGGTGGGTGACCCTGGTGTGTTTTGTAGTCTGGTTGAAATGCATTTCCAAGTAAGGTTTGCGCTGCAGTGCTTGAGACTGTGAAGTGTGGTTGCTCTGCTAACAGTGGAATCTTTCTGATTGACAAGGTTGGAGGACCCCAGGAGCAAGAAGTCCTCATCACTCCACAGGTTAGCTGATCTTTGAGATGTTAATGCACAGGGTAAATTCTGAGGGCTGGGTGTTCACTTACCTGTCTGCACGCTGAGACTGGGGGAGATGATGGACAACTCCCCAAGACCATAATAATCTGCTTATAAGTACGATCAATAGATAAGGATGTTTATAGGGTGGGTCATTTATTAAATGTTTGGGACACAAGCCAATTAACTTAAAATTAGATTGATGGACAGTTTCCAAACCTAAACCTTGCTTGTGGTGTCTCTGCATCCAAAAAACAAATCAAACCTGAGTGTCTGAGGGACTCTTACATTAGGCAAAAGGATGGTGCAAGCAGTGCATTGTTACTGTTAAGTGTCTGGGACTGGGAGTCAGGCTGTGAGCTGTTGCCCCAGCTCTCTTCCAGCTGCCCTTCTGACCATGGACAAACCTCGTTTTCAGAACTGAATCTCAGCACATAAAAGCCACCAGTATCTTTCAGAGTCTGGCTTTTGGATGTAAGATGCTCTTAAAAGTGGAAAGTTTCTTCCCTGGAAGCCTCCAGGAAGCACCAAAATGCCTTTCCTTCTTGTCTCCTATGTCTCTGTGGTGCCTGTTGACTGGAGTGTTTTTGGATGAGGAGGAAAGTGTGGCTTAACTTCCAGTTCAGAGTCCCGTTGTCTTACCTGTCAGGGGGGATGGGGAGGTGGCTTTATTGGATGCAGCAATGTCCTGAGTGGGAAACTGTGATGCAGCCTCTTCCACTAGGAAGCTGTTCAGGCTGCCTGTCCAGCAGCAGCTGGTGGAAGTGTGTGCTGTAGCTGCTCACTTAAATTCTTGTTTTCTTTTTCAGAAGACTGATCTGGCTCAGGAGCCAAAGGTGAGTAGAGCTATATGGGAGTTAATGCATTAGTCATTCTTAAGATGACAGCTGCATAGAACTAGGCTTTTCCCAGGCTTTGGACTCTATTGCCTGCAGTTCTCTTTTACAGATGGATTTTTTTCACTCATAATACAAATACATTGAGAAGTGAGAGGCAGCAGCAGAAGGGTCCAAGTCTTTCACTTTTGTGAGGGAGTTCTTGGCCATGTTATTCCAGGGAGTGGATGGCTTTAGATGGGAGTTGGTGTTTTTGCCTGGCTGTGACCTCCTGCTTCCTCTCTGTTCACAGGCCCAGGCAAACTGCCGTGTGGGGATAGCAGCACTCAACACTTTGGCTGGCTACATTGACTGGGTAGCCCTAAGCCATATCACAGCAGACAACTGCAAGCTTTTGGAGATGTTGTGTCTGCTCCTAAATGAGCCTGAGCTCCAAGTTGGAGCAGCAGAGTGTCTTCTGATCGCTGTCAGCAGGAAAGTGAGTTCTTCCTCCCCAGCTCCTCTGGCTCCCTTTTATTTTCCTCCTATTCTACTATAATTATTCAGATTGAGCAATGATCTCTTTCCCCTTTTATTTAAGAGGCAAAATTCGAATTTGGCTGATTACGTTAATCATATTTGATGTGAATGTCATGCCAGAACAATACATACAGCACCTGTTGGAAGCCTCTCCAACTTTAGTGCTTGCCTCCGCTTGCAATTGGAAGGTGGAGGTCCCCACTGACTTTTTACCCCCACTTCCTACCTCTGTGAAGTGAGAAATACTGTCATCATCTGTGTCACCTGGCAGCTCAGAAATGACAGCAAGATCTGAACAGGTGCTTTGACCCATACATTCACAAGCACTTTACTGTCAAGGCTGAGTGTTTATCAGCTGCCTGTAAGTAACTACTCAGTCTTCTGTGAAGAAGAGTTAGTGTCTCAGGATCAGTTGGTTGGTTTAAAGTTCCTGTTATGGGAATGGGATTGCTTGCAGAATTTTCTTAGATCAGAAATACCTTAGAATTTTTGGCAAGTTTTTACTTAAATCATATGTGGATTGTAAGCCCCTCCCCAGATGGAAGGAAAACTGTGAATCTCCTAATTTCACTTGCAGATGAAAATAAATAGTTACATAGATGGCAAGAGTTATGTTCTAATTGAGGCATTTGGTGTATTTTGCATGTAGGGTAAGCTGGAGGATCGGAAGCCTCTGATGGTCTTGTTTGGAGATGTTGCCATGCACTGCATTCTCTCTGCTGCCCAGTGAGTACTGTCCTGCTGCTGGGATTTCACACAAAACTGCATACAAATGGATTTGTAGGTGCAAAAGACACTGCTGCTTAACCATGGGAAGTGGGGTCTGGATAGGAAAGAAACCACCATTTCTTTTGCAAAAGCTGAAAAACTGCAGTTTTTTTCAAACCCCATAGTTGAAGGACAAAGAGGTGTAAATATCACACCTTCCCTGGCTTTCTCTTTTAGCCTGAAACTGATCAAGAGGAGGGATTCTTTCAAAGAGGCAATTTCAGAGGTTTTAGATGCCAATAAAGCAGTACTTCTTGATAATAGCAAAGAAAATCCCACTGCAGTAAAATCAAATTGCTCTAATCCTCTTTTTAGCTGCAAAATAGACAGCCGTGTGCCTGTTGCCTACAGCATGAGTAACTATGATCCTGTTTTTCCCTCCTCCCCTCATTCCCAGGACAGCAGATGGAGAAGGCCTGGTGGAGAAGCACTATGTTTTCTTGAAGAGACTTTGCCAAGTTTTGTGTGCACTGGGCAGCCAGCTATGTGCGTTGCTAGTAAGTCTTTATTAATACCAACAGCAACCCTGGCAAGGCTAGTTTTTAGGGCTGGGGCTTGAGGCAACCCTGATCTAAGGTATTTTGTACACATTTGGAAAAGGCAGAAATGGCTCTGCTTTTAAACTAGTCCTGCTAAGTTGCAGGAATGTAGAATGGAGGGACCCTGACTGATTCCAGGGCTTTGCTGTCATCAAGAACCAGCTCCTATAACCTCTGTAAAATGCTAAAACTTCACTGAAAATTGGTCAGGTTTCTCGCTGACTACTGCTACAGAAAATCTACTCCAGGAAATTACTCTCCTATAGAAAGCCTTTTAAATTCCCCTGTAAAAATAACTCAGAGTATACCTGTTTGTACTTCTACCAAGATTCTCTGAAGCCAATGGAAGAAATTGGTTTTTGTTCGTGCTGTTCATCATTGTGATGCTTTGTGTCAATCTTGAGGTGTAGATGCAGATTCATGCTGTTCATGCCTTACTGGTTGCTGCCCACCCTCTCCATTCAGCATAGTGCTTCTACAATATAGAGGGCAGGCACGTTGAGAAATACTGTTTGTGGGGAGATTGTGGCAGCCAGCTACAGAGTTAAAGAGCTAAGTAAATTCTTACAGGGAGAGAAAGAAAAAAACAAAACCAACCTGTGAGAATTTATCCCTAAAAAGAATTGACATTGAACAATGGGGCATTATTACTTCCAGTGACTCCGCTAAAAGTGGGAGCTGTCTATTCATAATGAAGTAACGACAAGGAGATTTGAGTCCTCATCCAAATTCACTTGGGAGACGTAGCACTGAGTTGTCCAACTTCAGGGATTTTTGTGGCACGAGGTCATGTTATGGTTAGTGAGGAGCAAGCAAAACCTTGAATTTAGGGCTCCAGGCAAAACTTATTTTCTGACAAACTTTGCAGAAAGTTACTGGTCATGGGTATCTGTATGTTAAATACAGGAAACATTTAGAGAAATGAGAGTATCTGGGTATATTTGCTTGTGAAATACTGCCAGTTTGTATTGCTCTACACTGGGTGCACTTGACCCAATAGGAATAAAATTGTGATTCATGGCAGCAGCAGCAGTGGTGGTTGTGAATTTGGTTTTAAAAGAACTCCACTGCCTGAGAAGTCACCCTTTACTCTGGAATGAGAGTGGTGTGGTGTTTCCAGCACCTCCAGGATTGTCAGCAGAACTTGATGCTCCTATTGTCAAAAAATCAGTTGTACAGTTTTTTTGTCTCTGCTTCTTTACTGTCTATGGCTTTCAGTGTAGTGCTCCTGGTATACCATTTGTGAGCCCAGCTTGCCACAGACTTAGTATTTTGTCTGAAATTGTTCATCTTCCTCATAGGGCTCATACTGTGATGTGGAAACACCAGCCAACTTTGGAAAATACCTTGAGTCATTTTTAGCCTTCACAACCCATCCCAGCCAGGTATGTAAAGGGCTGAAAGTCTCATTTGACTGTGTAAGAGTGTGTGAATGCATATTGGACTAACTTATAGAAGACTGCAGAATTTCAGCTGCCAAATAATGCTCTCCAGGCGCTCCATTTCAGCAGAAGACCTGAAAGGCAGAGTGGTTTCTACTTCATTAGCATCCTATCAGGAACAGTGCTTGACACAGAGGTGCTGAGTAGAAAATGCAGAATTTGCAATCAGCCCTAGTATTTACTTAGAGATTTTTGACGTTCTGGAAATTCGTGTTGTGCCTGCAAGGTGCCTTGACCTCAACTGAATAGTCAGTATAATTTGCTGTTGCTTTCTAACAGCAATGCTTACTGTTAGCAGTGGAAATTCCAGCACTGAAATCCTTCTCTGTTCCTCTCTTTTCTCTATTCTCCCGCCAGTTTCTGCGCTCTTCCACCCAGATCACATGGGGAGCCCTCTTCCGGCATGAAGTTCTGTCTCGTGACCCCTTGCTGTTGGCTATCATTCCCAGGTATCTCCATGCATCTATGACCAGCCTAGTGAAGGTATGTGGGAACTGTGACTGGTTGGGTGTGACAAGGTGCCTGGGTGAACATGACCTGTGGGTCGTGGGGGAGAAACTACATTTTTATGGTTTCTGCCAGAGACATGATCTCCAGGCCCCTGAGCAGACAGTTCTATCTCAGCTTTGTACTGTCTGCTCCTTGCCTCCAGCCTTTATCTCCTCGAAGCTGGTGTTAGCTGTGATGGGTGACTTCTCTTCCTTCCTGACCTTGTCCATTTTGTCTCCAGGTGGGCTTTCCCTCTAAAACAGACAGCCCCATTTGTGAATACTCCCGCTTTGATTTTGACAGTGATGAGGACTTCAACGCCTTCTTCAACTGTAAGTTGCCATCACCCTTTTTTCTGTTGTCTGTGCCTGTCCTCCTGCTGGCTGAGCTTGGAGCCTACCATATTGGTTTAGCAGCTTCCGTTTGTGTCTTGACTTCTTCAGCTTGGATCGTGGAGTAAATTAATATAGGATTTTCCTGTGACAGCTCATGCGTTTAATTTTGTTTACTTTTTGCAATTATTTCATTTGCTGGCCAGTTAGATGGTCTAGTAGTACTGACTACCTGGTGTCAAAGAAAATATGCCTCGTGGTCACTTAGAGGAGGAAATGAAACAGCCTCAGATCATGCTCAGGTTAGGAGAAGAAGGCAGCTTGCAAAAGACTTTAAATTTTAGTTATTCCAGAAAGATGATCTGTCTTGGCCCTGGTAAGAAGCTTCTGGTTCAGTACCAATAGCCAGAGTTGAGCAATTAAAATAGCCAAATTTAATCATTATCCTCAACCAGCACTGGATATTAATAATTTTATTTTTTCTTTTGTTTTGCATTTTACTTCCCAAAACTGAGGTTGGTCCTCACTGGCTGGTGTAGTTTGGTACTCGCTTGGTGCATGCGACGATATACCTAATAAGTTACATATATTTTTACTGTTTACATTTATGTCTGAAGATTTTAAGTGTTGCATTTATTAGATAGTTTATTTTTTACTTACTGTGAGAAATCACTTTGGGTAGAAACCACTAAGTAGCTAAATGCACAAAGCCAGAATTTGAAATAGTTGTAGGAAGTTAAATATTGAAGGAATTACATGTATCATTACATGATCTGAAGCAAAAACTAAAATTACTTGATAAAACAACTTCATTAAAAATTCAAGTTGCATTTGTCGTCAGCAGAGCTGATTCTTTGGTGTGGTCACGCAGTGGACTATTTTGAAACAAATGAAATTCCCGTTCTGTTCTTTGCTTCTAGTATCTTTGAAACTGAAAACAAGAAGACTGGTTTTTTGAGTTCATATGAATTTGTCATTAGTTGAATAATCTAGAAAAACTGTGTTTAGCTGAAGGAAGTGGTAGTTATCTAATGCTGTTTTTCTGTCTCAGCATCCCAAGGTAATTGTAAGCAGCAAACGTTTAGAGTTCAAAGAACTTTTTAAATGAAAAATAGAGGCTTAATTGTAGTAAATCTGGATTTAGCATAGATTTTCATAATTCATACTGCATTTTAATTGCACTCTTTTTCAATGTTAAACCATCTTTTTTTTAGTCCGCTTAAACCACTTCAAAAATTGCCCATCCTGTTGCACCTAGTATATTGACTGGGTATCTGAGCTTACTACACATTGATTGCCAGAGCAACAGTCCATAATGTTTCCCGGCCTGCAAAGCTGCAGGTGAGCTTTTGGGGAAGGAAAATTTGCAACATCAGCTTGTTTTCTTGGTGTGTGATTTTTTTCACTGCAGCCTTCCGAGCCCAGCAGGGGGAGGTGATGAGGATGGCTTGTCGCCTGGACCCTCGAACTGGCTTCCAAATGGCCGGCGAATGGCTGAAGTACCAGCTCACAGCTCCTGTTGATACCGGACCCACGAACTGTAGGTTACCTGAAAAACAGTAGGGATATGGGATTTGTTGAAACTTCTTGACCTTTTTTTTGCTGATGTTGTTGGATATTTTTAAGGGGGAGCCAAGACTCCACACTAGATTTTTAGGCTTTTAAGGTCTTTGCAAGTTAAAAATAAAATTAAATCAAACCCACCCCTCCCTAATTTAACCCTTTACAGTCCACTATGAAATAGCTAATGTAAAGTCCCTGGTTTCTCCTTTCTTCCCCTCAAATCTCTCTACAGAGCAGATACAGCCATTTTATTAATTGGGCCATTTTATCTCTGTGACATATTGATTATTTTTGTTAGGGAAGCTGTGCCTCTCTGACAAACCCCTGTGTTACTCACCTTGCTTTCCTCCTCGGAAGGCAGGCTACTTGGTGCTCTACACAGTCACACTGAGGGCAGTCTTGCCTGCAGCACTGAGTCTAGGCATGTGGTCTCCCTCCTTTTCCCTTCTGTGGTTTGTTGATGTTTCTCTGTATAGTGTCTCCAAGGTCAGACTTATGTCTCAGGAGCCTTCACCTGAATGAAGTAAATCACATGGGAGTATCTTCATTGCTCTGAGTGCATTCCTGCAAGGCATCTGCAGGGAGAGCTGGCCAAAATACTCAAGAGTGCTAAGATACTACAACATGGGAGCTTATCAGGGTGCTGTTGAGGAGCATGGTGAGAGCTCTGGTATTCTCTTCCTTTCAGCAAAGACAGGCGAAGGTCTCTGTTCCATCTTCTCACCATCCTTTGTGCAGTGGGATGCCATGACCTTCTTCTCGGAGAGCATCATCAGCCAGATGTTTCGAACCATGGATAAAGACGTATGTGTAGCTGACACTCTTGCCTACTCGGGGCTTGTTCTGGGTTGACACAAGTGGGTTTTTGCAGCTGTGTTGTTCTTGAAAAGTTTGTAGCGGCTGTTTTAGTAACTCCATGCAAAAAGTCAGGTCATTTGGTGAGCCATTCTTGCAAGGACCCTCCTTTAGATGGGACCAAACTCATACTGGCTTAATCTCAGGCATGTCTTGGTTCTGGACATAATGCCATGAGAAATCAGCAGAGAATGCTCAGGTGACATGCTTTGACATAGTGCCTTGCTAGAGGAGAAGACTGCCTAAGGAGAAATGTCAGGAGTTCATTCTTTTTCATTATTCCCTGATTATATTTTTTCACTTTTTTTTTTTTTTTTTTTAGCTTCTAACTAAATGAGAGAAACTCATGCCCAGGGAGTAGGATCAGAAGCATTTTCTCTCTGATTCTTGTTCAACAACAGGTGAATCAGAAAGAAAGCATTTTTTTCTCAGTCTGATGTAGGCTGATGTGGGTTTTTTATTAGATTAATCTGCTCATGCACTTACAGTTCATCAGTCTAATCGCAGTAGAATAATTATATGGGTTGATACAGTTGGTTAAGCATGGAATCTGTTCAACAGAGTCAAGAGAATGGGCAGCCAGAGGGGGGAAATTTGCCTTTCCCAGAGGTGCAAGCAGTAGTACAGGGACTAGAGACTGATGTCTCAAGAGTGCCTTACCAGCAGTGGCAATGCTGCTGTCCTTCTTCCCTCCACAAGTGCATATAGCACACAGCTATACTGAGTTTTCTGCTGCTTTTCTTTCTGCTTTGAGAACAGATGTGTTCAGCTGAGGGGCCTGATAGGATGGCAGCAGCTACACAGCGTAGCTCTGGGTGTTGTAGAAAGTGTGCTGCAGGCTGAAGTATTGAATGTTGCCTCCCTTTTCCTTCTTTCTTTTTGCTACCTTTGTAGGAAATCCCAGTGAATGATGGCATAGAGCTGCTGCAGCTTGTTCTTAATTTTGAAACAAAAGATCCTCTCATCCTGTCCTGTGTGCTCACCAATGTGTCTGCTCTCTTTCCATTTGTCACCTACCGACCAGAATACCTACCCCAAGTACTTTCCAAGGTAGGTACATGCAAAGCATGCTAAAGTCAGGTGGGCTGTTTGTGGTGCAGCACTCTTGTACTAAACTGCAGGAGTTAATCCTCTTAGTGTTATTTGACCTGAAGGACAGTCCTTCCCTGACATCAAAGATGGGAAAAATCGAAACAGGCTTGTTCAAGAACACTAATGTTAAATAACGCAAATTTTGTAGTTCTTAGCCTTAAATCTTAAAGCCCTTGCTCTAGCCAGTAGACACCCTGTTTTATTTCAGCATCTCACTGTACTGATGATTAATCTTTCAACTTAGTCAAGGATTATTTACTGATTTCAGTGAAATTCTGCTAAAATCTGATGATCTATACCTTGAGCTCAAACAGATGTGAATGCTAGATATTAACAAATTATATAAGTTTTTTTATTTTTCCTCCCTTTTCTTACAGCTATTTGCTTCAGTTACCTTTGAAGTTACAGAAGAAAGTAAGGTATGTCTGAATAATTATCTGCTAATGAGCCATAACAGTTGAATCAAATCATATTCTATTGGAGAGCATGCTGAGTTTGAGGACTCTGCTGTACTGTGTTTCTTGAGTATAGTTCTGCTCCTGAAAAATCTGGAAAGCCTAGATATTACTGGTGTTTTCACGGTTGACATGGCCTACTAAGCTTTGGCTCACAAGGTGTGGTGTAAGGCCAGTACACTTAGTTCCCCGGTCAGTGCTGGCCTTCCTGAGAGTGAAATCCCTTCATTAGCTGTGTGTTCATCTGTGGTCGGTATACATGACTCTGAAGGATGGCTGTAAAGCTGCCAGTTACCTAGGGAGTGCTTGGAGTCTTGAAACAGTGAGTAAGAGCCATGACATCCTCACTCCTGAAGTACAGCTTGTTTGAACACGAAGTTCTTGAGTTTGCTGCTGCCTGGCAGAGGAAATTTGTTCGCTGCATGATTATTTGAGGGGAGGGGGCATGGAAATATTTTTTTGATCTGTACTCAACAGTGGAGAAAACTATATGTAGTGCATTTGTCTCTTGAAGATACCCTGCATTTGTCTGAACTTCTGTTTTGTTGCACTGATGTTTGTTGCATCTGTCCAGGCTCCTAGAACTCGAGCAGTGAAGAATGTGAGAAGGCATGCATGCTCCTCAATCATAAAGATGTGTCGAGATTACCCTCAGCTTGTCCTGGTATGTAAATGCCACTCTGTCATGAAGAGTCTTGCCTCATTTTCAGTTGGATTTTGTGGGATCTTCAGCTTCCTTGCTTACAGTCTCTGCTTTTCTTGTGAGAAACATTCCTGCTGCACAAATGACAGTGTTTTATTCCCCATACCTTCCTTCTTCCCTCCCTGAAATATTTTCTGCCTGAGGAGTTGAATTATAAAGTGATGAGTTAAATGTAAAAGGAATGAGGAGGAGGATACAAGCAGCACTGCATTGATTTTGTAAGAATGTTCACCAAATTTCCATCTTGTCACCTGTGGTGATCTCAGTTGATTCATTAGCTAAACATACTAGCATGACTTACCTTACTAGACTTTCTTCTGTTACTTAACAGAATGTAGGAAGAAGAGGAGAGTAATTGTTTTCTGGATGAGCTTGAGGAGAAGAGAATTGACAAACACATATCCATGAGCCATGTTTTGTTGGCTTTGCAGAACTGAACAGCCTTCACACAGCATTCCTAGCTCTGAACTCCTTTGTTTAGAGGTGTTTCTGTGGAGGGGGCTCTAGAATTATTTTAAACAAAGACATTTTAAAGGATGCTAATTAAGGTTATTTAGGGGTTCCTGTCTGTATTCTACTATAAGATGCTAAGAACTAGTGGGTTGGTCTTTGTTTCACTTTATTGGTCTTTGAGCTATAGCTGTCTCTTTCCCATGGCCAGCCAGACATCCTCACTGGAAGAGCCAAGAACCCAGAGCTGCCCCAAAATATGTTCAGAGGACTTTGCTGAAAGGGGAATGACTGCTAATGCTTTTACAAAGTTAGAGGTAGATGCAGTTGCAACTAGAGAAGGTAGGGAAGAAGCTCAAAATTCCTGTAGAGATGGAAGTATCCATATGAGTTGTTACTTACCTTGTGAGCAAAGAGATGAAAGAGTCCTAAGTCTAGTCACAGAAGCAAGGTCCTTTCTGTGAGCAAATAAAAGCACCAGAACTATTTTGAAGTGTGACACTGCTTTAAGGGATACGACTGCCTGGAGAGAGATTTCTTTTTCCTATTTCCGTCATTGTGTAGAGTGAAAGTAAACTGGATGCAGGGTAATGATGGAGAGGTAGGGGAAAATAGAAGTTCTCTTAGGCTGAACATTTGGAGGAACTCGAATCTGAGGAGGAGATGGCTGTGTAGAGAAATGGTAGCAGACATGGTCCTCCAGCTGTACAGTACACCCCTTCTCTGCTTCCCCCAGTGGCCCTCCTCCACACCAAATGCATGATGCTTTTCTACTTGGATGTGTTTTCTAGCCAAACTTTGAGATGTTGTACAACCATGTGAAACAGCTGCTCTCCAATGAGCTACTGCTGACGCAGATGGAGAAGTGTGCTCTTATGGAGGCCCTTGTCCTCATCAGCAACCAGTTTAAGGACTATGAGCGACAGAAGGCTTTCCTGGAGGAGCTCATGGCTCCTGTTGCTGGCTTATGGCTCTCCCCAGAGATGCAGAGGTATGGGTCATTTTTCAGAGCTCTGAGCTGGAGGTTGTTGCAGAGGTAACGTCGTTCCTAATAAAGGAACACGCAAACAAAATGAGGGTGGTGGGGTGCCTCATGACCTCCTATGCTCTGGGCAGTTGTTGCGGTAATAGCTCTCCTGCAGTTCAGAAACTGCCAACAGTACAAATGCTGTTCGCTGAAAATTACTAGATAAGACTTATTTAACGTAATGGAGGAACATTCCCCAGCATGCCCAAAGCATCTGCAAGAAATGAGAAATAAAAGATGTCTTTGCTCATCCCTAAAAGAAGGTACAAAGCTGAGCTCTCCTTAGTAAAGCTGAGGTGTTCTGCAACCCTGGGGAGCTCGGCATGTATAAGAGTTTTCCCAGCAGGGCTCACTTTGTAAGAGATTCAAAGGTTTTTGGTTCCCATGGCCCAAGAGAACTGGAGATGTTTGGAGAGTGTAGACATTTCTGGTGCTTTTTAATTATGTCTCTGCATACAGGATGGAGCACTAGCTACTCTCTCTAGCCTGCTCTGTATTGACGTCTCTATTGCCAGTGCAAAGCTCCACTCAAATTCTCTAGTGCCAACAATAATTCCCATTGCTGTCTCTTGTTGCTGCCAGAGTCCTCTCGGATCCTGAAGCCTTCATCTCCTATGTGGGTGCAGACAACAAAACTGCTGATGCAGTCTTGGAAGACCCTAGTGGCCTGAACCGCTCTAGAGTGAGTATCATTACCAGGAGAGGTGTAATTGTTAGTGAGATGAGACTTGCCACATTGCTGTTGTGATTACACACAAGGTGTCCTGATCATCTGCTTCTTCTTCTTCTTTAGAGTGTGGATTAGTAGGCTTTTCATATTGCAGTCTAACAGGCTGACTTTTGCTCTTTAAGCTACAGGAAAGAGCATGTAGACTATGCAAATCCAGATTATTCACCAAAATGAAGCACACTCTTCTTTTTACTCTGTGTAGTAGTTTGGTTTTGGAGGAGCAGTGGGTTTACATGATTTATGGAAATATGGCACAGGGTATTGTGCTTTTTGAGCCAGGCAGAATGGAAAACACGCTGAGGCTGCAACATGGATTATAATTTTGTCTGAGGAGATGGTTGTTTGAATTCTTACTGGAAAATCCTCACTTGGACAGACTGCAAACAGAGTTGATATCTTTAGGTTTGTAGAAGGCACTGAAATGCAGTCCACAGAGCTGTGCTTGTGCTTTGAGGACCAATGCAGTTGGACCATTGTGTCGTGGATCTCTGCATCTGTCCCAGTTCAGGGGACTGTCCCAGAAGGAGATGAGGAACTGATGGTGTAGACCTTTCCTTTTAGAGGGCACCCTACCTGTCTGTTTGCATATTTGTGAGACCATATGCATTGATGCTTTGTCTAGTAGTGAGTTCCTAGGCCGTCCTGCCATGGCCAAGGCTCTCTGAAGGTGATGGAATGTACCATGATCATTCACTGCATTTTCTTGGCAGCAAACCCACCAGAGTGTGTTTCCACCACCAGGTTAGGCTCACTGTAGAGCATTGCCTTTGAGATGGGATGATGGTGGGTTTCTCTGAAAACCTATTTATTCAGGCTGTGCTCTGGCTAAGAAGTGCTTTCTGTGCATCTCCTGCTGCAGATAAGCTTTTGCGTGTCCACAATTATGGGAGTTGTGAAACGAGCTCGCTGGCCTGCTGCTATTGAAGAGGCGAAGACTGGAGGATTCTTTTTGGGATACCTGCCCAGTGGAACTCCAATCTACCGTAATCCCTGCACGGAGCAGGTCCTGAAGCTTTTTGACAATTTACTTGCTCTCATAAGGTGGGTCAAGTTGACTTGAAATCATTTATATTGTCTTACCAATCTCTGAAAGCCAAACTGTGATAAATATATGGAATGCTCAGAGCATGTTTGCCCAGAGGAGCCAGTGGGAACACAGGCTGGTGCAGGTGCCCAAGTACTGTTCCTGACTGTTCACAGTGGGGAATGGCACTGGGGAAACTGGAGCCTTCTAAATATCCATTGGGCTGGCCTACAAGAGTCCATCAAAGCCATTGGGAGTCTGGGCTGGGGTTGCCTCCCCCACCTCCACTGCTAGAAGTCTGCCACCCACTTAATGGTTTCTCAACTAATATCTCTGCTCTGCCCTCAGCCCCTACAAGGCCACCTCTCCGGTCACCACCAGGGCAGTCCCAGCTCTCATCGCATTGTGTTGTTCTCTCTTCAGTGTTAAATTAAGCTGGTTTTGCTGAATGTGAACAGCAGCCTCCTGAAGCACTGTCTGCTATGGAAACCAGTGGATGCATACTCTCAGGCTGTTGCTACCATGCAGTGCCTCTCTGCGTGTCACTGGTGTTATGTAGGTCTGGGGCAGCCAGAGGAGGGAGCACTAGAAGGCAGAGAAGCGAAATCCTGAATAACACAGTTCCTGGAATGATAAAGGAGGAATCTGTCTCAGGGTAACTCCTGACTGGGATTTTGCCAGACCTGTGGAAGAATTTTATGCCATAACTCCACATGTTACATACTTGAAAACTTGACGCTCTGTCCTTGGCAACAGCCTGTTGGGAAAGAGCATTTTCTGAGATGTTTCATCTCCCGGGTCTGGGAGGAAAGGGGCCCTGTTACTTGAGGTCTGTCTAGTCAGGTATGTTTCATAGTCAATGTACTCCAGGAATGTACTGCTTCCAGTGAGAAGCAACATGCTGGCCTGTCAGGACAAACACATGTTGCCTTGTCCCACCTGAGTGGTGTTTCTCATCACTAAGCTCTGTGTAGCAGTGTGTGGTGCTTTGGCCAGTGGCAGGTACTGCTGCGGAGTTGTGCTTGAAGTGTTTGCCTCTTATTCTGGAAGGCTGAAGATCCTACTGATGAATTTTTGGGAGAGGTTAGCTAGAGTTGCTTGAGTAGAGGTAGCCTTGTGCCATTTCTTTCAGAGCCTGCAGCAGGTTTCATATTGTGAGACCAACTAAACCACTGCCCAAGGTCTGAACAGGCTGCAACAGACAGACTTTTTGCTCATGCAATCACTGTTCTTGCCAGAGCTTACAGATTAGTAAAAACACTTGGGATCTCTGTTTCAATAAGCTTAGGAAACTATCATCCAACTTTTATCACTACTTCTGAAGAAGCAGAAACTCTGCGCCTACCTGTTTGCCACTTCCAAGAATACACGTGAGCTATGTTCTGTGGCCAGTACCTCCCCATCTATGTAAAGGAAGAGGCTCCCTCGCTGGTTTGCTTTTTTTTTTTTTTTTTGAGATAATGCATCTCTGTTCAAGCATCTCATCTGCAGGCCAAAATGTTTTCTGAGTATGTGGCAGTAACATACATGGAGCAGACTGTACTCCACTCAGAGGTATCCGGCTTTTCTTAAGGCTGGATGCTCCAAGAAGAACCAGTGAATGATGTATTATGAGCAGTAGATCTTTATACTTCATATTTTTTCCATTGCTCCTGTTGGATATAGAGGCCTCTTTGTATGACAACTGCAAGCTCATAGTTGTTCGGTGCAAATGTTGATGACACATCTTTTTGGAAATGTTGGGTCTTGTGCTATGATCTCTTGCTGTGTTCTTTGCTGATTTTTGGTGCCTTTTCCATGTACTGTGTCCTCAGGCCTTCTTCAGTACGAATAACACAGGAGAATATGGAATCTGTCAGCAGGCAGGAAGTACAGGGATATGAGGAAAGCTTGCTGGCAGGAAAGCTGCCTGTTTTGAGGATGCCTTTGAGGACATAATTTCATTACTGCTTGGGGATAGATGCTTCTCTCAGCTCTGTGCCATTAGGTAGCTCTCTGGAGGGGGAGACAGTGTCCAGTGTTGCTCATGTGGGACAGATGTGGAAGTCCCTACACATTTGGTGAGCAGATCTGCAGGTATCAGCAGCATGGGTCCTGCTGAGCAGCAGAGCTGAGCACCAAGTCAGGCACCAGTGTGCAAAAAAAGGGTGTTTTGCAGGCTGAGCAGGTGGGTCTGCTGCTCTCTGGGTAGTGTGTGGCATTCTTCTGCTGTGTTAACAGACAGAAGAAAGGCAGTGAAAGCCATTAAACCAGTGGGGCTTTGCCAGGGTCACAAGTAGCTTGAATGTAGGTCATGGGTAAGACTGAAGAATGATAGTCCAAGTACAAATTAAAATAAGGTAGTTTTGAGTGGCATCTTTTTGTGCCTACCCGTATTTGTCTCTGTAGTTTTATTTACTGAATTATTTCAAAGTTGTTTTGTTAATCTCTGCTTGCAGCTTTCAGAGTGATGATTCTCCTTTCCTCTGTGGTACCTTATTTCATATAAGTTTTCTAGCTTCTGGCTTAAAATGTTCACTCCTGACTTTAAACCCAAGTCATAATTTTCAGCCACCTTTAGGAAAAGGTGCATTTGTGCAGTCAGTAGCTGCATGAACTGATTGGTGCAAGCACCTTTATTGTGCAGGGATTTGCTCCTGTTTTGTTACAAATGGACTGGTCAGGCTCAGCAAATGCTTTGCATAGACAAAGGCTTTTTTTGGAACTCCTGATTAGGAGATGCTGAAATTACCAAAACCGTAATGCTGGTGAGTGAAAGAATTCTTGGATAGACATGGGTGCTGTAGGCATTTTCATTGTATACAGCTCCAGCTTTGGAAGAAGATTCTTCAGTCATTGACTCTGCTAAAGGACTTATCTTCTGGTCTTCAAGCCCATCTCTCTAGGCATCAGATGCTCTTTCTAGCAGAGCTGTGACCATCACTGAAAATTCTCCAAGTCCTGCCATATCCTTTGCTTGTCCTTTCTAAAGCATAAATGTCTCTTGAATTTTGTTGTTACACGTTCTCCTGTGTGTGGGATGCCCAGGTGTGCTGAGAACATGCCTAGAGGCTGCATCGTCATCATGTATAAGTGCTCTTGGATGCTTTTTTCACTCCCGTGGGGAGCAGCTGGTTGGCCATTTTCTCTCTATTACCACTGAGGACTTGCTAAAATACTAAGGGAGATCAGCCTGTGAGTAAGTATCTCCCCTCTCAACTGTCAAACTTGAGAAAATGCTTCAAGGACTCTGAAACACCTAAGGACCATGGCCACACCTTCAGGATATGACTGGCCCATCCTGCTGGAGTTAGGGCAGTGAGATTTCAAGGTTAACCACTGCAATTCCACAGTCCTTCGGTTTGCCCCACTGCCCTTCTGCTCAGCATGAGACAAATCCAGCATTGGCATGGAGCGGGCAGCAGACATACAAAGGATCATTTTAGTAGCCAGATTTCAGGATAGCTTCAAGCAGAAATGCACTGTTTCTTGAGTCAGTGGAATAACGCTAACCAAACTTTAGTAGTAGCTGGGCCATTCCCTGGCCCCTCTTGGCAAAGTAGAATCAACTTGTGCCCCTTTGAGGCCTGTTGCATGGTGTTAGGTCCAGCCCAGAATGAGAGTATGAGTCATTGAGAAGTCATTTGTGTAGCTCTTTCCTATGAAGCTTACATACTTGCCTTCCTCACATACAGTGAGCAGGAAAGTATTTAACACTTGCAGAGAGAAACAGGATAGTTGCTGTTTTGGAGCCAGCTTGGGCTTTCTGCAAATGTGGGCAGACATCACTGCATCGGGGTTGCCAGGATTATAAACATAGACCTTAAAAAAAATTAAAAACCAATCATTAATACATGAGTGAAAGCTGAGACTGGAGAACATACTGAAGTCTGTCCGCGCTCCCTTCCCCCAGCCATTCCCATGTACCCCCCTGCTTTGGGAAACGCTGCTCGAGGGGGAGATACTGAGTTGCCCTTGATCACCTCTAGCAGCAGGTACAATGGCATTGCAGTTTTGGAGGAGGCTGCAGGATTTGTGCTGTGTGCAGCTGGCGACACCCACAGTGGAGGTCTGAGGTCTCAAAGGAGAGAGGTAGGTGAGAGAGACACCCCCTGCCGAGTCCAGCTCTGAGTGTCAGTACCCTGGCTAAGAGGGGGGACCCATTTTGGCCTGGATGGCAAGAACCAGTCACCCATGGCTGAATTGGTGTCCCTTGCGGAGAGCTGACTGTGGCCGCCTCCTGATGATGCAGAATTGTTTGCAGCTGAATGTGTTGTCCAGGGGGCACGTGCGTCTGCCACGAGTAACATCTGATTGGACTGATGTTCTCACTAGAGTCCCTCCAGTGCCACCTGCCATTCTGGGGCCTGTGACCCATCCCTGAGGGGCAGTGTGTGTATTTTGGAGCTGAAAAAGCCCTTCCCTCTGAAGGGGCCTTAGGTGCAGAAGATCTTTGAGGAGTCCATGTCTTGTTAGTTTAAAAAATCCGTTCTCTGATCCCTTTGGCCAAGCTAATAAGCTGTTCCCAGCATCAACTGGAGAATTGCTGGGAGTTTTTAGTGCCAGTGCTCGCAGGGGGTGGGGTGAACTGAAGTAAGTGGAAGGGGCAGCCAGGAGATTCAGGACATGAGATGGAGTCACTCCATGTCTCTGTCGGGTCAGCTTCCCCAATATTTTTGCAGGTGGGGAAGGGGGATCCCATGCACATGTGCTTGGTCTCACCTTCCTCATCATCTGCCTCAGAAGAGCTGTCCACAAGCTGAAGGAGAGGATCGCACTGTCGAGGGCAAAAAGGGATTTGACTTACATGAGTATAAACCAAGTGCTCTTCTGTTTCAGGACTCACAACAATCTCTACATGCCAGAGATAATGGCTAGGCTGGGCGATACGTTTGCAAAGGCCTTAGACATGCTGGAGGTGGAGAAGAATGCCATCCTAGGTAAGAGGCTTCTCTTCAGGAGGAATGTGTGGACAAATTCTTCGAGGTACTTGAGTTAGTGGTCCGTCCACAGCAGTGGAAGTGAAAAGGAGCTGGAGAGCCATTTCTTTCATAGTATTTGCAGCTTGGCTGTGATTTGAACCTGCTGAAATTAAGACGTTAAATAACTTAACTGGTCTCAAATTTATTTCTTCTGCATGAAATTAAGGGTACCCTAACAAACTGCTTATCCCAGTTGGGTGGTGGTCTCTGCAACATGGAATTTCAGGCTGCAGAGCATGGGTGTTGCTGTAGTTGCCTGCCTTTGAGGGCAGTATTAGTGCTCAGCAGGAGCCCTGAGTGCTGGTGCAAAGACTGTCCTGGAGGGCAAGAGCCAAGTTGTGCAGTATGGCCCTGTCATTTGTTTCCAGACAGCATAATAGAAAGGCTTTTGGAACCATCTTAAAATAAGTTTGAGCCTGTGAGCACAGAAGCCTTTCCAGCCAAGCAGAAGTAAGTGGGTGGCCTCATGGATAAAGTGGGGATCATGACTTTGGAAACTGGGGTTTAATTTCAGGTTCTGACAGACAGTGAAGTATTTTGGGGAAGCTGCTTTGTCTTTCTTATCTCCATTTCATATCTGTCAAGTGAGGACATGCTTCCTTTACCTGTTTTCTGTGACCTGTAAACTCATTTGTGAACACCTGCACATAAAGCAGCAGGGCCTTGATCTCTACTCTAAACTTCTCAATGTCATAGTTCAACAGTAGCTTGTGTCCCAACAGAGAATACAAACCCGAAGGGGTGAGCTGTTAAAGCAGCTGCACAACTGTCAGCTTTGCAGCTGACTGGGTTCTGATAGCTTAAGTTTTACTTCGGAGAAATAAGGTTGCTCTAACAACCTCAGTGGAAACACCTCTGCTCTGGGTACAATCAACCTGAACTCGTCTGACCTCTGGCCGGTTCTGGTCCAGGGTTGCTGCACCTCTTCCCATTTGGATGTATGCCAAGATCGTCCCTCGCTGCAGTCAAGCCGGCTGGGGCCTGCCCGGCATGTCCTGAAGGTACACCGTGCTCTCTCATTAATGTAACTGAAGATTACTCTTTCCCACAGGTCTCCCTCAGCCTTTGCTGGAGCTTTATGACTCTCCTGTTTACAAAACAGTCTTAGAAAGGATGCAGGGCTTCTTTTGTACCCTCTACGACAACTGGTAAGAGCACTGGGTTTCTCACACGCAGTCCAACATTGCACAGCTGGGACAGGAGGCTGTTTCTGGGTCCTGATCTCTCTTAGAGTTACACTTTTGATGCAAACTGTATCCTGTGATATCCAAGTACAAGCTGCAGTGGTGCACTGTACAGCATGGTTGTCATCTACTGCTTACATATGGAACAGTCTCTGGAAAAAATGCCTCAAAATGTGGATCTGCTTTTAGCTCTTCCTGCAGTTAGGTAGTTGGATTGGAACACTTAGCTAGTATCCTGATACAGTTTGTCTCTTCTGCCACTTTTAATTACTTGTTGGGATACATCAGCACTTCAAAGTACCTTGTGGTGCTTCAGTGCTTAATTCATTGTTCCTCTGCCGGTATCCCAGGAAAAAAAGAGATACAGTGCTAAAATTCCTCTATGGTATTTGTTTAGGAACATGGCAATAGTCTAATCTCAAGATGATAGTACTTGTAGCCTTTGTAGCCTTTGTGGGCCAGAGACATGGTACCTGTTGTCTAGCAGACTTGCAACTAACTTCCTTTTTGTTGAAGTTTTCACATCCTGGGAAATGCAGGCCCCTCCATGCAACAGGATTTCTACACCGTTGAAGGTCTCGCCACCCAGCTCCTTAGCTCTGCTTTCAACAACCTCAACAACATTCCTGATTACAGACTGCGTCCCATGCTCCGTATCCTTTCATCCCTGTCTCAGGCCAGCTAGGGAGGCTTTGAACATGTAAACTGACAACCTGCACTGTTTTCCATATGGCTGAGACAGAGAAGGGTGACTGAGGAGGTAAACAAACAGGGATACGCCTGGTATGGATGAGGTGTGAGCCCAGGAGGGCATGAGCAAAAGCAGCAGTGCATGGGGTCAGAAACAATAAATTCAGTGTTTGTGTGGTTCTGGAGGCACCATGAGAGGTGGGTAGTGCCTTCTGGGGGGGGTGGGGCAAAGGAGCTTGGATAGTGAGGAGCTTGGCAGTAAGGTGTGCTTGTGTGGGAGACTATGTCGGTTTCCCAGCCCACTTTCCAGAGCTTTCTCACAGCAAGGAAATGTGTCCTAATCACCCTCGGCTTTCTCAACTGAACTCTCAGGGAAAGTTGCTGAATACCTCATGTTCTTGCTGTATAGAGATGCCACTTGTTAATTCACAGCTGCAAGAAGATGGGCTTCAAGGTGATTTTCCCTTGGCCTCCCAGTGGAATGGGCTCATTGGGCAGTGTGCTAAAGGCTTCCCTAGCAACTGGCCTTATGAACGGGGTCTCTCCTTAACTGGTCTGTGCAGGTGTGTTTGTGAAGCCCTTGGTACTCTCCTGCCCTTCAGAATACTATGAAACCCTTGTCTGCCCCATACTGGGACCACTCTTTACTTATCTGCACATGGTAAGAAAACAGCTTGTTTGATGCCTGTTCCTTGACAGCTCAGACTCCCTGTAAGCAGCTGACAGCAACGTGTGAGAATGTCTGTCTCCACGGAACCAGAGGAGACAAGGACAGAGCCTTGATGCTTAATGATTTTGATGATGTTTGGGGGGAGCTTTTGAGGTGTGTTGAACTCTGGCTGTTGTACAGCACCCCTTGCTGTGAATTCAAACTCATGGACATTAACTCCTCAACCTGCAACCCTGAGAATTTCCGTGGATTTTTTTTTTTTGCCTGGGTCCTCCCATTTTCCTGAGAGCTCATTCACATTCTCCTGCAGCTGGCACAGTTGGTAGCAGTTCTTCTACCATTCAGAATGGGTCTTAGCATGAGAGCTGTGTTTAAAGCTCTTGTGCTTTTGTCAGCAGCTATTGCTCGGTCTCTTTGCATTGTGTCCAGCATGGCTTCTTAAGAAGGTATTGGATCTTTCCTTTTGTCTTGAACAGAGGTTGTCCCAGAAATGGCAGGTGATCAGTCAGCGAACCATGCTCTGGTAAGCTTCCACCCTTTGGTACAAACAGGAAAATGGGGATAGGGATGGAGGTTTAGTCTTTTTTGTGGCCCCTTGCCCAGGAACAGCCCTGCCAGCAGAGGGCTGGAAAACACTGTGGTGATTCATTCCCTATGCTTAGGCAAAGGGGATACTTTAAGGCATTGGCTCCCTTCAAACTAAATTTTTTTCTCCTCAGTGAGGATGATGCTGCAGATGAGAACCCTGAGTCTCAGGAAATGCTTGAGGAACAGCTGGTCAGGCTGCTGACCCGAGAAGTCATGGATCTTGTCAGTAAGTGGAATCAAGCTAGATGCCCTGGGATATTTGGGAAGTTTTCCTTGGAGAGGACAACAGTCCCAGTGTGCAGGAAAATTTAGCTATAATGGTTGGTAGTATTTAACAGTGCACAGAAGCTGTGTGTGAGACAGCCCTGCCAAAATCTTAGCTAAAACCTCACACAAGAGAATGAAAAACCTTCAGAAGAGAGTTTCTTTTGTTTTGTTAGCCTTTACAGTTCCGTGGTTTTGGCACTGTCCCTGTAGGAGTCTGTCCTATGGAATCTGGAATCCTTTTGTGCCCTGGAACCACCGAGTATGGGACATGGATTTGTGGACAACCCAAGTGTAGAGCAGTTTTGTTGC
Organism: Acropternis orthonyx; assembly: GCA_035583155.1. Taxonomy (NCBI): domain Eukaryota; kingdom Metazoa; phylum Chordata; class Aves; order Passeriformes; family Rhinocryptidae; genus Acropternis; species Acropternis orthonyx. The sequence goes on from JAWWEU010000111.1 coordinate 33,117,778, forward strand.
TGGCAATTGCTGTGTCTCTAGCCAGATAGAGGGAATAGTCACTCCCCCAAATCAGTCTCCCTTCTTTGTTTTCCCTTTCTCCAACATTGTTTTTATGTCAGCATGGCTTTGAGCAGAGAAACTGGGAAAATAGATTTCACATAGAGATCCTCAGTCTTCTGTCTTCTTTCTTGATTGGCCTTTTTGCCTTAAAATGGTGTTCTTCTCAGGTTATTGACTTCAAATGTTTTTGCATGTTCCAGTAGTTCCACCAGGGGAAGGTGCTGTGGGTGGGGTGTTACAGCCTTCCAGGGAGTGTAGTATTTGGCTTTTATACTGGGCTTTCTGATTCTTCAGATCCTGTGTAACAGCTGGGGGAGTTTGAAGCAGCTGTGAATCCATCAGAGTCTGTAGGATAATCTCTGCATGTTCTGCAGTAGCATGTTCCCTTTTCTGCTCCTCTGACCTGCAGTTGTTTTTGCAGCCGTTTGCTGTGTTTCTAAGAAAAATGTTGAACATAACACTACTGCTGCTGTAGATGGAGACGGTGAGTAACTGCCTACCTTTGCTTTTCCTGCCCTTGGTGTACACAAGCACTTTTTCCTGTTTCTTGAGGGAGAGGCTTGCCTGTTGATGGAAGTTCTGTGGGGGGGTTATAGGTTTGATAAGAAGCCTTCAGCTCTGTCCTGCCCAGTGTTTCTGGGGGCTACAGAAAAACCCAGTTTAGCCTAGAAACAAATGTGCTATAGGGTTCACAGGTGGCATGTTGGAGCAGCTGACTCTTAAAGTTCTGAGAAGGGCTGAGGAGAAGAGGGGGATGTGCAGTCTTCCCAAGAGCTGAAGGGCACCCTTCCTGTCTCACAAAGGGTGGGTGCTTTTTGCTTGAAAAGAGATGTTCTGGGCAAGTTTTGCCAGCATTGTGGTTCTGTGTGCTGTCTCCTGACTTCCACCTTAGGTCTTGCAGCCTCCCTCAGTCCACGGGAGGCCAGGTTCACTGTGCTGCCTTTGCTTTTCTCCGCAGATGATGAGGCGATGGCCACAGAGGTGACCCCCCCAGCCAGTGCAGAGCTCACTGAGCTTGGCAAGTGTCTGATGAAGCAAGAGGTAAGAGCACGTGGTCTGACTTCCACCATGCTTTCTCTGTACTCTGTCATGCCTGTCTGTTGTGCAGCCAGGCATTGCTGCAGAGATCTAGGCTGCTGGAGCATTCGCCAGTGTGCAAATCATCTCTTGGGAACATGCATGGTTTTTAAGGGCCTTGTAGAAGCCACAAAGCCAATGAGGGTTGGGATCCAGTATAACATACAGCTAGAGTTTCAGTCCTTCTGGGGAAGGGGCCCTGGGCATTCAGCCTCCAGGGTGCTCCCTGGTTCTGCCTTTATCCTGGGCTCATCTTCATGAGGAAGAACTTCATCCAGAAGTGGGTTTTTTTCTTTCTTTTTTTTTTTTTTTCCTATAAAATCTGCCCAAGCTGGTTCAGAAGCCACAGTGTTAACATCACCCACTGTGCAGAGTACCTTCATCCTAATGCCTCTGTACTCCTCTGCTGTGGAAGCCTCAGAAGCTCTTGAAGAAGCTATTGCAGTGACATAAGAGTAGCAGCTGATGGGAGTCCATGAGTGCTTTGGGGCCTTTCCCGGGGAGATGAAGGGAGCAGGTTTGTTTGACATCGGTCCCTCATGGTTATGATGGTGCACACAACAACACACAAGTTTCACCACCCAGGCCCCCAGAGAAACACACCCCAAAGAGAGGGAAAGAGCAACCCAAACAAAACAAAGGCCTTTAGGTGCCTTTGAGCACCTTGAGCTGGAGCAACAGCAGGATGCAGGATTCTCAGAAGGTAGCACTTACAAATTCTTGCAGGGTGTCTGGATTGCTTCTTGGCTCTCTTCAGGTTTGAACACTGGAAGTGGGAAATAGTTCCTCTGACTGGTCCTCTCTGGCTCTTTTTCAGGATGTTTGCACTGCAGTGCTGATCACTGCCTACACATCCCTTTCCTGGAAGGACACCTTGTCCTGCCAAAGAACCACAACACAGCTTTGCTGGCCATTGCTCAAACAGGTACCTCTTGGGAGGAAGAAGGGGTTAGTTCTGGCAGGGTTGGGAGAGGGAGCTCTGCATGTTGTGAGAAGCATGACTACTTCACCCCTGGGCACCTTCTTCCTTAGGAAGACCAAGGTGTTGCAGAAATGTAGTCATGTATTGGTTGGTATCTTGCTTCAGTGCTGACAGTGCCTCTTCCCCAGGTGCTTCCAGGAAACCTCCTGCCTGATGCTGTGTCCTGGTTTTTCACAAGTGTGCTGAGGGGCTTACAGGTACATGGGCAGCATGATGGCTGCATGGCAGCCCTTGTCCACCTGGCTTTCCAGATCTACGAGGCCTTGGTGAGAAATTCTGTCCTTTATCCAAATGTGAGGTTGGCTGGGGAATGGTGGAAAACTAATCCCATGCCTGCTTGGGTAGGGGCAGAGGAGCTAATGGCCCCCCAAGGAGGGCAGGGCTGCTTGACTGGCAGAGCTGTGTTAATTGTACTTCTGCCTGCAGCGCCCTCGCTATGCTGAGCTGAAGGCAGTGATGGAGCAGATCCCAGATATCCAGCTGGACTCTTTGGAGCAATTTGATTCAAAGCTTCTCAACCCAACACTGCAGAAGGTGGCAGACAAGCGCCGGAAGGATCACTTCAAGCGCCTCATCACAGGTTGCATTGGGGTAGGTGATGTCCTGGAGGAAAATTAACCTGTTTCATTTCACCTGTATGCTGCAGAAGTGACGGAGTGGCCTGCCTCTCACCAACCACCCCCTTTCCCAGCCAGGAGGCCATTGCAGCATGTTCTTAGTGTTTGTTCTGTCTCTCTTCAACCTGGAGGTACAGCGGGCATGCACAGACTGAGCAGCCCCTCTAGCAATGGCCGTTCACCGAGAGGCAATGGGTACCTTGCACAAGGGTGCCCAAGGGAACAGGGTCATGAAATGTTTGAATGAGGCTCCTGGGTCATTGCAGGGCTTTTGTGAGGATGGTGGTGTCAGAGTTTTTGGCATTGGGTTAGAAGCTGGGGAGCTGGTATGCTCGTGGTTACCTCAGTGCCCTGGCACTTGGGGAAGGCCAGGCCTAAGACTCCACAAAATGCAAGCACAGGGTCTGGACCTAAGGGTTGTTCAGAACCTGGGGTCTGCCTCTCATCTGCAAGCAAGCTGCCCTGGAGCTGAGTGGTGGTATGAAGACAGTAGTGACTGATGCCTGTCTGTCTGTCCTCTGCAGAAGCCCATCGGGGAGCAGTTCCGCAAGGAGGTTCATATCCGGAACCTTCCATCTCTCTTCAAAAAGGTGAAGCCATCACTGGAGACAGATGTGCTAGAAAATGAGGATGGAGAGGGCTTCAACGTACTCTTTGAACCCTGAGCCTGGGATGCTGCAGCCATCTCCTCCCCTACCTTATATTTTGTCTCTCCTAGTAAGCACATTAGATTCTCCTTGTCACACCTCCACAAGCATTCGTCTGAATAAAGCCCCTTATGGGTGCTGTCCCCGTTCTCCCTACACTGGGGTGGGGCCTGCAGTGGCATTTGAACCAGTCTGTTAAGCTTTCCCCTTGATTCTTTCCCCTCCATTGGATGAGCATCTTTAGACCTCTGCTTCTCTGCAAGGTGGGAGCTGAGCCTATAGACTCCATTAGGTAAAGCCTGGTCATCTTGTAGCCTTGGGTCACTCTTGCTCCACCTCTTCATCCCTTGGGGTTTAGGATTAATGCAAAAGGCAGAGTAGTGTGCCACGTGTAAAGGGGCTACCCTAATCTTCCTCTGGGTGCTAGTAGCCAGGCTTTGTAGGGAACACATCAGACACTCCTGTCATGCTTAGCACTTGTCCCCAGTGGACTGGTATTCTGATGAATCAGTTTCCCTCCAGGATGCTGAGCCTTGGGCTGAGGGCTGTGTGCCAGGAGGCCTAGCAATGCTCTAGGATCTCCCGTGAGATCAGCCTTTCTAAGGTGCAACTGCTCTCTAGAAAGAGGCAGACACTGTCATACACATATGTATACATATATATGTATAGATACGATCATACAGCTTGTTCTACCCAGAGCCAAATGGAAGGCTTTTACTTTGTGCCGGCCTTTCTTGGACAACTCTCAGGGGGAGCAGGACAAATATTTTTTTTATTATTTTTATTTCACTTAAACCATGCCCTGTAGACTAGAACTTGGCCAGTGCAGGGTACACAAAATCTGGACCAATACCTGAAGCACCTGCAAACCAAAAGGGATCTCCTTGCCCTGTTGCAGCAGAGGTGACAGTAGCCCCTGTTTTGACCCAGTCTGGTACTTCTTGGAGAATTTCACGGTGGGGCAGAAGGGGTGGGATTTATACTGCAGTTCACAGCGGGGAGTCACGTCAGAAACTGGGTTTTAAATGAGGTGGGACTCTGTGAAGCCACTCCAGTCTGCAGAGCTGGTTCTTATATGACGAATAGTTCACACAGTCTATCCTAGTGTTAGCACAGGAGCTGGGAGGGTCTGTCCAGAACTACCTGGCAGTTTTGCCATCCAGGAGACACAACAAGTAATAAACTATGGTAGGCACAGAAGTGGTGTCTCAAAATGGACAGACTGGACAAAAAAGCTGGCGTTGGGAGGCGTGGGAGTGCAGATAGGAAGAGCAGGCCTTGGGAATCCACTCACCCTCCTGCCTCTGCTGTTCCACCAGCACCCTCCAACTTTCCTCCTGGCCTCACACTTTAACCTCTGGGCTAACATGGCTTCTGGCTCTAGCAAAGGCTGGGTGTATTTATTGTGTTGTGATATTTTTAACATTCTGTGACTTCATGCTAGACACAAGGGAGTTTTTTAAAATGGATTTTAAACCTTTTTTGTAGGAATGTTTAAATCCGAAGCTGTCTCTGAACTGGTTGTGTTACACCTCTGAATGTCAGTAAAGCTATTCCAGTTTCATATACGCAGTGTCATGTTTCATTGTTATCCTTTTATCTGTTTCAGTAAGATCTGAGGTGTCTGGTCTGCCCAGGCTGCCTGCCTCAGTATTGGCCAGCACTCCTTATTGCAGCTACCAAACAGGGGGCACCTTTGCTGGTAGTCAACATACATTATCAGGGAGGGTATGAACCATTCCAGACTACGTAGTTAAATTAGAAGGTGAGGGGAAAGTCGAATTTTAAAGTACTGATGTGTCACTTACAACTAGTTTATTCTAGTTCCCAGTTTGCAGTTTATGGGGTATATGTTGCCAAAGCAAAATCCTTGGGCTATTTCAGGGTGTGTTCCATAAGCAGTTATGGGAAATACGTGAAGCAATAGCACAGAGAGGTGTGCATATGCTACTGAAGTAGCCTGCGAGCCCAACCCTAGCTATTGCTGGGAAGGGCAGCATATTGTGATATATATATGTGTGTGTGTATGTATAAATATTGGTATATTGTGTATGTATCTATGTGCATATATTTGTGTATATGTACATATATATATATATATATCCATAGCAATAACTTGTGATACACAGACCCAGTATGTGCATGGGTCTGCAACAGTACAGTGACATGGGACAGGCTGGGATTGGAGCTGGGATGCCAAGTGTACCTAACACCTGTAATGTTGTTTACAGTTTAAGTAATTATATCCCAGTGAAATAAGTAGAGAAAAAACACCATTTGCTATACTGAATTCTGCCATTATAGTGTGGATTGACTTAAGTAACTGGAACACATCAGTACTCCCAGACATTTTCTGAAATTCCAGTCCCTTCATAAGCTTGTCAAGAGACTCAGAAGCAGAGATCTATCTGGTGCTGAGTGACACCAGTGGTCACCACTGAGACTATTGTGCCAGTCCTCCCAGGGTGGAGAGGTGTTGGACTGTCACTTGCCCTCTACCATCCAGTTCTGCTTTGAGGTCAGGCCAAAGTGCAGTCACTGAATTGGTGAAGAGAGTAGACAAATCTAACACCTGGGATTAAATGCCTTTCCTTGAGATACCTGAGAAGGGATAGCCAATCCTCACAGAGCGTGTTTTTAAATCCCGCCTTTGTGCAGAGAAGCCCAGTGCTGTATTGAAGAATCACAGACTCTTTTGGCTGGAAAGGACTGTCAAGAATCATCTAGTGCAACCCTCCTGCCCTGGACAGGGACACACTGCAGTAGACCAGATTGCCTCATCCAACCTGTCCTTGAACACTTCCTAGGATGAGGTATCCAGAACTTTGAACAACCTGTTTGACAACCTACCCTCATTGTAAAAAGTGTCCTATGTTCAATCTAAGTCCAGCCTCTGCCAGTTCAAAACCATTGCCCCTTAACCTGTCACTACAGGCCCTGGTAAAAAGTCTTCACAACCCCTTTTATCTGTTGAAAGGCCAGAATAAGGTCTCCCTGAAACTTTGTTCTCTGGGCTGAACAAGCCCAACCCTCTCAGTTTCTTCACAGGAGAGGTTCTCCAGCCCTCTGACAGCACAGCTTTTTCTGTACCATATTAACTATCCTGAAGCTGGTCTGAGACACCTGCAAAATAGCCCTGCATCAATACCCGTTTGTTAAATCTCACTGACCTCTATAAAGTGCTTTACCCTACTGCCATATCAGGCCTCTTTACATACTGCATACAATCTAAAATAAATGCTATTATTCATCTTTAGACCTGCTGTCACTTTCTCCATGGATTATGGTTTCGCAATTGTGAATGGCACAGAAGAAGACAGGTTTAAAGAAAAGCCTTTATTTCAACACATCTCCTCACTGAGGCTCACTACCAACAGAAAACAAATCCAAAGAGATGGTCCTAGGACTCTTAGCAAGCCCTGTATCGAGCCTCCTGCCTATGGAAGAGGAATCACCCCTACAGGCAGGTGCAGAAGTCCAGAACAGCAGTGCAGGGATATGCTTCCCAGCTACAGCCTGGTCACTCCATAGGCACAGAGTCCAGCTCATTCAGGAAACGCTGACACTTTCCCATCAGGATCTTGATGGCTTCACTCACCAGCACATCTGGAGGCAAGATACCCGTCGACTCCACTGAAACTGCACAGAGACACAGGGTCAGCACAGCCACGAGGCAGCTTCAGACTGCACCTGGCTCCGCATTTCTGTTCCTCGCCTTCCCTTACACCACACTTGTGACAAGCCAGATCTTCACAGCCAAACAGGTTACATTTGCCAGCAGGAACCACAAACACATTCAATTCCAAAGCAGCACCAAATTACCGACTGGAATATGAATGTATGAATGCTGATGGGGGGCTTGGGGGAGACAGGGACCCAGCCATACATGCTGGCCCCTCTCTGTTTACACAAACCAGGCAGGGCTCTGTGGGGAACGTGACACTTACAGATGTAATGGTTTCGTACTCTTGCCAGGCGCACAAGGTTTTTCAGACCCTCATGACGGAAAACTTCTCTGCTGAATGAGTCCAACCGTGCATTGGCTACTCTTGCCACCTTTTTTCCTAAAGGGAAAAAGATGAAATGAGATTGGCAAATTGCAGCAAATGGGTGCCCTGTGGTCACCGCAAGTGCTTACCCCTCAAACAAACACTCCCTCATCAGCAAAGGCAGGGAAGCCACCAATAGAAAGAATTAGCATATACCCAACATGAAACTCCAACCGGGCAGAACTAACCCAAACACAGAGCCTGCACATACCCCAGGAAAGGACAGAAGAAATCTCCACACTCAGCTACTGGAAGAAGCAAGCTCACTACCCAGCCTTACCACTGAACAGCACTGGAAGTTGAAGGCAGCAGCTGCAGAGCTCTGCAGACAGGTATCCAATGCCTTAGTGTTTCAGGGAGATCCCAGTTCATCACCCAACACATCTGCATGTGGCAGTCACTCATCCATAAAACCAGGCTCAGAAGAGCATGACCCACTGCTGACCAGCAAGGCAACACCACAACATGGTTCTGTCTCTACAAAGTTTGGCTCCAATCTCGAATCAGCCTGTACTAAGGTTTGTGTAAGGAATGAAGCACTTAGAGCAGGAAAAAGGTACCCTTGATATTCTGGATCTCAATGACTCCAGGGGAAAAGCACTTCTGCAATGTCTCAGCTGCCTCATCCTCAATAGGCTTCAGGAGAGTAATGTCAGGAAGCAGTCGATAACTGGCTGTGGCCACAGGAGAAAACTTGGCATGATCTTTACCTGCATGGAGTTAAGAGTCAAGGATGAGAGCAGGCTTCAGGGAACAAGAGTGGAATGATTCCAGAGCCTAAAGTTCCAGGGAAAAAGACAGTTCTCTACCTTTCCCCTTCACACAGCAGTGCCCCAGTCCAAGCACTCACATTCCTCCTGCTGCCCCAGGACTCACAACTCACCTATACCCTTGACACAGTGCATAAGCACATCTATTTCCTGCCCAGGTCGCAGCAATGCAATGAGGATGTCATCATGAACAGGTCGGAAGTCAGCATCTGGAAAAAGGTCTGTCTGATTCCCCAGGGGCACCCATGTCATATGTTTACTGTAGACTGCAAAGAGAAGCCACAAATATCAGCCAGCTGCTGTCTCAAAGCAGGTCACTGATCTGTACAGGACAAAAAGCAAGTTTAGCAGAATAGAATCAGCTCCCTCCCTGTGCACACACAGGATTGAGAGAACAGCCCAAATCCTGTCTTCCAAGACCAAAACAAAAGAAGAAAATAGCACCTGTTTTTAGAAGAGATCTCACCTTTGTGATTGAAATATAGTTCATCAGGATCAGATGATTCCTTGGCTGCATGAGGGTTTCGGCTGCATTTTATTTTCAGCTGAAACTGCAGAGTGTCAATTTCTGTGCCTTCTTGATCTCCTGGGAAGGGAAGAACCCCATGAGCCTCTATGAGATCACACTTCTGCTCAGTTTACATGACCCTGATTTCCTGCTTTGAGGGAAACTTTCAAAATTTCTATTCAATCCAAGACTCTCACCTTGGTTTCTATACTCGAAGAGCCGAGGGTCAGCTCGGATAGGGATGAGGCCCAACCGATGAGCCAGAATTTCATCCTGCACAATGGATGTGTTGTTGTACACAAAGACCTTCTCTACAGCCATTGTTGGCACCTCAGGGAGACAAGAGATCGAGTCAGAATAAGACAATAGTTGAACTACATGCCAACAGATTATCCAACCAGAGTGTCCCTCCTCTTCCACAAATAACTGCCGTGCAGACTATTTTCAGAGGTGTTTCTGCCAAACCAGAGTACCCAATATACCCTTGCACCCCATACACCCCCTTTCCCATTTTTTTTAAAACAATCAATCACAAGAGTTGAAGGGCAGGAGAAAGAACTTTGAGGCAACCTTAACGTTTTAGTACTTGGCAGCATTATGTGGCTTCTGTTTGGTTTGCAACACAGCTGCATCCGGGAAAAGGCTGACCTGTAGGCACTGCCAGCACCCCTAACGCAGCAGGCGGTACTGCCCGTGCTGCTAAGGTCGAAACTCTCCCTGGGCTCGGTGTGCCAAATGAAGGTGTGCTTCTCTTCCAAACCATGCGGCTGTCCGCAAGGGCGGACCCGGGACTGGCCCTTCCCCGCTCCGCACCACGGGAGTCTCGGGCCGGCACCCCCGAGAGCAACGGTACCTCAGCGAGCAGGATGCGGCGAAACGCGTTGGCGATGGCGGCGTCGATGCCCACCATGTCGAACTCCAGCGAGTCCCCCTCCTCACGGATCACATCCACGCGGAACGCCTGCGGGAGCCGCGCACCGCGGGTCACACGGGCTGCGGGGCCCGCACCCCCCGCACACCCCCCCGGGGCCCGCATCACCCCGCACCCCCACCGGGGCCCACACCCCGGCGCAGCTCGCCCACCGCCTCGAAGCGCCGCTGGTCCCAGGCATCCTCGTAGCCGGGGTAGTTGCCGGGGAAGTCTGTGGTGTGTGCCTGCGGGCAGAGGGCAGGGGCGGGTCCGTGAGGCGGTGCGGGCTCGGGGCGCCCCCCGCCCGGCCCCGCCGCGCCCCCTCACATTGCGGACGCCGAACTCGCCCAGCACCACGCGGTCCCGCATCTCGTCCGCGCCCCGGCGCGCCGCCATGGGGCTGCGGCTGGGGCTGGGACTGGGGATAGGGGCGGCACCGGGGGCGGCACCGGGAGCTGCCGCCGTCACATCCGCCCCGCCCTGCCGGGACGGGCACCATGGCCGCGGCTGGGCCGGCGGGCGGCAGCAGGAGCGGCCCCCCCCCGGCTGAGTGGGGCGGCTTCGAGGACAACATGCAGGTGGGGCCGGGCCGGGCCAGGGGGCGGCGGGGGGCAGCGGGAGCGGGCGCTGAGGCTGTGTCTGCCTGCCCCGGAGCAGGGCGGCGGCTCCGCCGTCATCGACATGGAGAACATGGACGACACGTCAGGCTCCAGCTTCGAGGACATGGGGGAGATGCACCAGCGCATGAAGGAGGAGGAGGAGGAGGAGGAGGAGGCGGAGGGCGAGGCGGGCGCCGGCGAGGAGGAGGACGGGGAGTTCCTGGGCATGAAGGGGCTGCGGGGGCAGTTGGGCCGGCAGGTCGCTGACCAGGTGAGTGAGGGGCCGGCCCCGGGCACGCGCCGGGCACCCCCCCGGCCCGCCGCTGCCCGCCCCCTTTTCCCCGCCCCCTTCTCCCCGCAGATGTGGCAGGTGGGCAAGAGACAAGCCTCCAGGGCCTTCAGCCTCTATGCCAACATCGACATCCTCCGGCCCTACTTCGATGTGGAGCCCGTCCAAGTGCGAGCCAGGTGGGCCGGGCCCGGCGGGTCAGGAGGTGGGCTGTCTCCCCCCGGCGAGAGTGGGCTGTCAGCCCTGCGGGAAGGGTTGCGTGTGGGGAAACACTGTGTGCAATGAGGTCCCCTGTCAGCCAGCATTGCTGCCTGGGGCGGGAGAAGGGGCACTGGGGCATCCTCAGCCGTTTCACACTTGGCTGCGTTGTGTGACTTTCCGTGGGTTTGCAACGCAGCTGTGTCCAAGAGGGCAAAGTTTTGTGAGCCTTTGTGAGAAGCTGCCTTTCCTTCCTGCTCTTCTATCAAGGATCTCTCATCCCTGCGTGGATCCCTAAACGTTTTCATTGAATGTGTCTCCCCAGCCCCCAGCAAAGTTAACCTGCTGACAGTAAGGTTTTTCTTCTTTAGTGACCTTGTGGGACCCTTTAGAAAGAATCTTGTCCCCCAAGGCCTGTGAACACAGCAGCAAATAGCGATGATGAGTATATGGAATATTTTACTTGTGAAGCATTTTGTTAACCATCCTATTGTCCTTCCTGCACCTGTTGTCATTACCTGCTTTCCTGGGATGCAGACTGCTAGAGTCCATGATTCCTGTGAAGATGATTAATTTCCCACAGGTGAGTTCCCTTATGCTGAATCAGACTCCAGGGCCAAGTGACTGTCCCACCTTGTAAAACTGAAGTAGTCCATGTTATTAATGACCTCAGTTTGTTAGGTGTTCATCTCCCTGAAAATGTCGGTGACCCCTTTCTTGTGGTTGTTCCAAACCTCAGTGTACTCTCACCTAAGCTCAGACGGTAACCTGGGTGATAAACTTCATCCCAGACACTTCTCACACGGCTTGTGGTGGGGGCCCTGGTATTCGGGAGCACTAACCAAACCTTCCCTGCTCTGTCTCCTCCTGTAGAAGATTGCAGGTGAGCTGTATGGACCCCTCATGCTGGTTTTCACACTGGTGGCCATTCTTTTGCACGGAATGAAGACCTCGGACACCATCATTGTACGTCGGGTCTTGGTGATAAGTTGTGGTTTGACTGGGCTCTGGATTGCTGTAATTACATTAGAAATGGAGAAGAAACCTTTTCCATAACTGAACAGTCATCTTGCTGAAAAGCAGGTGGATTTGAGGAAGAACCTCTTGGTTTGGGGGTATGAGGAAGGACGCACCAGAAAGATTTGACACTGTGCTGCTGGAAGAGCTCGTGTGTAGGTCACGTGGCCCCGTGAACACAGCTAGCCAGCTATTTGATAATGCCTGAAAAGGTTCTGGGACTCTAAGGCGAAGTTTGTGTGCTGACACATCACTTCTTTGAGTTCTCATCCTGATGCTCTCTCCACAGAGGGAAGGCACCCTGATGGGCACGGCCATTGGCACCTGCTTTGGTTACTGGTTGGGTGTCTCCTCTTTCATGTATTTCCTGGCATATCTGTGCAATGCCCAAATCACCATGGTGCAGATGCTGTCACTGTTGGTAGGTATAGGGGAAGCTGCCTTGAGGTGCACATTACCTGCATGTTGTTGCAGCACAAGCTTTTTCCAAAGAACAGGGAAAGTCCATGTAAATCGCTGATCCCAAGTAACTGCATTTGGACAGCCTAGAATTCCAGGATGCTCTTTAGACCTGCCCCATTCCAGGCACAGCAATAGTGCAAGGAGGCAGTTCCTTCATTCATCCTGCTTTGCACTTCCTGATTTTGAGATCCTGGTGAAAAAAAACCAGGAGACACCAATTTCTGTGGAATCAGAGGATCTTTCCTCTGTTTCCCAAGTTGTTTCAATCTCTGATGTGCTAGTGATTCCTTCAGACAGACTATCTGGATGTGAGATGCTGTTACAATTGTTTTCTGGTTTACTCTTTGGCATTGAATCAGTGGTTTACAAGACTTTGCCTTGGTGAAGTGTTGCAGGAATAGGTTGTTTGTGCTTTTGATCAATGGCCCTTTGTGTGGGACTGACACTTGTAACATGGACATTTTTGTTTTATCAGGGCTACGGCCTTTTTGGACACTGCATCACTCTCTTTGTCACCTATAATATCCACTTCCACTCCCTCTTCTATATATTCTGGTTGGTTGTTGGTGGACTCTCCACACTACGAATGGTAAGGGATAGGCAGCCTGGAGTCCTTCACTTCCTGGGACAAGAAAAAGGGGGGAGGTGGTGCTTGCTTTCTGTTCCTTGGGCCTGGCAGTTCGTTTCACAGCCCATCAGCCTGCTGTGAAGGACAGCCCAATGCTCCTGCATCATTTGGCCACTGGTGTATGGAAGTGCCCCTTGGATTAATATCCTAAGGCATTCTAAGAGCTGTGGGAGCTTTACTCCCTTACAGCTCTTGCTGCTGTGGACACCCAAGCCTGAGCATCCTGCACTCTTGGCAAGACTGGGCAAGGTTCACCTACACAAAAAAAAGTCAGGTTACTTTAAATTTGTTGGTGAAAACTGCAAAACAAACTCAGATTAGTGTTTTCACAGATTCTCCCTACTTGGCCCATCCTCCTGTGTGCTCCTGACTGCAGTGCCAGAGACTCAGGTAGCATCTACCTTGTCTCTGATCTCCACCTCTCTCCTAGGTTGCTGTGCTGGTGTCACGCACTGTGGGACATACCCAGCGGCTCATCCTGTGTGGGACTCTTGCTGCTCTGCATATGCTTTTCCTCCTCTATCTGCACTTTGCTTATCACAAGGTGGTAGAAGGTAAGCAAGGGAGATACGAAGACATCCTGTTAAATGTGGGGGAAGAGATGCTGCTTTTTGCTCTCCCTGAGAGAAAGGATGGGCAGTTTGGATCTGTCCTTGGGGCATCTGTGCCAGTTTCCAATTCAAGAAAGACCAGCACTAGTTATTGTTACAGGAAGCTGTTGAAGTAGGGCAGCAGGAAGACAGTGGAGTACTTACTGTGCACTGAGTTTTAGCACTTAAGGCGCAAGTTGTGAGACAGGACACTTACTTCCCCACAAGTGAAATGTAACAGCACCAACTGTTCTTGCATGCAGATGTCCAGCCCCTTCCTGAATATTGCTGAAGTCAGGTTGCTTTTCTCTGATCAGGAAACGTGTCCTAAGTATTTTTCCTTCTTTGCTTACCACCTTTTTTTGTCTTGTGCTATACAGTACAGATGGCAGAAGCTTCATCTTCCCCAGTGGGTACTGTTCACCAGGCTATGCATGTTCAGGTCCCTTTCTGTGCCTCTTTTGTTTTTTCCTAACAGTCTCAACCTCCTTTTAAAAAAAACCCACAAAAGTCTTCTCGCACCTCATTTCTAGCGAGTTTCCAGATCCCTAAATACACAACTCTGCAAGCCTCTTTATGAGCTTAGGTAGCCAGACCCATTGATGATATTTCAGATAAATCTGCATAATTAGCGGTTATAGCATAGCATTACAAGTTCTTCTAGATGTTAAGTCCTGTTCTTTCCTGGATCTATTCTTATGGTGAAGGTTCTGAGCTCTGATCTGCAATTTTTTGGCAGATGAAATAGAATTAAATATACTCCAAGCATTTTTTTTCAAGGCACTCCAAGATTAATGATCAGTCTTGAGAGGGTAATTGACAGGGACTTGAAGACACTTGGATTGGGATATGTACTTTCTGCCAAGAATGGTCTATGTTTGCATTGCAGTGATAAAAATTCCATATTGCAGCCCAGCTGCAGCTCCTGGTGTGAGCCTGAAAGCATTATCTCAGGATAAAAGCAAGCAATTGGTCTAAGAGCAGGATCTGTCCTGGGATGAAGCAGGAACAGGATTTTATCAATCTGCCTCAGCAGAGCAACATCTCTGGCAGTGGGATCCCAAGTCAAATGGCAGGGGACTGGACGTGGCACCCTCAAAGTAAAAGAATCTGTGTTCCTGTTGGGAACATACAGTTTTCCTGCCCCAAGGACAAGCTCTGGTCTGTACCCTGTGTCTCTGGATGGAGGTGTTTGCTTTTGCTTAGTCTTTGGGGCTAGATGTCTTTTCCCACTGCAAGCATTTAGCATATCCTGGGCTCTCCTAACATCAACCACTACCTGGCCAGAGAGAAAAGCAAGAAGAAATGTGCCATCTGCTACCATCTGAACCAACTCTTGCCTCTCCCCTTTTTCCTGTTCTCTGCAGGTATCCTGGACACATTGGAAGGACCGAATATGCCACCCTTTCAGAGAGTTGCCCGAGACATTCCAGTTGTTTCCAATGCTGTACTGAACACAACAGCCAAAGCCATTGCATTGACCCTGTAGTTTCACAGACTTGGACTTGCTTCCTTCACTACTTTTGGGGCTGCATAGGGTCACAGTACCCTGCTGCCTCTTAGGAACAGGACAGAACAACAAGAAGATGACTTGGTTTTGTTTTCCTGGACCTGTTCTTTGGGTTACAGTTTTGGGCAGCTGAGTGGACTCAGCTGAGGTGAGTCGCACCTCAGTGACTCAGAAGAAAGAACAACACTCTTCCCCCACCCATGTCTGGGCTGTCTTGAGTAGAGTGGTTCTGTTGCCTGCATGTTTAGCTGGGATTTCCCAGCACAGTTTGTCCCTTAGCCCTCTTTCTGCTTGTTGATGTAACTCCAGGAGTATCTGCCCTGTTCCTGTCCTGAAGAGGGAAGAATTAAATTGATGTTGGTGCTGAGTGATGTCTTATGTTCAAGCATGCTTGTCTAATGGGAGAGTGATGTTGGGCCTCTATATCTCTATCTGTCCTGTCCTAGACTCAAAGCAGGGTTCTTTGCAATTTTTTGCTCTCCTGTTTCAGATGTTTCTGTGGTATGTGGCCTGTCTTAGGCACCTTTCTGTAGTCCATGAGGCACAGGAACTTCACTTTCTCTGGAGATTTTCAGGACAGCACAATGTTTAACCACATGATCTTCCTTGTCATTGATCCCTCTCTCTTCTCTTGGTCCAAGATTCTATCTCGCCTCACCATCCGTTCTCCTGTGTACGTCAGAAATCTATCCGTCCCCATGCTTTCACAGCACCTTTTGTTCTTAATGCCCTTCTGTGCACATTACTCTGTGGGCCGTGCAGGGGCAGCATGCTGTTTGTGCATGGTCTTCTGTGGATGTTTCTCTTAAGAGGTTGGTTCAGCCCACCCTTGTGCTGCTTGCCCTCATGTCTCCCAGCCAGGGGACTGTCACTTCCTTGCACAGAGCAAGAGTGGCATCCTGCTCCCCCAGACACCCTGTGTGTACTGCCTGGCTTTTCAAGCTGACTCTAGGCCTTATTTCTGAAAGGACTCCTGGAGCCTTGAGGGTCTCTGGCACACTTTTCTCCAGTGTTTCTATTAAACAAAGGGAGAAGTAGGGGAGCATGCAATGGAAACAGAGTTGGCACATTTGTCTCCAGCATACTGACACAGGAAAGCTCCAGTAAGGATGGGGAAGCAGAGCAGCCCAGTCTAGGCTTACATGTGCTTCAGTAACTCACAACTGAGGAGTTCTGCCTTCCCTCACCGCTCTAACTTTTACTGGTCTGAGAGTGGAAAGCTGTTAGCTGATAAATGGCTTTCACCTTTTCTCTCCCTGTATTTCTGGGTTTCTAGGAGAGGAGACACCCCTCAGAGAAGCTCATCCGGAAACTCAGGCAGAAAAAAACACAAGCTGTTGCCCTTTCTTGGTGCACCCACACATTAGCTGTTCACAAGGCAGAGAGTGTGTCAGCACTGCACTCTTTGGTCTCTTGTTGATATTAATGAGAGAGGATGCAGCTGTAGTGGCATTCAGACTAGTGCCAAGGTGCAATGAAAGAGAGGAAGACAGTGCCAGCTACTGTCATCAGACTGATCATCTGCTTCAGTTAAAACACAAATGTCACTGGATGTGAGAATTTTCAGTCACAGACCTACTTTCCACTCTTTGCTCATTCCCACGTTCATAATTTGTTCCCTTAGCAGGAAGCTAACAATCACATCCATAATAGACATGTTCTCTCGCTCTCTTCTCCCCTCTCTGCCATGCTTGCCCCTCCGCCTCTTTGGGGAAGCATTTTGACTGAAGAACAGCACTCAGAGCAAGGTATTTGGAGGAACTGTTAATTATTTGGGCTAGTAGTCTCCACATGGTTTTTTGACCAGTTGAACCACTTCAAGCTCCTAGAATTTCTGTTACTTGACAAAATGGAAATGTTAGTTTGTTATGCTGCTTCTGGTATTGCCCTCTTTTATCTCTATGGGAGGTTGGTTTCTAACTCACAGTTCTTGCCCTGGCAACCTAGAATGGATGTTTCTCTTGGTGCAAACTTTGGAAGCACAGGCAGCAGGGAAGGAAAAGAAACAGAGACAATTGTCACTAGAGTAAGTCCAGCTGAGAAGAAAAATAATTCTGCACCAAAGTCTATCACTGCTGATCTACAGAGACAGTCTGAGAACAGCTGTGCTCCCCTCCTACACCGAGCCATTTAACTGAACCAGGGGCTGAGGCTGTGCCCTGTGTTTTCACTCAAAGCACAGAAGGGAACAGCAAGCAAACTCCTCACACTTCCCCTGGGCAGCTTGTGTATCATGTCAGCTGGGGACACAACCAGGATGACAACCAACCACTCTCTTGGAACCTATGGGGCTTGCTCTGCTCCAGTTCTTCAGCCCTGATTAATTCTCTCTGCAGCAGCAGCTGGAAGCTGAACTGCTCTGTACTGCCAGAAATTCAGTACTCAACTGAGAGCCTCACCCGTGCCTTTCACTGACAGAGAAGGACACGTTTTTTCAGGGAAATGCATGCATGCTGCAGTTTCAGGGAGCATGCTGAGCACGCAGCCTTAGTAAAGTCCTTGTGGGAGGGCATCTCAGTGCTTACTCAAGTCTTCTAGTTATCAGGACAAGCCTTATAAGCCTATCATGCAAGACTATCTCTGCCTTTGTTTCCTTGCAGCAAGTCTGAAATAATCCCCCCCATCACCTCACCGTCTTGAGTGAGGGTAGCTCTGTGAACTCTTAATGGCATCAGCCACCAGGAGGCAAACAATAAATGACCTTCCCCATACCTGCTGGGTGATTGCACATGACAAGGAAGTAATATCTAGTTCTACACAAAATAGTGTTGCCAAAATCCTCTCTGCCCAGCACTTAACTAGGTTTAGGGAACCAGAGCTTTGGACTATTAGCTCCCATGCCACTTTTTCCAATGTATTTGAGCATAAAGCAAAGTGGGATGCTTGTCTCCTCAATGTGCTCTTGCTCCTGACAACAGGCAGTGAAGATGCCAGCACTAGGGCATCTTCAGCAGTGTTTCGGGGCTGCTGCTGTCAATGGAAGTGGGACAAGTCCCAGGGGCTCTTCTGAAGCACCTCTCTAATAATAGTCTGTTTAAAAAGGCATGGGTTGATTAGTGCCTGGAGGTAATTTAGAGGTGAGATTGAGTGTAGTCGTCCAGTTGACCTGTATGCAGCAGCAGCTGGGATTTCTTGGCCACGCCCTGCCAACCACTCTGAGATCCAGCCTTTGGCCCTCACTGCCTTGCAATAGTACGATTCCGTTCTCACCTGGGTCATTTGATGTGACCTTAGAGATCAGTTGCTCCTTTTCTGAAGGTCATCAGCTGTACCACAGTTGCGTGCTCGCAGCTGCTGCTCGTATCCCAGCACAGAGGAGTAGCCAGGCCAGTGGTCTGTTCTCGGTGTATCTTGCAGGAACGATATCAAGGTCATGCATCACTGTGCAATGGGGAAAGAAAAAGGGGTGTGTAGGTAGCTCTAGAGAACAGCAACAGATTACTCAAAGGGCATGGTGATGCCTACACTGCAAGTTAGATGCTGCAGCCAAAGTCTAAAAGCTGACATCTGAGTCCAGTGTCCTATCTGCTTCTCTCCTTGCTTTGTTCAGGACCTAACTGCACTCTTAGCTCAGGTGAGCTGCTCCTCCATTTCAATGGAGGAGAACTGGTTCACATGCCCCTCCACATCCTGTTTTTCCCTTCACTTTCCATTCCCTCTCCCTCACCCTGACCTGCAAACCAAGCAGAAGAACCTGGGTTTGTCCCATTGTTATCCACTGGGATGGAATTCACTTGAGCACTGCTATATGCAGCAGCCAGATTAGTTACGTGCAGAAATCTGCCTACTTAGGCAGTTTAACCTAATTTCCACATCACCGGCTTCCTTTTACAGCTCAGTGGAGTTGAAAATGCAGGGGCCCTGCTTCCTATTTCTCTCCAAGTACAGGATTACCCAACGCGAGGAGAGAAGGCAACAAATCCCTTTGATCCACACCCGTGCATTAGCAGGAGGCGGGGAATGCCCCGCACACCTGAGGTCAGGCTGAGGGCACAGGCTGTGTGCTCAGGGAGCCTGTGGCCCTGCCCCAAGCACGGCTCTGCCAGCCCTGGGCCATGAGCAGCAGCTCACACCGCCCTCGCCACTGAGCCACGGGTCCAGCTTCCAGGTCTAGCGGGTTTAAGCACAAATGTCACCGAAGGCACAGAACACCGCAGTTCCTCAGTCCAAGCACCCACAGTGTGCCACGGCCCCTTCCCCGGGGAGGAGCGGGTCTGGCAGGGAGAGCCCTCTCCAAGGGGGGGCTTCTCCTACCCACCCTCCCTGCCCTCCCGCAGCCCTCGGCGCCGGGGACGGACCCCCGTCGGCCCCTCGGGGCAGCGGGCTCTGAGCGCCGTCGGGGGGGACGCCGGGGTGCGATGCCAGCCCCTCCCCGCCCACGCCGTTCCTCGGGGGGGCGGTGGGAGGGCCCGGAGCGCGGCCGGGCGGAGGCGGGGCGGCCCGGCAGGTGCGGGCGGGGCGGGGCCGGGACCGGGAGGCTGCGCGGCCGCCGCCCGGCACTGCGGTCCAGAGCGGCCCCGCCGATGGCTCCCCCGGGTGCCGCAGCCCCGTTGGGCGGAGCGGGACGGCCCGGCCGACGGTGAGGGCAGCGCGGGGCCGCCCCCGGGGCTGCGGTGGGCCGGGCCGGCTCTGCCCGGCAGCGACGGCGGCGCCCGCCCCAGCCCGCAGCGCGCAGCTCGCCCCCGGCGCCCGGCCCCGGCAGCGGCGGCTCCCCGAGCCGGGGGAAGATGCTGCCGGGGTCCATCCAGATCTCCGGGGAGACGCTGTCGGGCGCGGAGATCCGGGACATCTGCGAGAGCCTGCGGGAGAACTCGGTACGGCTGCTGTCGTTGCGGGGCTGCCAGCTCTCCGAGCGGGACTTCGGGCACGTCTGCCGCGGGGTGGCCGAGTCGCGCTCCCTCGCACAGCTCAACCTCAACCTCGGCATCGTCTCCAACATCAACCGCGTCAAGCAGCTGGCAGAGGCCCTGAAGACGAACCGCTCCGTCCAGTCCCTCTTGTGAGTACAGCGGGGCGGCTCTTTCGGCGGGCTTGCAGCTCCCGCACAGCCCCTGGGTTTGAGTCTCGCTGGAGGGAAAATGCCCCTGGCGCTGTGGAGGATAAGCCCCTGCCCGTCACCTGGCTTGGGAGGGAGCCACCCCTGCCCCCGCCGGCTGGGCATGGCCCTGGCTTTCAGTGCCGGCCCTGCAGGCTGACAGCCCGGCGGTGGGGCTGCCCCTGCCGGGCTGGCATTCCCTGCATCCCCCGGCCCGGCCGGGACAGGAGGGCCACTGTAGCGGCCAGCTGATCCTCGCAGCAGGGGCTTCCCAGCACTTTTTGCCCGCTTGGGGTTAGTATTTGTCATCCACCTCATTTCGTCTGCTTCTCCCTCCCCGTCAGGTTAGTCAGCCCCCGGGAAGAAGGCTCCGTAGTAATTTTCCCTTTTACCTGCACAGCCTCCATGGGAGTCCCCTGACAGATGCAGGCTTGGCCCTCCTCAACCCTGCTCTCTCCATCCACCCCTCGCTGGTGGCTCTGGATCTAGGAGACTGCATGCTGGGTGATGAAGGCATCAACCTTATCTGTGGGCTCCTGCCGCCTGATGGGGCCAAGTCCGGTAAGCACCGGGGGCTGTGGGCTGCACAATGACCGGTGGAGCTTTCCCCAAGAGCAGATGCATGCGGCAGTAAATCCTCAGCCCTGAAGGAGGCAGGCTCTATAGTTTGCGTGGGCTGGGGAATTTCTCTCCCCCAACTTAAGTTAAGCAGAAAAGCCAGGCAATAAAGAAGCAGTTCCCTTGGGCAGGCATGGGCTTTCTGCAATTGATCTGTCCTGCTGGCAGATTGGAGCTCAGAGACCAACAGGTTGCTTCTGGTTCATGTCAGGAGTGTTTGAAACTGGAGGAGAGGACAGCTTAGACTTTGAATTTATTATTTTGAAATTGAGTGTTGATAATGACCATAGATTGTGTGCCCCCACCTCAGCACTTGGCTTGATTGTCAATGCATGGGAATTGTCCCTGCTTGTGGGTGCACTGTGGGAGTGTGTAGTTGTATGGTCACAGCCCTAGTGCAAAGAGTCAGGTCTTTGAAGGGAATAATCTTCGGTGGTGTGAGGCCAGTGAACCAGTTAAGCTGAGAGCTGGCACTTGCTGAGGTAATACCACTCCTTTCTTCTGACTAAGTGCTTTCCACCTCTCCCCAGCACTTCCCCCTCTGTGTGCTCACAATGCCACTGATGCTGTTATCCCTGCTGGCCACCTCTTCCAGGTGCAGGCTTCAGAGCCTACTGTCCTTGTTATCCTCTCTCCAGCCTGTCAGCTCATGCCACCTTCTTCACCCAGTCACTCATCTCACATACCCCTACCTGTTTCCATTGTGTTTGCTATTTAGGGTAAGCAGGACACAGGCTGGGAGAGCAAATAAATGGGGCAGTCACAGCATGGATAAATGAAGGGTTACTGCTGAAGGCAGTGAAATATTTCACTGAACTCTGAAATATGTGATGACAGTTGTCAGAGCAAATCAAACCCTTAGGCCCCCAAACTCAGAACTGTTCTGGTGAGCTGAAATAATTTTTCTGAGACTGCTTTGGTGATCCTAAGGTTCTGGATTGGCTTCTCTCTCTTCTCCAGGCCTCAAAGAGCTAACACTGAGCGCCAACCCAGGCATCACAAGCAAAGGCTGGGGACGCCTGGCCATTGCAGTGGCTCACAGCTCACAGCTCCGTGTGCTGAACCTGGACTACAACCCTCTGGGTAAGCTGGGGGCCAGGAATAAGGAGGCGCAGAGGATGCTGCACTCCTGCCTCTCAGCATTTGTGTGACTGGCACCAGTGGGTGGCTGGAGACCAAGCTCTAGAGGCAGTAGAGCATCAGCAGTAGGATGGGGCAGCTCTTTGGTTTTTGATCCCCAGCAGCAAGTTCACCCTGCTGAGCACCTTCAGCTGTAGGGAAAGCCACCCTCACTGCTCTGCTTGTGTGAGGTGGCCACATGCCCTGCAGGGAGGTGCAGAAAGGAGATTGTGCCTTGCCCACTCCCCTGCGTTTGTAGTCACGTTTGACCCTCCGTGTCTCCCTTGTTCCTGAAGAACTGGGCACCGAAGCTGGCTTGGCAGATGCAGTATGTCCCCATGCTCCCCCCCTCATCTTCCTGGAGAAGCAGGGAGGAGGAGGAGGAGGAGGACAGCCTGGCACTCGTTGCCATAGAAACAAACTCTCTCCAGCTCTGCTGCAAGGTGGTGAGGAGGAGATTGGGCCATGCCTCCCTGAGCATCAGCAGGGCACTCCCGTCGTCACCCCGTCTGCAAACAGAGCCTCCCTTCAGTCCCTCTGTCTGACTCTTGGGCAGGAAAGGCTCCAGGGTGTTACCTGACAGCAGTCTGGGTTTTCTTGCAGGAGAAGGTGTCACAGCTGTGTGCATCTTGGCACCCAGCAGAGAATGTCAGGAGAACACAGTGGAGTCTTGTCTCTTCACCAACATTAATCTTTAATGCCCCTCATCCTGCTCTGTCCAAAAGTTTACCCCCTTTCCAGGGATACAGTCCTTCAGCTGGTGCAGAGTCCTCTGTCTGGCTCCAGCCCTCGCCTATACTGAAGTATTTACCTGTCTTCTGTGTCTGGGATGCCTTACAAGGACTGTTAAAGTCCCTTGCATCCTTGAGTAGGAAGGAGATTTGGGAAGATATGGTTCCTTAGGGAACAAAACCAATTTCACTGTGTTCCTTCGTGTTCCCCCTTACAATCAGTGACTGCTCCCATAACCACAAAATGGTGCACCTTTCCTTGTCTCTTTTCTTAGTTAACAGCTTTTTTCTCCCCAAGGAACAGATTTAGTTTGTCTGATGGCAGAAACACTCAGAGGAAGTTTCCATGACAGTCTCAGGCCCATGAGGGCATGTGGTATTACATGAAGAAAGGCAGGCACTGCTGACAGCCCTGGTTTGCTTCTCCCACAGGTGACCAGGTAGCAGGGATGCTCGCCGTCGCTGTTGCCTCCAGTCGAACCCTCGAAGTTCTGGACTTGGAGGGAACAGGACTTACCAACCAGTCAGCCCAGGTATGAGAGCCCTCAGTTACTCTCCAGCATCACTGACATCTCAGGGGCACAGGATGGGGATATCTGTAGAGGCCCTAGGACCTACATCTGCCATCACCCTTTGCCCCGAGTCCACAAGCACGCCCTTCCCTCCCGGGATTGGGAGGGAACCCTGCACCCAGGGGTGTTCTTGCTTTCCGCTGGCTGTTTTCTTGGAAGAAGTCAGGGGTTGAATTTTTCACTTAGGATCAGAGCTAAAGCTCTGTGGACACATGGGGGCCAAGGCTCATTAGCACAGGCTCTCCTCTCAGAGCCCCAGCTCCAGTAGTAACAGGAATGAGCCTGGATATTTGGCAGCAACAGAGTGTAAAGCAGTCCCCTTAGACAGAGCAGCTTGTCCCACAGAAAGATGGGAAGTCCTCAGTCTCTCATAAAGCCTGACATAGGGAGGTCAAGGCCAAGGGAAGGTAGAGGTAAGAAGAGGAGGACTGGAGTTTGTAGGGAAGACAGAGCATTGATACTCTTTCTGCTCAGCCTGTCTGCTGTTTGTGCTGGTTGTCAGTCTGTTTATCTCACTCTCCACCCAGACCTTGCTGGACATGGTAGAGAACTACCCCACAGCCCTACGGACACTCATTCTGGCGGAGAACAACATTAGTCCCGAGCTGCAGCAACAGATCTCCGACCTGCTCTCAGAGGGTGAGGAAGAGGAGGAGACGGAGGCTCACGAAGTCACAGCCAGGGAGAAGAACCCCTGGATCTGCCAGAACAGTAAGAGCTCTGGGAGCTGGGCTGTGGGCAGGAGCTGACAGGCAGCAATTGGAGTGTCTGGGGTGTTTCCAATGCCACTGGTCTCTTGTGGTGAGGTTGGTGAATGGGATCTGTCCTTTCCCCGTGAACTGGAATGCATACAACCTCCAGGCACGACCTTCACGTTAAACAGCACTGGGCTGAGCCGCTTTTGGAAAGGCAGCCTCCAAGGACAATGTGGCTGCTGCAAAGAGTGGGAACAGTACCTCTGAGGCATTTTTCCTGATGCTGCAGGAATGAAATCCTTATGCAAAGTCTTAAAACTCAAGGGCAGGAGCATTAAAGATCTTGGGGGCCTTTGCCAGATATCCTAGCCAAAACTTGTGTCATTCCTTCCTCACTGCTTCCAGAACCTCCCTGCAATCCACACAGCATCAACTATTCCTATCTCTGTGTCCCAAATGTGTGAAGGGTTAGCCAGGTGCCACAACCAGTCTGTTCCTTGTAATACAAAAAAGATATATTATGGAGCTAGCAGTAGCCTGTTTGGTATAGTTTGTATATATGATATTGTATATTGACATGCCTACCTTGTGATCCAGGTGGTTTGAGAGGATTTTTTAACCTTCAGTTGTCCTTCCTCCTCAAAATTCTCTTATCAGACTAGCAGCAGACAAACACAACCACTCCATCAGCCTCAAAACATCTGGATCCGCATTTGTTAAAGCCATAAAAATCATTTAGTGACAGTTTTGTTCAAGTTTTGTGTCCAGTTTCCAGAAACTGATCCCCAAAATAGAGATCCCATGCAGCAGTTTTGAATGTTTGGGACTGCCACTAATGATCTCCTCACTCCCAACCAGAAGAAAACAGATTTTTATTTTTTTTTTCTGTTTAAAGAGGCTGCTGGATGTGAAACTGGTACCCTGCTGAGTTTCTTACTTGCTATGCGTGCCCATCCTCCTTGCATCTGATTCACTCAAGTGTGGGGAGAGTCACAGTGTTCCTGGCTGGTGCTCCATGCCATCCCAGAGCCAACAAGCTGCCCTCACCTCCCCGAGGCAGGCAGGGAAGGGCTGCACAAACCCTCCATTCATGCCATGCGGAAAGTCAGTATTTCCAGGCCTCTGCTGCCGTAACATGGCTGATTGCCCACTGCCTTCCCTGCACTTGGGAAGGCAGCACCACCACCCTGTGTGGGCTTGGGTGGCTTGCAGCCTGACAGTCCATCCCACCTGGACACTGTCTCTCTAGGTGAAAAGGCACTCTGTGAGTACAGGTTTAAAGGTCTGTGCAGGGCTGGGTGAGGGCACGGCTGGGCCAGCACAACCAGTATCACCTGCATGTGGGGAGGGGTCAGAGCTGATGTTCCTCTGGGCTCTTCCTGCTGTCTCTGTTTTCTCCCCCTCTCCAGGCATCGATTCTGTTCTGCTGCATGGCCAGAGCAGGCCTAGTTAATACTTAATCTTACACTTCTCTCAGCAGTTCTTTCTCCTCCCACCCTGCAGTGCTCTAATACCTCATCCTCACCTCTGGAGTATAACCCTGCGCTCTCCGGCAGCTCAAGCGGCTCATGATTTTCTCCCTCTCTCGACACAGATTCCAGCTCCCAGATGGTCCTGATGACGTCAGGTCTCGGTGACAGCCTCTTAGCAGAAACAGAGATGTAGCTGGGCTACCCTGCCTGCTTGCGCCGAGAAGAGCGCCGTGCCCGCGGGGGCAGCGTGTGCCCCCCGCCTCCGCTGGGCTCCCCAGCCCACGTCTCACACATTTCACCTCCAGTTGACGCCCCGCTCGGCTCTCTGAGCGCCGGAGCCTGGTCTGAGCAAGTCTCTACACACATCTCTGTGTTGTCACACGCCCAGTCGGCCGCTTGTGATTGTCCCGTCGCCGCATGTGTAGCTCACGCCGCCCCCACGCGCCCGGCCGTCCCCGCAGGGCGCAGGCTGTATTTATTCAGAGGTGTATAAGAGATTGTCCTTTCTATCGCTTGTACTGCTGTCGCGATGAGTTTTATAAAGGTCACAGACGTGGTGGCCCCACTCGAGGCAGCGTCCCCCTCCCTCACTGTGCGACCCGGGGGGGCGGGTGGCGGCAAGGAGCGGCAGGGGCCGCCAAGGGCCGGTAGGCAGCGGTGGGTGCTGGCAGGGACAGGCAGGCGCATGCAGGGACAGGCTGCGGACCCGGAGCGCCAGCAGGGGGCGCTCCCCGCCGAGGCTGCGGGCTCGACCGTGCGGAGAGGTCGGTGACAGCCCAGTTCTCTGTCCCCAAGGCCCGGGAGGTAGCGGGCTAGGCTGGGCTGCCCCTGCGGGGAGCTTGGCACCAGCCATGCACCCTCTGGTGAAGGCTTCAGCTCGGCCAAGCGTCCCTCGCTGGAGAGGATAAGGAAGATTGTGTTTCAAGGCTCAGATTAGGCTAGAAGATCAAATTGTGGCCACAGCTGCTACTGAAGGGAACAAGGAATAAAACAATTAATTATGGGGACAAAGAAACAAGAAACTCTTCCAGTGTTACATTTTGCATACGTGTAGGTCAGAAAGGCAGGGGCAGCATAACACTGGAGATGGAGGGAAATTCATCACAGTCCTCTGAGCTCTGCAGCACCCTTCAAGTGAAAAGGAAGCACTTCCAAATGTCCATAACAGCATCCTGCAGGAACTTTCTGTCTCATATTTGGATAACTTCCTGCCTCCCTCCCTACACACAATACTGACTCTAGAATTATAAATTCCTTAGGAACTCCAGCAAGGCAGTATGCTACATGGTGCCATATAAAAACTCAATTTCTGAAGTGAAGAACTGATACTCTCACCTGATTCTAAGAGCTGGAGCTTTAAGAAGACCAGCACCTATTAAAAGGATTAGCTATACCTCATCCTACTCTAGATCAGCATGTGGAGGTCTGCCAAGACACAGATCAGCCAGGACAGCCAGCAATATACTCAAAACAGGGTAGGCAGAATCTTACTACTAACACTGAGGTTGCTTTTACAACACAAGCTTACAGGCCACAGGATCACTCTCTCTGTGAGAGCTAAAGGGTGGCACACACAGTTCAGCAAACCTGGGACACTGTACCCTGAGTAGCTCTGCTTCCTCACATGCTCAGGATTGTTCCTGTTAGGTCTTAAGCAGCATCAAGAACATTATAGCCATTGCCATCTACTTTTAAAATAGTTTATTTCTGGTCTTAAAATATACATCAGTTTGAAAATCTCAGAAAAAAAAACACATTAGTTACAGATTAACAGTCTGGAGTTGGGACACTGGAAGTGGGACGAGCTGAAGGCCCCAGAGCCAATACTGCTGGAGGTGGGCAGGAGTGCAGAGGGCACCATACCCACAGGGAGAAGGCTCTGCTCCTTGAGGCCACCACTTCCCCTCAACCTCTGCCAGCAGCCTAATGCTGCAAAGCACAAGTGTCTGGTGAGGCTCTGGGCACCCTTGTGTCACCCCTCCATTTCTCCATTGTTTTGCTTTTCAGTCTACCTTGACCAAAAGCAGAGGGAGGCTGGCTCTTCCCAGCACCATCAGCACCAGCTGCCTCAGCAAGAGAGGGTTTTGTCCCCTGATCAGCATGCCAGGATTCAGGGGAGATGGGGCTGAGCCCTGAGGGGCAATGCCTCCCCAACTGCAGGCCACCAGCAGCCTCAGAGCCAGAGCAGCTCACTCAGCGAGTGTCCAGCCCCCGGTGACATCCATGAGGCAGGATCTGGCAGCTGCTGCAGGTGCAAACGCTCAGCAACACTGCAGAAGAATAGAAGAAATGCAGCACCAGAGCAGCTGATGACAGTGAACACGACGACCCTGCAAGGACAACTGGGACAGGGGAGATGAACACTGTGCAAGCTCAGAGGAAGCTTCCGCTCTCAGCACCAGCCTGTCCCCACAGGGACCGAGTGAAATGCTGCAGTGAAATACAGAGTCCCACCTCCCCACCAGACAGTAGCATGCATCTATCTAGCTCCCCAACTGTTCCAAGCGGGAAACAAGGTGAGTGTGTAGGCAGCAGCTCTAGCCAGGGTACATAAAGCAACCTACACAGCTGCCAGAGAAGCCTGCAGCTCCCTTTCACTGGCCCTGGAGCCTCCAGGCTCAAGCTGAAGCCCTGGCTGGCCCCAGCTGCAAGCTGCAAGCCCTTTGCAGAGACAAGGGTTTGGGGAGAGGAGCAGGGCCCCCAGGCAGCTTCTGGCTGCACGTCTTGATGTAAGCATATAAACACAAGCTCCCTCATGGAGAGAGGGATGCTCTCCTCCAGCCCAGTGAAGAGCCCTCATTGCGTAGGGTGGGAGAACAACACAAACCCAACTCAAAAAACAGACAGCAGACTGAGGGCAGCTGGTGGGGTTTGGAGGAGGTGTGGTACAGGGAACCGGTCTGTTCTCTGTCTCACACTCCTGGGGGAGCCAAGAAACACCAGACAGACAAGGGCACGGGACAAAATTAAAACAGGAGGCCTGGGCTTTGTAAGCCCTCAAAAAAAATACCTACATCTACAGACCTCTCTCCCCTTCCCTCCCCCCCAAGATGACATTGAACACACAGGACTGAGAAGAAAAGTCACACCATATCACACTACACTAGGAAAAACACATGGAGAGCCCTACCCGGAAGGGAGGGCTCCAGAGAGGCACCAGAGCCAGCCTGGAGGCCCCCAGAGAAGGGGGCATGCAAGGAGACCCTGGCAAAGGGCTGCTGCCGAGCCATGAGGTAGTGCGCCTACAGGGAGCAGCTCCTCAGCATGCTGCCCTCGCATCCCTGCTGGCCCTGCATCAAGCCCTGCCCAGAAAAGCTGGTACCATCCTTCATGTCTTGCTTGCCTGGGGAAAGACCTTGTTCTTGAGTCTGGAGGGGATTCTGCAGGCTGGAGGCCAGGATCAGAGGGAAGTGCAGCTCTGATAGCTGAGCCTCCTCAACACACCCTCAACGCAGGTATCAGACCGGCTGCCAACGGCTGTGTTTGTTTATGAGGGGTGGGGAAGAAGAAAAAACAATACACCCCAAAACCAAAGGCTTGAAAAGAAGAAAGAAGCCCACCCAAGAGCAAAGCATCAGCACCGTTCAAACAAAACAACAGCAGAGAGCAGGGGAAGAGGTGTGAAGGGAGGAGACACAAACACAAACCCCAGCGCCCAGCAGGCAATGCCTCCCTGAACCACCTCTGCAAGCAGCACCTGTGCATTGCCTCTGTGGGGACCAGGTGGTGAGCCCAACGCTGGAGATCTGCAGAGTCAGATTCTGGAGAACCACTCGGTGGGCAGCTGGGGAAAACAAAACTGAGCAGGAAAATGAGACACCCCAGCAATCCCAGCACATCCCCACGGCACACAGCCATTCTGCTGGGAGAGTCCTCATGCCCCCCTCATGGCCCCTGGGGCTCCCAGGGAACCAGACACCACCACACAGGCACTCAGCCCTGTTGGCACAAGTTAAAAGAGAGCAGAGCAGCTGCGGGCAACCAGCACAAGAGCACCCAGGGCCTCAGGTACCTGAGTGGGAAGGGGGAAGGAGGATGAGAGCGTAAAGAGGCACAGGCACCAGGACAAGGGGTACCAAGAAGTAGCTCTGGTACAGGCACCAGTGTGAGGCTGTGGAGAGAGCTGCGAGCATCTCGGGGCAGTGGGGTGTGCTTCTGCAGTGTGTGTGCTTGTACTGCAGGTCTGAGATGCCAGGGAAGGGAAACCTCAGCTCTTCCAGGTAGCAAAAGGAAGAGAATAAATATAAAATTTCAGAGCAGACTCGCCCCGGGAGGAGGTTACTAAGGGAGGTTTCTCCCTCAGGTGGACTGATGGAGGCATCCCACAGCTCTGCAGCATGTGGCTGCTTCTTGCTCTGCCTCAGCTAAGAAGGTTGCCCTGCTCCTGGGCCTGCGTCAGACTGTCCTTGCGATGTAAGTGGTGGACCCCCATCCTCTTGGGGCTGCGATGCAGCCGACTGAAGGGAGGCTTCACCCTGCCTTCTCCACTTTCCTCTTGGGTACCTCCTTGGTTGCTCTCCCTGTTTCCCTGGAGCAGCATTTCTCTCTCCTCAGCTGGGCTGTCAGGCAAGCCAAGGTCCACATAGTCCTTGTGCTTCTCTGGTGAGGGGCTTTCAGGCTCAGCCGTGCCTCCACCACTTTCATGCAACAGCTTCTGGGCTTCATCCTGGGAGAAATCTGTACCATAGTCTGAGGAGAGATGGCTCCTGCGGGCTCTGGACTCAGTGCTATCTGTGTCCACGCTTGAGTCCCGGCTCACGGTCCAGCTGCAACTCTGCGCAGACTCCTCACCATCTGAGTAAGCTGAGGCTGCCCTGCCCAGCTCCTGCATGGAGCGGCTGAACCTCTTCTGGAGCTCAGGGGCTGTGTCACGGCTGAAAGCAGTGCGGTTCATCAGCACTCGCTCTGAGGTGGGGGGTGCCTTGTCCACAAACATACGCTGCCAGTTGGCTAGCAGGTCCTCCTCAGAGCTGGCAGAGCTGGCAAAGGCGCTCGGGATCTGGGGAGGGCTGCTGAACGGGCTGCTCTGGGAAGAGCCATGAGCTCTGGCCGCTTTCGGGGACTGCTGACAAGAACAGCTGGAGGCTGAACGGCGCCCCTCTGAAGCAGGGCTGCTGGGGAGTGTCCGGTGCCTGTCACAGCTCTCATCTTCACTCTGTACCAGGCTGAGGGAGATGGCCTGGCGCGTAGCATATGTACAGTTGGGCAGGGGGCTGTTCTTTGGGATCTTTACCTTGTCCTCAGAGAACTCAATCACTTTGCGCCCTGGGTACATAGGATGGGGAGGTGAAGGAGTAGGATACGGGCTTAGCTTCTCAAAGGCAGGCACGTCCTCAGGCACACTTTCCACACTACTCTGTGGCTTGCAGCCACCATTCTGCTGTTTCCCTGCATCATCTCCCTCCTTCCCCGTCTGCCCTGAGCTGTTGCAGGTGTCAGGAGGGGCTCCACTCATGTCCACATGCACAAACACATCCTCAGCCATGGGACAGCTACCACTGCTAGACTTGGCTGAATTCAGAACCAGAGATTCTGGTTTCTCCAAGACTCTGGCGATGACTGAGGTGGGCACAACATCAGATGGAGCCAAGGTGTGGCCTGTCTCTTGACCAGGGCCTGCAGACTCCTGAGTACTGTGCAAATGCTTATTGACCATGTCCTGCAGCTCATAGGGAAGCTAGGGAGAAGGAAAAAGACATTAGAAGTGGGCTGCCATGCAAGCCATTTAGTTCCAAATAATCTGCCTTTTCTAATCAACCTTCATGTGTACTTTGTACTCCTTATCTTGACCCTAACATTCACCTCCCCTGCCTTGAGAAAGGTACCTCTTTTCAAAGCAAACCAGCCCCATGAGGGACTACCAAGGCTCTCTAGCTGTCACACCAGTCATGTTTCTAGGCCATGGCTCACAGGCTCCATTTGGCAAAGAGAACAAGAAAACATGGCACATGGACTCAGTTCCACATGCCTGTGAGCAGAGACAAGGCCCAGAAGGAAGAAGTTTATTGATCTGTGGAAAATGAGTCGGTGGTTGCACTGCAGTGACTCTACAGCCCCCAGTGTTTGGATCCACAGTGCTCCCTTGAATGCGTAATTGCAGCCATGCCGCCTTGGCAGCTTGCCTACAGACCAGGATCGATGCCTTCCCTTGTTCCTACCAACTCCACCACATCATCCCACTTCCTCAGTCTCTCCATTTCAGAGAGGCAAACATGGGGTTTATTACCAAAGCTGCAAAACTGGGGTCTCCCCAGGGCATAAGCACCATCCCTTGTCCTGAAAACGGGCACTACTGCTCTCCCCATCACCCTGCCAAGCTGCCCTCACCTTGGTCACCACACGCACACACTGCATCAGCTTGAGAGCAGAGGTCCCCAAGCCACTCAGTGGCATAGCAAGGTCTGTCCCATCATAGCCAGAAAGAAACTGCATCCAGAGCTGGGGACGTAGGGCACACTGCATGACAACAGCTGGCTGCGAGGTAGGCTGTCTGCACAGCTGCTCAGCACCAACCGCTCTCCAGTGGCAGTCACATGGGACATGACACTCTGGGGCACAGAATTCAAAGCTCCAGAGAGGGGAGACAGCTGGGAGAGAGGTCAAGGTTACCCCAGCGGTAACTGATACACTGACCTCAAGAGTGCTAATTTGAGACACAATGGGGGAGGGTGACATATTGGTCACCTGCTAAGTTAAAAAAGACAAGCATGTGGTTTTGCTGAGAGGAACATAAGAAGGGACAGAAACTAGATGTATGGCAAGGAGAGAGCTGGGGTAAAGGCGTGAATGATGCTTCCAACCAAAGAAATGATGCTACTAATGTGAAAGACCTAAACCCCATCTTTACTCATCCTGAGGGCAGGATGAGCTGAATGCTCTAACACACACCATTCCCCTCCACAAGGGGGAGTCTAAGTTAGTATGATCTGTTCAAAAGGCCTAGAAGATGCCCTGAACGCTGCTTCACACATTTCTCCTCAGGATAGTAAGTGAAGCCAGGCCAGACTATTGCTGCTTGACTCCTTATGAGGCTCTTCCATGTGGCCAGGTGAGGAAGGAAAAAGGATGGAGCAGGGTATGAAAGAGATCTGTCCTGCTGCCAGCTCCCAGCACACACCCAGCAGGATATCAAATTCAAGGTTATTGTGCTTTTTATAACAACTCCTGGCTGAACTGTGAAATGGAGCTGTCATGAAAGAGGAGCTGGCAGAAGCTCTGTGCTGCCTTCTCAGTAGAAGTAGGAACAGGAGCCTCCCACCACCTCTGAGGCTGAAGGATGAGAAGCCAGCAGTCCTGTGGAGAAAGTAAGATGCAGGCATAACCCATGAGCCCTTCTTCCCCACCTCAGCAGGACTGCTACTCACATCAGCAAATTTGTGGTTCCTGAAGTGAGACTTGTTACATTTGAGCAGCTGTACTGCAAGGTTACAGTCCTGTCGATAGCGTTCCTGCAAGAGAGGGCACAGGTGTGCAACAGTGTTAGACTGGCCTGATCTCTTACCCAAAAAGGCCCCACCTGACCAGATGCTGCTTGAACAGAAGCCAGAGATGGCATCTGATGAATCGCTCATGAGGGCACCTGTCATTCCCTCCTCCCCACACCCATGTGTATATTTTCTTATAACTCAGCCAAGGTGTCCTTTTCAACTCCAGTCCCTTGTCCCATGATATACTCCGTTAGTGTATCAACCCTTTCTCCCTCTGGAGATTTTAATAATCTCCAGAAGTCCTATCAGATTTGCTTTCCCATCCCACAGCTCTCAGCCATGCCTGATGATGGAGACAGACTGGAGGGAGTTGAGAGCAGTTAAGAGAATCAAGCACCAGATCCAGGAATTTCTACATTAATTGTGTAGAAAAGGCAACAGCTCCCTCCCAGCTCTAGAGTAAATGACACCTCCATTGGTGCGGTCTGGACTCAGGTCAAACCCTAAGCTTAAAAGAGCAAATACATCAAATTTGAAGATGAGTTCTACCCTGTTCAATCTCTCACACCCTCTTCTGTTTGTTTCCTTACTGTTGTGAATAGCTCCCACCCTTTCATACACATTGGAGTAATTCATGTGCTCCTTTCCACTAATGACTTTGAACAAAAGGAAAAGCCCCCTTCCACAACCACTTGCAGACTGACACTTACATTGAGTTCCTCCAGCTTATTGATGGTGGTTTTGGCATCAAGCAATTTATTAGTGAGCTCTACAATCTCCCAGTCCAGCGTCTTGCGGTCCATTTCTGCCTTTTTAATCTGGGATGCAAGAATACCAGGTGTGAAACTCCCTAGCACAGAAGAACCTGGCTTCACCACCCACCTCAGTCCAAGCATAGCACAATGAAATGTTCAGCTGGAACACAAAAAACTTCCAGACAGACAGACAAGGGAGACAACCCTCTTCAAAGGGAGGGGATTCCACAGGCCAAACGGAACCAGCCATTCTGCTAGCTACAGAGACAACAAGGTTGAGTTTGAACCTCTTTAATGCGGTATCTCTTCTTGCACCATCAGCATGTTTCCCCTCTGCCCTTGTTCCCATGGTGCCTGGTATAAAGCTAGTGGTTTTGAGCAATCAAGCCCAACCTGCCACTGGTAGCAAAGATCTCTGAGCTTGCAATACCCAGCCATCTTCCCTGGGGCAACAGAACAAGAATACTGCACAAAAAGATCCAGCAGTCAGTGCTGAATGGACAAAGAGGCTTTTTTTTGCAGGAGAAAGGCACCATCTTGAAAGAGTTTAAGCCTTACTCTAGGAAGTAAAAGGATCTGTGTAGCATCATCTGAAGGTCAGCTAATGCCCTTCCTAAAGCAGGCAGTCTTGCCTCTTTAGACTCCCTAACAGTTCAGGTACAGAGCAGATAGAGACCCAGATGTAACAGCAAAGGGGCAACAGCTCAGAACAACCAAGCCATGGCTGTCTCAAGGAGTTCTTCCAAACTACCCAAGGGTGCTGTGAGGCTGTGACCACCAGGGCCCAGCTGTGTGTCAGGGGTACAGCACAATGACACACAAGGAATAGGGGAGGACAGTACTTCCCAAATATGCAGTCTCTTCAGGCACCAGCGCAATACATAATTGGGTAATGAATATTAACCCAAGAAATTAAAGTGCTAGAACTAAAGAAATCTCATCCTGGGCTACACAGAGGCAATCACCATCTCAGCTATTTGACTTGCCTGCTCACAGACCAGAAGGGGAAGGAAAGGGAGCAAACGAGGCTCACAGCCATCCACATCTCGTGCAGTGCCGCAGCTTATGGGCACCACTTCCCAACACGCCATGCTCCAGTTGGCTCAGAGTCAAACACTCTTAAGATGGAGCACTGCAAGCTAGGACCTGCTGCATCTGCGGGCAGCTGCTGGATACCAGGTGAGCCCTTGGCTGGACGAGGGCTGGGGCCCCTCCATCTGAGATGGTGTATGTGGGACTGACAATGAAACCAACAGGCTGAGACACGTAAAGAGGAAAAAGAAAAAACACACAAACGAAAAGACGCAACTGCAAAAATCCAGCTTTGGCTGAGAGAGGCCTGAGAGGTGAGTGCGCCCAGCGTGTGCCAGCGGCAGCATGGGGAGGAGAAAGAGAAAGAGGGCGGGAGGGAGAGAAAAGAAACAGCCATGAGTTTATGAATGCACACATCAGACATACACGCACATTTGGCTCTGCTCTGACTGCCCCCATCCTCCCAGATGACCACCCCAAGACTGGCTGACACATCCCTGGCATTTTGAGAGGGACTGAAGCAACATGACGGAATACCATGCAATTATGTTGTGAGTGCACGACCAAGTAGGGTCTCAGTAAATCAAGAAAACAGTTCATGACACCAGCTAGAATGGGGAGTGGATGGTCATAGCCAGAATCTCACCCTTCACCCATTGCCACATCTGCTGGGTAATGACAGGGCCCCTTTCCCCCATCCACTCCAAACAAATAGGTCTCTTCCACCTCATCTCTGTAGTGACTTAATAGGGCACTTACCAGGGCATGCAGCTTCTCCTCCAAATCTTGATTGGTTCTCTGGGAAGCAGTGTAGCTGTTCTGCAACCTACAAAAACAAGACTGTAAGCATGGGAACAGATCTCAGGCTCCTAGTCAAGTTGCCTTCATAGCTGCCAAGCAAACCACCAACTCTAGAACTCCAGAAAGATTGTTACTAAGACAATCAGACATATTAGCTATGCCTCACTTCTAGCACGTAAGGGCCTTCAGACCCCAAGTTACTGGAGGCAAGATGAAGTGAAAGGACCTTGCAGGAGAGGATGTAAATTACTTTGAAGGACTCCTCTGAACTATGTCATATCTAAGCACATGACCAGTGATTGGCACTGATTTTTAACTGAAGTACCTTTCAGGTATAGCAGTGATGTACTTTGTTGCAGCCATCAATGGCTTCTTTCGCACATGTGGGTTAACCATCCAAGCTGGATCCTGCCTTACATCCAACAGATGAAGAATTCCCTATTGTCAGCCTCTCATGCTGACAGCATTCCTACACTGTAGTCTGGAGTAAATAATGGCTGCGGAGCCTTTAGCTCCCCGCTACAGTCTGGAGGTGCACATTTCCAAGGATGCAGCATGCCTTTGATTTATGCAACAGGGCACAGCCTGCTCACACCAGCCCAGGAAGTCCTCAGTGGGAGGGATCTCTCTAAATCTACCCCTTTCTTGTTTTCCTTTTCATACCTACGGAATTTGTCCTTGAATTTCTCCAGCTCCTCACGGTTCTGGCCCAGTTCCATCTCCAGGTAGTCCTGACCTGACTCCAGTTCCCTCTCCATCGCCTCCATTTTGTTAGTCACATAGGTCAGCCGCCGCCGAAGCTCCTCATTCTCATGCTGCAGTAGCCTGGGAATAGGAACAAGGTACTACTGAGTTGCACAAGGGCTACTCCACATCAGCACCCCCACTCTGCTGCCCTGTGCTAGGGCCCAAGACTCCACACATGGGCCCCACGAAGTCAGGAACTGAACTGTCAGGGGCAGGGGCTCCAGCACATGAAGCAAGAGGTGCATCTCTGTCAGGACACAGACACTCCAACTCTCTTGTTGCAGGGGCAGAGAAGCACATGCCAGCTGGCCAGCCATAACTCCCAGCTCCCTCTCAAGTTACAGTGCTTGGATAAAGCCCACTAGACAGATGAGCTGTGCAGCTCTGGTATCCCTCACTGATGAATGAAAAACACTCAATAATTTATCTCAGTCCAGGTTAGAAGAGTTGCAGGAGAAAAGAGTAAAATCATCTGATCCTGCCCTGATTCTGTTCAAAATCCCTCACACCTTTAATACATGGTGGAAAGAGGACTCCATAAAGCCTTAAGACCAGAAGCAGAGGTGGTGGGATGCATTTACAGATGTGATCACAGCTGCTAGTCAACCCCATTGCATCACAAACTGCTCCCCAGTTCCTCCCCAGCTAAAACATGTCTGTTGGTCAGAAGGATTTCCTGTTATTTTTCATTCCTTTGTGCTCAGTTGCTTGGAGAAACCCAGAAGCATGGCTTCTCTCTGGCAGTGCAAGCTTCCTCCTCACTATGGCCTGGAGCTCAGTGCTAGCAGCTGTCTGTGTCCCACAGTACCACCAGCAAAGGGCTCAGCTCTCACCCTCAGTCAACAGCACGCCTCTGCATACTGCTTCTAGTGGCTTACACCAGAACAAGAAGGATTAAAAAAGGCACTTCCATCTCCACCTGTATTAAAGACTTCATCTACTTTCCTTTCACACCCACCAACTCCTCTGACTGCACCTGCACTGGGGGTCTGTGTTCCCTCCTCCAAGGGGGACGGACATGCAAGGCAGAGCTTGGCAAGGCACAGACCAAAGCTCTGCCCACACGGCCCCAAGATGACTGAAGATCTGAGAGGAGCCCACAGAGCCAGTCAGCTTTGCTGTGCAGGTGGCACAGGCAGGATGTGAGGAATCAGCACCCACACAGTTGCTGTATGACAGGCATAAAGGGGGAGCAGGATACTTACTTCATCCTTTCTGCATCGGTCAAGGGTTCCTGCACAGGGAAGAAAACAGCTGTGAGATTATGTCAGAGGAGGAGTTGGTGTCTCACAAGACTAAAGGGCAGTCTTGGTTGCTAGATCCTAGCTGTGACTCTTCCTCACCTGCTCTGACAGGTCATACTAGGCAAATTTAGAGCTGCAAGAATCTGTACACACCACTCAGCCGTCTGATACAAAACAGACTGTGTGTTCTGGTTCAGGGCAAAAGAGCCGGACTAGAAACTACCACACACGTTAGGTAACTTTACCCTCCCATGGTGCAATCTCAGCATCTATTGTAAAATCATCATCTTGGCTGGTGTTTCAGCTTCCTCCACAACACAGTTAAGTGGGTTGTAAGAATCTTACACATCAATATACACAGGATTAAATTGTCACCACAGCAATCACTTGTGGGGCCCTTGAAGACCCACAAAAAGCATGAGAGAGAATAATTTTGGAGCTGAAAAATGTGGTTACCATTTACACCACCCAGATTGTGCTTTGAAAACGGTTTCTTTCTACAGACCTGAAACCAGCCACTGTAACTATTCTAGGACAGCAGAAAAAACACCAAAGGTCAGAAAAGCCTGTAAAATGAATTAATGTTATGGGCAAGACCCCCAGGGATGGCTGGAGTAGGGTCCAGGAGACACAGAGCAGTGACAAGAGCACATGGCTCAGCTATTTTTATTTCCTTTGCACTCCCTGTGTTAACCCATGACCTGAAACAGGCATCATCTGGTACCCCAAGACAGCCAGGCACAGGGCACACACAAAGCACCAGCAGCATCCCAGCACCTCCTGACAACAGAGCCTCTTGCACATGCCTACTTCCCTGCAGCCTGAAGGGCATCCAACCAGCAAACACCTGGAAAAGCTGCAGAGGGGAGAACAGCACCAGTTTCTACCTTCTGTAATGCCTGGGGATAAAGGCAAGCTGGTTACTCCCAGGAAGATATACCCAACCTGTACCACAGCTATGAGTGGCACCCCCACTAGAAAGCAGCTTCTGGTGATTAAGCAACCACAACATGAGGTCTGGGGGCCTGCTCTCACTCTCCTCACTGGCATTACAGACTAGATGAGATCCAGGTGGGGGCTCTGGCCTTCGTGAGACCCCTGTCTGCAAGCCGGTGACACTGGCACCTACCTTGTTTAGTGCCAGGCTGAAGGAAGGGGAGGATCTAGATGGGGTAGGCCCCTCCTCTCGACTCCAGCGTGTTGGAGTGGAGCAGGATCCTTTCTCTGGGTAGTTCGGCTCCACTGCACGCTTCTGCCCAAGCTTAGCACACTGATGGTGTGGCTGTAATAGCCGTGAACAGGGACTGCTTTCATCCCTTCTGCCCTCTGCACTGATTTTCCATGAAGACTGTGAATGCTGCTGCCCAGAGGATGTCCCTGCCAGCCCCAGGTCTGCCAGCTGCTGCAGCTCATACTGACACAGATCTACTACCTTTCTCTCCAAGGGAAGTTTTCCCTTACTGTCCTTCCTCCCAAGGACAGGTTTCTTTCTTAGTCTGGAAACTCTCCCAGCTTCCTCAGCACACTTTCTCAGGCAGGAAGCCATTCCCAGTCCCTCACATTTCTTTTCTGTTTTTCTTCTGCTTGGGCAAGGGTATCTTTCAGTTGCATGCTTGGTTTTGACCCCTTGCAGGTGACCTTCCCCTTGGCCTTCTGGCATGGAGCTTCTGGGGAAAAGGGGAGAGCTCTGGTCTTTTTCTGCTCCCCTAGTCTCTCCCAGTGAGCGCAAGCGGTTGGGCCTCAGCACCCGCTGGGTAATCTCATCCAGGAATTTGGAGAACTGCAGTTTTTCCTCTGTGATCTTCTCCCTGCGCTTGACAGAGTCAGCAGCACTGCTGCTGCTGTGCTCCAGGGAGCGCTTCTCCCTAGGGCTGAGGCAGAGCTGAGGATCACTGTATTTGCGTGAGCCATGGCCATGGCAAAGTGTCTCTACTGAGCAGGACTTGCATAAGCTCTCAGGACATGAGCCTGTCATGTTGGTCTGCTTCAGGATCCCTTTGAGAGGCAGGTGTGTAGATGAGACACGAAACTTCCTCGGTGTCAGGACTTCAGGAGGCTCTTTAAATATAAGTGAGCGTTCCAGGCTTCTGCTCTTGAAAGAGCAAGTGGGATGGTGTCTTTCATCTCCAGACACCAGAACTGTCTCCATGCTACGGCTCACAAATTTGCTGCGGTGCCCACGACTGCGGTTTGGGCACCGCTTCCCGCTTCGCTGCCCCATCTTCCCACTACGTGGAAGTGCTGGTGAGACAGTCTGGCTCTTGATGTTCAACTCTGCTCTGCACCCTGCCACTTCCTTCTCACTGCTGGACTCCAGGGACCACGATGAGGAGAAGTTCAGGTTGCAAACCTCAAACCCCTCTGCCTGCTTGAGCTGGCCTGCCTCGGTGTAACTAAACCCTGTTTGTTGGTGCAATGGTGTTAAGCCCTTTGTCACCCGGCAAGTTGTTACCTGACTCTGCTCAGCCAAGATCACTCCATCCTGGTCGTCACGAATGATGGGTACCTCATGGCGGATTTCACGATGCTGCGGGGGTGCCTTGCGGTAAGGCTTCTTTGATGGAGCTGTGCTCGACATCCTCCCACCTGCGTGGCTCCAAAAGTGGGTTACCTACCAACAGCAGAAAGTGCACAGAAGAGAGAGTCACAGGTGCTCCATCGAATGCTAGGAGTGACCCAGCAGGAATTCAGCTCCCCTGGAGCCCCAGAGCAGGTCCCCATGCAGAGTGCTAATAGAGCAGGGAAATGATGTAGCCACAAGCCTTGAGCAGCAGCTGCAGGAGAGGGAGCAAAGTAAGAGGTAGCTTTGTCCTTCCCCCAGCCAGTGAGAGCAGAGGGCTGGCACATCCTCTCCCCCCCTCTACATATGCTCACTCACGTAGTTTGTGTGTGTCCAGATTATATATAGCAAATGAGAACAGACCTCACAGCAGCATATTGATTAGGCTCTTTAGGAAAGGCCTTTTTCAATATGGAAACTGCAAGCCTTACAGGCAGCAGTGACAGCTGGAGCAGGAGTTATTGATCATGTCCTGTCACTGTCATCAGGGACTATGTGGGAGGAGACTTCAGCCATTAAAGAGCCCAAACCTAGAACTTTTTGGTTTACACTGGAACCCCAGCACAGCAGACCACAGCAGACTTGTCAGAAAGGTACCATAGAACTGCTCACTCTGACAGAAAAGACAAAAACAACCCCCAGATCAGAGGTGGCATCAAATTAGGGAGCAATGTCATTGATGTTGATTCCTAAGGCTGGATTTTGCAACACAGAACCACAGAATGCCTAGGTTGGAAGGGACCTCAAAGATCATCTTGTTTCAACTCCCTGCCACAGGCAGGGAACCTTTCACTAGACCAGGCTACTGAGAGGCCCACCCAGTCTGGCCTTGAATACCTCCAGGAATGGGGAGTCCACAACCTCTCTAGGCAACCTGTTCCAGTGCCCCACCACCCTTAGAGTGCCTAAGTGCACAGCACATAGACATGTAGGAAGATTAGTCCCCTTACCCCAGCCATACTGGGCAGGATTCTTCCTAACACAGGAGCAGTACAAGAGCAAAAAATAGGGTAGACAAAAAGCAGCTATCTTGTACACATGGAAGAAACACCTTCCTTTCCACCTTTTTGGGTCTGCAGTAGAAGGCAGGAAGACTTCCCTGCAAGCAGGCAGAATTTCAAGTACCCCACTGTACACAGGACAAGAAATCTCAGAGATGTCAAGCAGATGCTGCAGAGCCTGATACCAGACTCCTCGATGATAACACGTTGCCGTCATTCATAGTTGCCTGATATTTGGAGTGAATGCCCTATTCTCATTCCCCTTTCCCCTGCAGGACCCTAACACTGATCAAGCCTGGCATCTCTGCAACCCTCAGCACCTGACCTGCAGCAGTTCAAACTGCAGAACCTGCATCAGCTCAGATCAACTCTCTCCTCTCTTCTACAGGCAGGGCCACACAACTCCCACTCACATACCTGGAGCCCATGAATAATGCTGGGCCACCGACCTACCAGGCTTCACTTGCTTTGCGTTTTGGACAGTGGAGATTTACATGCTAAGAGTCTAAACAGAGCCCCAAGAGTTCTCTCCAATTCTTAACCACTCTCACCTAGCTGCACCTTCCTGACACTTACTGAGTCCCCGGGAGGACTGGCAAGTGTGAGGTGGCTTGCACCAAGCATGGATTGGCTCCAAGCCATAAAAGGCTTTATACTTCACAGGTACATTTGCAAACTGTCCTTCACCCTGCTATAAATACAAGTTCACAAAAGTTCTCACACCTTTCCACAAAACTTCCTATGACTAACCTGTACATCTTCCCCATAAAAAAGCTGGAAACTTCCCCTTGCTGCAGTCATTCCCTCAGGGTCCCTTCTCCTGAAAAGGCTCAAGGAGGTGAAGAGGTCTCCAATACTTGAGAAAAATCACATTCGGCATACTGAATGCACATCTCACTGCATTCCCAAGCAAAACAGACAGGTCTGATTTGCTGGGAAGGCATTTCACTTTTCTCAAAGAGAAATGCTGAAAACCTGACCAGAATCAGATTTGTAAGCACCCCAATATCAAAAAGGTGATCTAGGGAACTCTTCTGTCAATACCTGACAGGCTAAGGACAGTCCATGCGCACAGACATAACCCAAGCTGAAATCACAATCATTTCTCTAGTTCCTAAGGATGTGAGCACTTACCAGCCTGGGCTCAAATTCGAAGCCTCATGAAGCCGGGACAGTCACTCAGATGCCCTGAAGAAGAGAAACAAATAGCTTAGCATTTACCACAAAAAACCCCCTTTGAAATATGTAATAGGGAATATTTACAATCAAGGACAACTAGATGGCCACCTCACTCCAGGTACCTGCCCCAACCCACATGAGATCTTCTGAAAATAAAGAAAATGAACTTAGATAGTTGGCCAAATAGCCCAGCAAAAGCCAGAGAGGCACCTAGGCAAGGACATGTCCAAGGCACTCATGCAACTGGGACCACACAGAGCCAAAATTCATGAAGCAATAGCTTCAAGGGAAACTTGGTCCAGGAAGGACTAAACAAACCTGCTCCACAATGGCACCCCCTCCCAGCTAATCTTCCCAGCCACTGCAGAGAGATGCTAACTGTAAAGCCTTCAGTACAGAAGTTTGGTAATGCTAACAGTTACCTCATTCACCCTTTTAAGTCAGTGCTTCTCATCCACAAATGAGCTGGCAATTATTATGCTCTTGTTTGAAACAAAACATTACATCCTAGTGCCTACAGCTGTGATAACCCACACCTCCACAAGAGAGGAAGCTACTCTCTGACTTCCATCAAGCATGTCATACTCGACCTTGCTGCTAACAGGCTTCTGTAAAATCGCATCCAGCCAACCAGGGACAAAACACAGGTTTAGAAACAACTTTCTGCTCTGTTCAAAGCCCCTGCTATTTTGTACCGATTTTGGGTACTCTACTGGTTTTGTATAGGATAGTTATTTTTCTTTTTGGTAGCTGCAACAGTGCTATGCTTTGGATTTGGGATGAGAATAATGTTGATAACACACTGATGTTTTAGATGTTGCTAAGCAGCATCTACACTAAGACAGGGATTTTTCAGCTTCTGGCACCACCCCACCAGTGAGTGGGCTGCAGGGCACAAGAAGCTGGGAGGGGACACAGCCAGGACAGCTGACCTCCACTGTCCAAAGGGATATTCCACAGCATATAGGTCAGTATTCTGAGCATATGCTCAGTATATAAACCAGGGGAAAAGCTGGCCAGGGGCCATTGCTCAGGAACTGGCTGGGCATTGGTCAGCAGGTGGTAAGCAATTGCACTGTGCATCACTTGTTTTGTACATTCAAATTCTTTCATTATTATCCATTCCTTTTCTGCCTTATTAAATTGTCTGTATCTCAAA
The DNA here is from genome assembly GCA_035583155.1 of Acropternis orthonyx. Classification (NCBI taxonomy): domain Eukaryota; kingdom Metazoa; phylum Chordata; class Aves; order Passeriformes; family Rhinocryptidae; genus Acropternis; species Acropternis orthonyx. The sequence goes on from JAWWEU010000111.1 coordinate 33,160,820, forward strand.
CCATAAATTTTACTTTTTTCCCCAATTCTCTTCACATTCCACTGAGGGGTGGGAAGTGAGCAAACAGCTGTGTGGTGTTTAGTTGCCAGCTGCAATCAAACAACAACAGGTACCCATCACTACAAGAAGAGAATTGGGTTAATCTGGGAGCCAGCTGTAAGAGTGTAGCTCTGTGGCCACTGTGGCCACTCTGCCACTGCCATGACAAGAGACTGCAGTAAAACCTTCCCTTCCCTGATGTACTTCTGCTATGCTACTTTTCTCTTGTCAGTGGCACCAAGCTCTGGGAGGTGGGACAGCAGTACAAGGTGTGAAGCAGTTGTACACACGCAGGGAGAGTCAGACTGAAGGTGAATGGAACAGGCAGGCAACCAGAACTACGCAAACTTGAGCTTTGCCAAAACAAACTGAAGAGGTGCCCTAGTGCTGGCCTTGTCCCAACAAGCTGTCTGGCCCTTTTCCCTACTATAATGCTGCAGTCGGGTCTCAACTAGCACAGGGGAAAACAGCTTCACAACAGCATAACTGGTCTGCCGGCCAAACTGTAAAGTATGTGGGGAGAGAGCGGGAGAACATGAACCTCCAGGAAAGACCAGGCCAGCATAGTTTGAATCTGTTCATCCACCAAGTCCCAGCAGCATCAAGGCATAACCACCAACCACATGGGCTGGCACACAAATAGAGGCTTCCAGGAACAGCTGTAGCCATGGGTGCATGCATGTTTCCATTGCAGCTGTGCTCAGAACGAACATGCCAAAGGCCTGTCTTCCAGCAGATAGTTCCTCAGGCTCTAACAGGACTGCCCTGGTTCCTACTCTAGAGAAAGCAACTATGCTACCTGCCATCTCATCCCCACTTATCTGGAAAAGATACCTGGATGTGAAACCTACCCTCATGATCTGAGAATTTCCAAAGACTTAAAAACGCACACTTGCCTCCAGGCAACTTTCCCTCAAACAAGGACTTACAGATCCAAAGTGACGACGTGTCCGAACATTTCTGGTTGCTTGCCTCGGAATCAGCTTTCCCCTGTCAGCATCCAGCAGCATCTGGCCAACAGCTCCTGAAACATGAGAAAGGAAACTTGGTGTCAGTCACCTGTCAGCACAAAACATGGAAACAACCAGGCATGCGTAGAGCAACCCACAGCCAGGTGCCAGGGCAAGAGTCAACAGCAAACTGCTGCACCATCAGGCTACTAGCTAATAGCAGGTCCCTCCCCTGTAAAAGCTCTGTATCTTCACTGTATCCCAGAAACAAAAGGTCTTCTAGCCATCTCTCCATTCAGCAGGATACCTCTGCAGACCAACAACCAACCTCAGAAAGGCAGCTGTTTTTTCTAGATGGCTCCAGGGGCCCCTGCTTCCCCACATGCATTCCTGTCCAACACCAAGAATCCAGCCTCCGTCATTCTGCTCCAATCACTGCCACACCAATTTTGTTCTAATTTTGTTCTGCAGACATCCCTGCACTGAATAGCACAGTAAAGGCCTCATTGTCTACAATACCTGAGCAAACTTTGCGGTGGCAGAGAGAGAGAATCCCAAGGTGGTTCAATTCACGACACCTCTGTGCAGAGAGGAGCAAATACTCTCTGCAGAACAGATGGATCTTGTGCTCCAAAGCAGAAATGGATATAGGTAATATCCGTAAATAAAGGCAGCACCAATTCTGCTCATCACACTATTCACAAGCCTCTCTCTGAAGAAACTTGCTGTCAAGTACAAATTATGACCACCCTGCAGAAGTTCAATTTTAGCCTGGAGCTACAGGACAAGGCAGCTTTTCAGCTGGTCTAATTAGCACTGTAATACAAGATGAAACTCAACCTCCTGGTTTCTTTTGTCTGTCTTTTCCACCTCTCATCAGTAATGCTCCTCAACATTTACAGTCCTCTTCCTGGCAGTCTATCGCCTCCAATTCTACTCTTCTAGCTTACCCACTACTTGCCCACTGTAGTTCAGACTGATTTCTAAGCTGACTGATAGTTACCTCTTCACTGAAATAGCTCATTGGGGGCTACAAGGCTCACACTGATCAGCATAAGCATTAGTCACACCTTACAGGCAGACACACATGAACACATTAAGGGTCAGAAGTAGCACAGTGTAAACCTAACATTTTGCTTTGTTAATGCAAAAAGCTGAGGATTCCTTCATCCCCTCACAAAGACAAAACACACACAACCTCTCTCCTCTTCACAGTGATGGAGTGCAGTGACAGTGTGTCCTGGTTTCAGATGGGATAAAGTTAATTTTTTTCCTAGTAGCTGGCACAGTGCTCTGTTTCGGACTTGCGATGAGAATAATGTTGATAATACACTGATGTTTCAGTTGTTACTAAGCAGTGCTTACCTTACACTAACTCAAGGATTATTGCTCATTTTCAGTTTCTCATGCTCTGCCAGTGAGGAGGTGCACAAGAAGCTGGGAGGGAATATACTCAGGACAGCTGACCTGAACTAGCTAAGGGAATATTCCATACCATATGGTGTCATGCTCAGAACATAAACTGGGAGGAATTGGCTGGGAGGGGCTGATTGCTGCTCAGGAACAGGCTGGGCATTGGTCAGCGGGTGGTGAGCAATTCTGTTGTGCATCTCTTGTTTTTCTTGCATTTTATTCCCCTCTCTCTCTCTCCATTAAAATTATTATTATATTTTACTTTATTTCAATTATAAACGGTTCTAATCTCAACCCACAAGTTTTACTTTTTTTCCCAATTCTCCCCCATGCTACTGGGAACAGGGGGAGAGTGACCAAGCAGCTGTGTGGTACCTAGTTCCCAGCTGGGATTAAACCACAACACAGTGATAGAGCGCAGCTGCAGAGGCAGCACACAAGCTTGACTCCAGTTGTTTTTACCAGAGAGCATCCCTCAGCGCAAAATCCACTTGCAGAGTAGCTATGTTCGCTGCGTGATCTGAGAATGGAAAAACTTTTACCACACACCAGAAACAGATGTCTCAAGCATAGAATTGCTTGAGAGAGTTCTGTGGGCCCTGTACAGAATAAGCAGCCACTTGGCATGCATACAAAACCACAACACTACCCATGAGCATCACTTCATCTCCAGTAGCAAGAAAAAGCTTCACAGCAGAGAAAAAAAGGTCCAAAAAGGAATGTTTTGGACAAAAAGAGAAAGAATAAGGAAAAAAAAAAAAGACAGCATTTGTAGGCACCTACTGTCTTCCAGATATTTGGCAAATCCCTTGAGGCCTGAGGTAGATAATACTTAACTTTGGTTTTAGGATGCACACAGCTTCTGTCTGCTTGATGTTGCAGCAGCTGTGAACATTCCCTGCAAAGAGGCAGGGGAACTTGCAGGGTTTTCCTCATCATCACCTTCTCTTGTGTTGCCTTTTCTGACCTTATAAAACAGCCTCCTTACCAGTGCTAAGGGTCAGCAGTCTCTCTCCTCCTAACAGAGATATGGTGATTATGGTCCAGAGAATGTTTCTTATTTCAGCCATGGTATCATCTTTCCAGTCTTTTTCTCTTACAAGCAGCATTTCTTTAACCTTGCCTTTTATTCATTTGTACGGCTGAGAAAATAAGTTTCATAACACAATTGCAGTCACATTTGTATCTAATGCAACACTACAGAAAGATTCTGTAGTGGCTATCACAGTGAGTGAACCCCAAAAACCTGCAAGTGCAATATGCACAAGTAAAAAACCCGTATGTCCTGTGCCACATATCTGAAACACACAGTTAACCCAGAATTCTCACTCTCTGTGGGCCAACCTATACTTTGCATGCATATCCAATAGAAGATACTGGCATATCCTGCTTTAGGAGACAACAATGTCTCCTCACCAGCACCAGAAAAAGCAAGATAGACTCATCCAGCTATCTTCCTGTGCTTATAGAGAAAGGCAACCTTAGCTTTCACAAGCCAGACTTTGTGAGAACCTGCTGCAGTAAGCCTGACCAAGACAACTAATCTGTGAGATGGGTGATGCAATAATGCATCAAGGGATGACTGTCCAGGACAGAAAAGCAAGCTGTGGGAAGCAGCACCTGTAGATTGCTGCTGTCAAGTACAATGGGAAAGGACTGCAAGGTTATTAAAGGATACTTCAACATTTAAGAAGAGAGACCTTTTCATTCAGGGAAGGCATCTCAATTAAAAGAATGTTCAGATCCATTTTGCTGCTGACTACTTTGAAGCTCATTTTAAAAGAATATGATGACAGCTCCTACTGCGGAGACTCATGTCTCAGTTCTGCTTGTATGTTAATGCTCACGATTCAGATGTGAGTAATAGCATTACAGTGACTCTTGGATTAAAATCGAGTTTCAGAAGGATTATTGCTCATTCCTGCTCTTCCATACCAATTAACCTTGACTATTAGGCAGAAACCTCTGCTCCCTGCATGGGAACAATTCCAGGAGCTATCAAGAAAAAGGGATCAGGCTAGCTGTTGAACAACAGTCCATGTAACAAGCCCTACTTAACACTTAACGCATTTCCAAAGAAAATTAAATCCCTGGACTCCAGTTGTACATAGTTCTTGTTGAATGGAAATACCACAGGACATATCACGTATCTGTCATACCTGCTGCACTGTGCAGAATTCCCTTAAAAGCTATCAGAATCACACTTTTATTAAAGTCCTGTTCCCTCCTTTCACAATACAGAGATCTCAGTCTCCTTAATTCAGTTGCACTCCATACCCTTAAGTATCCAATTTATTATCTACTCTCTGCTACATTAAGAGTAGCTTAGCTTCCCCAACCCTTTTATAAAAGCCAGGACAGGTCAACATTGTCCAAGAAACACTAATATCCCTAACACATAACTGGAATAGAATGCAACAGCTGATTAACATCTGAACAGGAACAGGACAGGAAGCAAAGGACCCGAATTCAATTCCCAGAAGGAATGTTAATGGAGAATAAAAATACCCCAGGGGGATTTTGACCAGGAAATGAACACTAGCTTTCTAATGCATATAAAAGCATAGAAACATCTTTAATAGCTATACCTGAAATTGTACAAGAACCAGTTCAGCAAAAGGTCATTTACCAAGTTACCTTTAGCAGGGACAGCTACATCTAGGGCTAATGACAGCTTCTCATTCAGAAATGCTGACACACCAGAAGCCTGTTTAGTTTGTTCAGTGATCCTGTTAGCTTGATCTCTTTAGTTTGTTCAGTGATCCTTTCAATTCTAACAAGGTAGTTTAAGATACAAACTTCGAGAGTCTCTTCATCTTTGCACTCTGGGTTTCATGTCCCTTCCCAGTCTGTCTTCACACCTGTGTTCTTTTAAGATCTTTTGTGGGAAGAATCTTGGAGTATATTGTTCAGATATTAAAAGAAATGCATGAATATTGAAAAAACTCATGGTGACTAGGAGAACTCTCAAAAGTTTCTAAAAGTGTCTGGGCCAAGCTAGATAAAGCAAATCTTGATACTTAAACATATGTGTGGCAAAAAGTTGGTAGATCACATGAGGGAAATGTGGGAGTCATGGTGTTAAATTTTCACAAACACAAACAAGGGAATGGCTACAACAAGCAAACATTTGAAGAGAAGTGAAAGACGGAGATTTCTGTAGAAAATCAACATGCAGGAATACCCTTCCCAGACCTCTGTCTTCTCCTGCACTGAGTAGGAGGGGAAGAAAAGGGGGAAAATCTTACACTACCTTCCTAAAACATAAAATCAAAAGGCATTTAATAAGGACAAGGCAGAAACAGCTTAAATTTTTCAACCACTGAGAGGCAGACTTTCAGCCCTTGTAAGTATTCCCTAAGTCTCACACAACCCCCAGCAATTAATATCAGCACTCCTCTTGTTTCAGCCTTCGGTTCAGAAGTTCTGGGAAAACTAGTCTCCAGCTCTTCAGTGCCAGGGACTGAATGTCACTGAGTTGACCCTGCAGCAGAGACACCGTAATGCCAGAGAACGCTCCATTACTGAAGCATTCAACTATATGCTTGACTCAATCCTCTCTCCAAAACATCCCCTCCATGAGTCTCAGAGATGCACAGATGGCTAACACACTATGCAGTATCTACACAGCAGGACAATGGAGCAGAGCACATTATTTGCATTATTTACAGAGCACAGATGGACAAGTTGCTGCAGTGACCTAGCCTACAGAGCATCTGCAATGTCGAGAAGGCATTAAGTCCAGCCCTGATGCTTACAGGTGCTGACAAAAGCAAATGTAAAAAAGTAAACTGGCCGTTTACAGCAGCCAGCTTTATTCTGAAATGTTATCACTGCAACCACTCTTACAGAGTAATTCACGTGCTAGTTTTTTTCCCATTGAGCCTTTACCCTCAAGCAGAAAACACAAGCTACATTCACTAGATTTATCCTTTACAGCAGGAAAGAGAACTGACATCTGCAGTACTTCTTCCTTAGCTGTAAGTTTTGTATGTGTGTAAGTCACTATATACCGCAGGTGGCATGTACCTGGGGGGAGGCACAGACCAGGAAACAGCATTGAAATTGGGTGAAATTTATTTCAAGTTCTGCCTTGCTGTAGAAAAGTCCAGCTCAAACCTGCCATCTGAATCTTTTGCAATATTAAACATTTGTGAAAGTTTTAAGATGTTGCTTTTGCTGTCTAAACGGCACATGAACAAAGTCTGCAGGCACTTTCATTAGCAGGCTGAGGAGGAAACTTAAAATAACATTTCAGGGGTCTCACATCTGTTCTACAGAGGAAAAAGCCTAATTTACAAGGAGGAGCAATCTACTTCAATCGAACACTTTGGATAAGAATGACCAAGTTGTACAAATGCTTGCAATGGTAAGTTTGCCCATCCTCCACCAACATGCACCACAACAGGCTCTTTCATTCCACCATCACATGGCTGCAGCCAAACATGACAGACTGTTTAGCAAGTAATAAAAAGGATCAGCTTTTTCCCCAAGGTCTTGTCTACGTATATACTGTACTAAATTAAATTGGCTTAGAAAGTAACATAAAGCAGTATAACACTCCTGGGCAAATGTTTTTAATTCAGTTTAAGAGCACTTTACATTAAAACAACTTAAGTTAAATAGATAGATACAAGACACAAACTAAATTAAGGATGCCTATACAAGAATGCTGCACTAATATAATCACAGCTGTTTCTAATCTGATTAAGTTAAATCAGTACAATTTCCCTGCAATGGCAAAATCCGAACAGATACAGAAATTAACCCTTTTTTGCCCCTTTCTACTTCCAAAGTAGGTTTTTCTGGGTTTTGTGTTTGGTTTTGGTTTTTTCCTCAAAAAAACCCAAAAAAAACGTCCCAAAAAAACCACCCCAAAACCACAACAGTGTAAACACCTTTCTCTCGGTATCAAAATAAGCTAACTACACTACACAAGGTACTGAAGGCATTGACATTTATGTGTCTTGAAAGTTTTATTAATCCTATGTCAAATAAACATCACAACAATGCTCAGGCCAGCATAGCACAATATATTCTTTACTTTCCCCAAGCAAGATGGGAAGGGTGATCACAAATAGTCATGTTGTACCCTGCTTTCCATACACCCACACAGCTTTTGCTTGCTGATGTCCAACATACCTGGAGCAGTTCCGGAAAGACAATGTTCTCCACTTGCTCATTCCTAAGGGTATGGCTCACCAACAGTTTATCTGAGCAAACTGGAGTGTGGAGTTAGAGCATGTTATCTAACTGCCCCCAGGCATGGTCTTACTACTGACCTTCTTCCACAAAAATACAAAGTTCTCATGCTTACCATGGGATAAGCACATATACAAACCAAGTCTGAGGTCACAGAACTAACATGCTACAAATGCACACTTTAAGATCACCTCTCATCTCCTCAGTTCCTGCATTTCCCCAGGAAACATACTTGTCAAAATCAAATTTCAACAATTCTAAAATTACTGGTGTTTTCTCCATTCCTCATTCAAAACTACTTGAACTCTTCCTCCTGAATATCAAGACTAAATTTATCTTAATTCTTTTCGTACTCTTTCATCTCTACCTGCTTCTTCAGTCTGGTCTCTGAACTTAACACACCCTGCCAGCAATGCAACCATCACCCTCTCCTCAGGGCTACCTTCTACTGCTGGCTCTCAGCTACCACGTACAGAATTAACTTCCTCTTCAGTGCAAGTTTTCCATGTTCAGCACAGAAAGACAATAGCAAGAATCCTCTCAGAGCTCTTGGCAGGGAACTAAATCCCTCACGGGCCTTCAGAAACTAAATTGTGCCAACACTCTGAAAAATGTGGTGAGTAGTCACTTCTGTCCAGTATCATCAGCAGCCCTGAAATCAGCCAGAGTTGTAAGGGGTTTTTTGTTCTTTTTGTTTATGAAAGAGCTGTTTTGATGTCCCAATCACATGGCAACATGGATTGTACATACACAGAAGAGTTCAGTTGCTAAGGGAATCACACTTCCACATTCTCTATTTTACAAGATGTAAACTTCAACTCTTAAAGGGCAGCAGGCAATTTTTGCAATAAACTCACTGGTCTCAGATTCACACTGGTAGGCTGTGTAATTATAAGGTTATGTGGCCCCACACCAACTCCAGGATTCATGCTCATCATAAATATATACAATGAAGAAGAAAGGAAGAATTTCCATTAAACAAGTAATGCAACTGAGGCACTATGAGAAACAAAAACAGCTATGTGCACTCTTTTTTGCATTAAATTGCAAGTTAAAGAAAACCAGACTCAGTTGTCATAAGAAAGGAACTGAATAAAAACTCAGCAAGACATTTCTTGCACCTAAAGCATGAGCAATCTGAGATAGAAAAGAGAAGGAAAGTGCACATGAGCTAAACACCTACCTGACAGCAATTGAGTTGAATAGCCTGCAATTCTTTATAAGTACAAATAAAGCAGCAACCCTGATCCAGTAGTAGAACAATATTTGTACTGTACTCAATTTTTTCTGCTGCTGGGGTTTAATCTCAGCAAGAATCATTTTGGTTTAATTAGCTTTTCCCTAGCAGATGGTCAGATGTGAGAGGCAGAGAATGGTACAGGCTTAACTGTTGGGTGATTGTGCAGCTGCATCTGTAGCTGAACAGTTAAGCATGTTCAGGGGTCCAGCTGTAGTTTGCACGAAATAGTCCATCTCCTCCATTAGCCAATTCTCAGGTTCCACTTCCTACAGATTATATATCAGAGGCACTATCCACAGGTAGGCAAACAACTAACATGCAGTTTTACCACCATCCCCTTTCTCAGACAAAACCCTCAAATCTTAATCAACTGGAAGTCCGTCTTTCTTTGGTGACAGAAGCACATTTAGAAGCATTGCCATGGAAACTTGAGCCATCCTCAGTGCCGGTCTCTGTGCTATTCATCAGAGATCTAGCACAGAAATATTTTATGAACTTATAACACTGAATACAGACAGTAGTCAGTATAACAAAGTAAAATTAGGGACCCTAGCATAGTGTGAAGATTGAGTGGGTCATTCTTCAACCTTCAAGCTGCCTGAACTTTGCATCACCTACAATGATATTGTTACAGCTGGCAGCGAAAAGCAGTGTAGCACTGAGAGAAGCAGAAGTGGTGTAGAGGAATAAACCTATCCAGACAGAGGGATAAAAAGAGAAAGGGGGTCATCACAGCCTTTTCCTAAAGCTGATTATATCCTGCCCCTTTCCCTTCCCAGAGGTTACAAGTGATGTTATTACTGACTCCCTTGCAAAGCAGGATTCCTACCAGACACCTCCCACTTAACTCAAGTCACAACCATTGCCTACTCTGGAGACCACATCAAGTATTCCCCATCAACTTCCACTCAGCTCCTGCACCCAGGCACAACGTAGAGTGTTAGATCATCACTCCTACACACTGGCAGTAGTCATCTCACTGGGACACAAAGGCAGAAGAACAAGGAGATGGCTTTCCAAAACATGCTTTGAGCCTAGTGGATTTAGAGTCCGAACCAAGGGCAGGAACAGGCACAGAACATGTCTCAGCTCTGTAAACAATAGAGCAGAATGGCTCCTGAAGCAGCATGTAACCCTGGAGCATCTCTCTTTTCTGTGGTAGTAGTTAATCTGCCTCAGTTTGCCTCCTTTGGGGTTTTTTTGTTGGTTTTTTTTAAAAATTATTCTCTTAGTCTTCAGCACCACTGAACTACTGAGATATTTTACTTTGGGAGTTCAGTCATAAAAATATAACATGGCTTAATCCAGCTTAGGAAAAACAAACAGATCCACCCATCCTTCTTTCACTGGTGATCTGTGTAAAGCACGCAACTGACTATGGCTCCTCTCTCCCATTCCACCTGGGCTTCAGTCAGTCCCTTTAAAAGCAGGACCCAAGCCACAGCAGAGGGGACCCACACTTCTACCTCCTGCCCTACACAAGGAAGCTGCCTGTCACCAGCAGTCACAGGCTGCACGGCTTGTCCTTCTGTACATGCTGTATTATACCTCCTAGGTTCACCTTCTTACTTTAGTGGGGTGGATAACCACAGCTGCCCCACTTGACACCAAGCTGGGCTGCTTCAGCTCTTCCATCAAACACAACTTCTCCTCGTGGCAGAGTCAGAGTTCTCATCAACTATATCCTTCCACATCTGTCATCACTGCTCGCACCAGTGTTGTTCTTCAGATGGAGCTAGTAATGAGCATCAATTGCCCCAAGGAGCAACTGCAGTGAAGGTCCAGCACTTCACTTCTACCACAAGGTCAGCTTGTCCAGACTAGCTCTAAAACCCCTGCCTTGCATTGCTCTTGTAAAACTGAAATGCCTTCACTGCCATTATCCTTTGGGATAGCATAAGCCTGTTAATTAATCTAAGGTTAGGGAAAAAGACTCCTTTTAAGTAATGTTAAAAAGACAAGCTCTTACCCTCCATAGGGCTCCTTCCTGTAGACACCTCCCCCTGTAAGTAAACTCTATGCAGCTCTTTAGAGACGAAGCTAGGAAGGAGAGATAGTCAAGCTGCAAGTGAATTCACCTATCCTCAAAGTGGCTCAATAATCAACCCCAGATATCCTAAAGAAAGCAAGCCATCACATTCCAGGTAGCTTTCTTTTTCCTTTCTGTCAAGTGACAGACTCAACAACCCAAAGAGCTAGCAGCTCGCTGCTCATCTAAGGGCAAAGACCATGGAGGAATGCCAGCGTATGGCCAGGCAGATGTTGCAAAGATAAGGTGCTTGCTCAGTACATCAAGCTGTTCACTCAGGCCTTCAGCTTCATGCAGCTGCATGAGCTCAGCTCCACAGAATCTGTGACTCTGGCCTAAGGAATGTCTCAACTGGACAATCACCACATCTGCTGCCGGCTCAAGGGGCCCCAGGATCAGACCAATTCCCAGTTTTACCGTCCAGGTGTAGCTGTGCCTTCTGCTCTCTGGTCCACCAGGGGGAGATCTAGCTACTTGGGAGGGTTACAGCTCTATCCAGAGGAATGCATTGCCTGGAGAGAGAGGTGTTTGGGACCAGACACAGGAGCACAGGGATCTGGATTCCTACACTGTCTTGAAGACCAGCAGGGAAGCCAAAACAAGGAGCTAGTGACTTTCTCTCCACAACACATTAAAACTCACTGACAGGATGGAAGAAGGCCAAGAATCAGCCCTACTTCCTCCTCAGCCAAAGTCACATTCATTTCATTCTGACTCCCTCACTCCTTTTTTGGCAAGTGGAAGGTGACAGGAGAAGCAGTATGTAATCCTAAACAAGACCTCCATTTTTGCAGCCATAGCCCATATCACATGACAAAGCTGAAACACCCAATGATTACAATGATTATACACACTTAAATGCTCTATCAGTAACATTCCACAAAACCCATTCTCAGACTTATACTTTGCTACACCTCCAATTGCCGCAGGGCACATTGTCCAGTTTGGTACTGCACAACGGGGAAAGAAAAATGAAGATTCAGGTAACCCACTTTCTCATCAACATCCAAGCCCTTATAGTCAGGTATGGAGTCAGGGGCAAGTAGTTCAAAATAAAATGCATGGTTTACATAAAGTCAAAAGAGAATAGAGCCCAATATGAATAATTTCCAACTGTTTCACAGTGCTAAGAGTCTTGCAACAAGTAACATTCTCTTAATCATCAATCATTGAGATTCTGCTTTGAGGAGTTGATACATCGTTCTGGGGAGAGGGTGACATGGACCAGTCTGGTAACTGGAGTTCTGCAGTGACTCACCCAGTAACTGTATCAACAGCTAAAAAGCAAAAACTATTCTATAAAGCCAGAGCACTTCTGAGAGCCAATGCTTTCATTCTTGCTACTGTCTAAGCATGGCAAATAGGGAGGTCTTCTGCAGAAGGCTAATTTTAATATGGAAATGACTGGCAGGTCACAGAATTTCTGGCTACTAGACATTGCTGAAAGGGAACCTGCAAGTCCAAAAGATCCAAGCAAACAGGGTAATGACCAGTCCGGGGCTTATCCAGAACACAGAAGATGGTCTGCTGTTGTTTACACGAGCCTTGCCTGTGAGCTGCCCACACTGAAACTGCCAAAAGGGATCATGTTTCCCTGCACCAGGCAAAGGAAAGGCTTGTACAAAGAAATAAGGATGGTTTGCATGGTAGGGGCATAGAAAGTTATGTGACCATTTTTCACACACACCACATCAAAGATCTCAAAATAACGCATCTGCATCCTGATCTGCCATCTTTCACCAGCCTCCCTGTCCTCAGCTTTTGGGGTTCCAGCCAGATAAAGAAACATTTTCCAGAAGAAGCTGGAGCAGCTCAGCTGCAGCACAGAGGTATAAGAACATTTGCCCACTGACTGGGGGAAGTACTCCTGCCTCGGTTAAATGCTGAAACCATTCCATCTCCAGGCAGTCATTTCATGCACAGTTTGTACTGAGCAGAGCTTGATGGCACAAGCCACTCAATCATCTACTGATTGTCAAGAGCACACAGGCTGCAGGGGGGACGAGTCAACCTTAATTGGCCTTATCATTGTAAATTAAACCATACAACACACCCAAGCAAACAGTCAGTTCCTTTGGAGGAGCAGGCATGAGTTATTTTGCTGCAGCTATAAAGGAAACATTGCTGCTAGGACATGCCCCTGGAGTGACTGTGCTGCTCAGCGCTCCCGCTGCATTCCTGGGGTTGTTTAGCATGGACTTAGCTCCAGCCTTTCCACAAGCAAGAAGTCTGAACCCTGAATGCCATTTGCAAACACAGCCAGACTCCACCTCCTCCATGCCTGCAGGCCACCAGGTGTGGCCAAGAATGGCACAAGCTACACACTAAACACACCTTTGATGTGGAGCTGAAAGCATGTAGCCACGGGGCATGAACAGCACGCCGCCCTCCGCCGTGATGACTCCCACTGCAGGAATGTGACTGCAACCACAGGCCAACGAAGGCAAACACATTGCATTCCTCACCAGGCAGCAAAGGAAAACAAGTAGCAAGCCCACACACCCACCCGCGGACACCCGCTGCACTCGCTCCCTCCTCACAGGTAGCTGCAGGGCCGGTGCTGGCATCCCAACAAGAGCTCCAGCCCCAAACTCATTTGTGAGACAGTCCAAGTCCTTCAAGCAACTTCTTGAGCCATGGGGCAAGAGAAACAGAGCAAGGCAAGGGAGTTCTCAATTGGGCATGCAAGCCACAGGGAGGAGAGCTGCCACGAGGGCTGGGAAATAGCCACAGCCCAGGAGGGAACAGCTCTGTCCAGTAGCCTGGGAAGGGAATTTCCCTGACTCTTCCTATAAGACAAAGGGCAAACATAACACTGAGACTTGTTGAGCTGCGGGGGCAGAGCTGACTTTGGGTGTCTGGGGTGCTTGGAAGAGTCCAGGTATTTTTCCCTCCCCAGGAAACCATTCTACCTTAAGTAGCTTCTCTGAGATTCAGGCATTTCCTCATTACTCCAAAATTCTTCTGTAAACGCTCATGTCCACTGTCCACAGACACAGATCTGATTTTCACTGTACATTATTCTCCCCATACAGCATTGACACCTAGTCACTTCAGTGACCGAGAGAAGAAAAACTCAATCTACAAAAATCCAAGATATGAGGTAACCTCTTGTCTCAGAACCTCACCATTTTAGAGTTGCAAAGAGACTCTCATGCTCTAGTCAGAAAAAAACACTACTCCTCCTTTATGCAGCACTCCTACAAATCCCAAAGCTTTCCAAAGAATTCACAGTTCCCAAATATGAAGGTAGTCTGATTGGAAAAAGATGATGATGCTTCAGGAGGTGAAACTGTCACCAGAATTCTCATGCTGGTATTGTAAATCCCCCCACATTCTGAAACCCCACTTACTTTGTGCAATATAACTAAACACTATCCCACTCCTAAAAACTCCAAAAATCCATCAGCCAGTGCTGAGGGCCAACTCTGCGACTTAATAGCCAGTGCTCTCTCTGCACCAAGCAGGAAAGCCAACACTCTCAGAGGAGCACTGCTGCAAGAATATTTCCAACTTGAATCTAGCAGACACAAAACAATGTCAGGAAATTCAGAGAGCATCAACTCAGGGCTGAAACACTGTAACCTCGGGGGAATCTGAATGGGGAAAGGTCACTGTAGCCATAAGCTCCAGAAACATGCCGATGCATCTAGCAAGCTGCCACAGTAGGGATGGTTTATAAGGCTGTAGCCCAGCTGCTCCACACCCAATATGTGCATTTCAAGGTCCTCACAGAGGGGAATGATCTTGTGTTAAGTAACAAGAACAGACCAGACACGGTCCAGTAGACTTTTCCATGCCCGTTAAAATTCAAGGCTATACCTATTCCTTTCTAAGCCAGTCAAGGTAAACTGCTGCAGTAGCTCCAGTACTTGGAAGAAACAGGCATGAAAGACCAAATTTACCAATAGATTTATATCCAACGATATAAATAGAAGCCTGGCAGGATTTACAAAAGCACCCAAACAGATTGGGTGTCTAAATCACCGCATATAGAAGAAAGGGCTTCTCCCCTTCTAACCACTCCATACCTCTCCAACCCCAGCCACCACAAGAAAACCCATTCCAGAGAGGACGGAAGCCCCTACTGCTCCACATGTTGCCAAAGGCCATCCCTGTGCAATCCACTTTGACAGTGATGGCACCCAAACTCCCACAAGTCTCAACAGTGCAACCTGCAATGGCTGCAGCTCTCACAGAATGTAGGTCTGCCTGTTTCCCAGAATAGGAGCTGCCTCTTCAGCCTCTCCTCTCCCTTCCCCCACTACACCTTTACATTTCATAGACTTAATACTGTTTCATGGTACCCTCATCCTGCCACTGGTGGGCGGGTGAGTGGGGGAAAGGGGCCCTTTATAATTGTAGTGTTGCAATCTGCCAACCCGGCCAGGCAGCCTGTTCCCGCCTGCACTGTATTAAATACCTTATAACTGATTACACCCCCATGGGGCATGATTAGCAGTCTTCAGAGAACAAAGTCTACTTTCATAAGAATAAGAACAGACATGTACTGCTAACCTGCTACACAGCTGGGCAGGTGAGGAAACAGGGAAGAAAGGAGCGTATGTGGTGGGGAAGAGTTAACTGTACTGATAACTGTATTCCTTCCTTCTCTTCCCTATCCCAGCCGTCTAAGTTGAGACTTCCACTGTCCTGAATACTAGTACGCTTCAAACCCACCCCACAAGATTCAGGTAACATAAGCTCATAAACAAACTGTTGCCTGTGGAACTCAGGCAAAGTCCTAACCTGGAGAGGAAAGGCCTTGAGGCAAGCAGGTCGAGCCTTGCTCTGGGTGATAGCAATTCTTTCACACCAGTTCCCAGGAAAACGGAACAGTGAATTCCAACTGCAGCAACAAAACAAGCAGCAGGAGGGAAAGCTCGAAATACAATCACATCCCCACACCCCTCTTTAACCTCTGTATACCTCCAGAAAGTCTATATAAGTAACAGCAAAACATCTAATTCAATCTGAAGGTTAACAGTTCCTCAGGTGATCAATTTTTTCTTGTGGGGAGAGAGAAGGCGACAAGCAGGAGGAAAGCCCTTTGCATCTGAGATAGGTAACAGGGAGCCCCAAACGTGCAGTCCATAAGCATTGCCGCAACAAAGAACCAGCCTGATGGAAACTTAGCCAATCTGACATGAAATGACCTACAGCTCATTAGCAAAGTGCCTTCCAAATCTCAAAATGTCCACACAAACAGCCACAAATATATTTGGTGCAATCTGGCCTCCATCTCAGCAAAGCACAAAGAATCAAACTGTACAGCCTTTCACCAAAAGCTGTAAGAAAAATGGAGACAACTCTCAGACTAAAACAATCCTACAACAAAGCCTTCCAGCTACTCTCCCCAAACCTACAACTGAGAGCAGAGAATTCCAGAAAAATGGTCTTATTTGACATGCCTGTGCAGTAGCTTCAACAAAATACTAAGAACTCTCCTAACTCTGTTGTTTTAGAAACAAACCATCTGCTTTACCCAGAGCTCAGTGGCTTTCCCCATGGCTCCACGGATGCTCATGATACAGTCTGGAAGCACTTGTGTTCAGCTGATATCTCTAGAACGGGGTACACCTTGCTGACACATTCCACCCGGATTCTCACCCAACCCACCCAAGTAAGCATTTGTTAATGAGAAACCAACCCAGCTGAAAATGATCTACTTATATCTGCTTTACTCAGCAGCTGGTCCTTCAGTCAGCACATAGTGGATCTCTGAACTGTACTGTTTAAGTCTCATCTGTACAGCAAAATCTGCATATTCTCTTTATTACAGAAAGACTTGAAGGCACCAACTAACTTTAGGCTCTGATGTCCTCACCTCTGATGTAAAGCATCAATACATTTAGAGTTACCAAATGGACTGTGCTTTCAGGATTTGGATAAATGAGAGCTTTCAGCATAAACACAAGTTAGTCATTAGAAGCTCCAGGAGGTAATTTAAATCATCGCAGCCAGCACAAAAACAGTTTTATTTTGGGAGTTGAAGTTGCAAAGCTATAATAAATCCAAGTAGCACAGTAAAACCTCTTATAAAAGCTTAAAATTAGATGTGAAGCCCCAGATGGCCTTGCATATAATTTGATTCTCCTACCGTGAGCTAGCAAAAGGGAAACCACTCTTTACACCGTAAAAAAAGAGACCCAAAAACTCTATCTTCCTTCAGCTCCTAGGAGACAGAAGAGGCAGCCTTACGTTTTGTGTCTATGTATGTGTAAAATACATAGAAATAATAAATATATAAATAAAATCTAAAATCACACAGCTTGTTCAATCCCCCACTGTGCTGGGCATCTATCAGTCAGGTATCTGAGCTCAAATTGGAGCACTGCAATCCAAAGCTCTCTCCTGGTTGCTGCACCCTGACAGATACCCTGCAGCCACCCCCCACTCCCACAGTAAATTGCTGGCCACCACAGAGAAGCACTCCTGCTATTCTGACACCGGCATTCGCCACCGGAGAAGGAGACCCTAATTTAGCACCACACGGGCCTTCTGCAAACTGCTAATCCCCAATACACAGCTGTTTTGCAAATGTACGGGCATGAGCAAACCATAAACGATTTATGGCGTGTGGCAGGAAGACTCCTGGCTCCCTGCGTAGGCGGGGTTTTGGGACAAGATCATGCTTGGACTAATGTTTATGTTGCACGTTGTCAGTCGGGTAGTAAATCATCTCTGGAGCTGCACAGTAATACAGCTCTCCCCATCCAGCTGGGGCCATGATGACATTGAATTTTGTTATGGCCATTTCAGATGCACCTGGGGACCTACTTGCAAAGGCATCATGTAATCAAGGAAAAAATGGATACACTTATAAAGTAGATTCTATCACAATTCTGCAGTCCAGCAAGGGTGATTTGCTTTCAGGAATCAATCCAAATTGTTACGAGATGTTAACCAAAAATGACACTCCATAATAATCTTAGAAGAAATAGGACTGCGTGCCTAGACAGACATCTACTAACAGAATCTATGGCCAGCAAAATGCAGTTACCTGCAAAAACCCTTCCGAGCAAAGTCTGCATTTCCCAGTACTCACATAACCATAGTGCAAGCAACGCTTAGAAATTAAATTCTAAAAGGCAGATAAATATATTTGCATACTTTTGTTCATCAGATACTTTCTGCTGAGAAAAATAAAAGCACTTAAAGGCAGAATGTAAACCTGAAGTACCTTCTCAAGAAAGGTCACTTAAAACAACTCTAACTGTCATTTTCCATTATTTTCTTTTTCCCCATTTGAAAGGAATTTTCACACAATATGCTGGGTACCGATCTCACACAGATAAAAGGGAAGGGGGAAGAGCTCTCAATAAGGAAAAAAGTTATAAATAAAAATACACAAGAAAAACAGTAGAATTATCTGCAACCACTTTTCAGCTATGTGAGATACACCAGATTTCAAGTCATCTCCCTAGAATATTTTTAACCTTTCTGTTGGGGAGCAGCAGAGTCCTCATTAATGAATAGCAAAGCTGAAGTTAAAAATCTGATTTAGGAGACAGAGCAGCATGGCACCTTTGGAAACTGCAGAGAGCTTGTGCAGCAAGACATATGCAGGTCTAAAACCAGTTACTCTGAGTAGCACGTGCTAAAACAATGGTCAAAAAACTTAAAGTCACAATGATTATCGAATTATTATCTTGGGAAAATAACTTATAGTCTTTGGAAACAAATGCCATAAAGTAAAGCTCACCTAAAGCTTTTTATGAACCCATGTGTAATTCCTCAGTAATGAGAGAAACTACCTCATCTGTCCTTTTTCATTACAGATCCATTTGTGCATGAGTGTTATATTAATGCAGGTGGACAACTGAGACTTTAAATACAAGACTAAGAATATCCAGTTGTGACTCCTACAACATTACCAAAGCCAGCTTTATCACAGAGCCAAAATACAAAAATAGAACTCAACTGAACACAGAGCAGTGACCATGGGGCTTCCAGTTCTGAATTTGCTGATTCTTAGAAATAAAAAATTTAAAGCAGCTCTCTCTTGCCACCAGCAACTGGTTAGATCCTCTGTGTCTAAAAACCAGTCTAGCCCTTGCAGGAAACCTTATTTTCCTATCCTGACCTATTTCACTTTCTCACCTTTGTGAAAGTTAGTAAGCCTTTCCTCACAGCTGCTAGGCCTGCCACAAAAGGGTTAAGTTTTGCCCTAAAACGTATGTTGTTTTCAGAAAAGCTCCCAGAGGGATATCCACACAGGGATCTTGAGGTTTGCATGACCTGCTCCTAGCTCTGAAAATCCATGCACACACTCTTTCCTTCAGGAGTTCCCCCTGCGTGTAGGCAAACATACACCTTTTTATACACATCTCCATGTCACTGCCACTTACCTTTATTAGGCTATGCAGCAAACTGTTTATACCTACATGACCAAGCAGCACTTAGGATTCTCCTGTTCCTCTACAGATTGGACATGAGTAGAGGACACAGATTGTGTCTTCATGGACATTAGTACATTGAGGCTTATGTTACAGCCAACCAGAACTCACCTGAACAGCCTTAAAGTGCTGCCTTTCAACCACCTTCCAGACTAAAGTCCACTACAAGACTGCAACGTGGAGAGGCCAAACTTCACACATTCTTTTCCCTCTTATGAGCAAAGGCAAAAAGCACAAAGCACTTTGCCTGAGCAGCTACATGTCTTCACATTCCACAGTAAGACAGTCCTATGGACGGCCTTATCTTTCCAAGGACCCCGTTCTTCACCAGCTCAAAATCCTCAACTGGCAGGCATAATCAGAGCAGCTGGAGTGCTTTGTGGGTTTGTTGTTTGGTTGGTGGTTTTTGGCTTTTCCCCCCCCCCTCTAATGCAGTTATTACAAAAGGCAAGGTCAGTGGACAACCCACCACAGCAAACAAGTGTGATTTAATACCTTACCCCTGACACAGGTCAACATATTAAGGTGGTTTAGTAGATGGAGGGAGAAGCCCCAGTGAGAAATTATACAACATACTGCCCTTTCCTCAAACCTTTACCTGTTAAAGAGATTGGGCTATGTCTGAAATGAGTTCTTTAGTTAAAGCAAGTCTGAACATTTCCACTCATAAATGCTTGATCTTTTCTGAATCCTGCTCAGCTCTTAGCCTGAGCGCTATTATGTGGTAGTGAATTTGCACAGATTAGACATCATGTGAAAATACTTTAAAATCATTATTCAGTTTGATGCCTATCAGTTTCACTGAATTGCATTCACCTCAACTGAAGAATACATTCCAGCTCCTTCACCTCTGCACAGCAGTCTTCCTCAGGCTTGGCACCCAGTATTGTTGAAAAGCAGAGGAAAACTGAGCCCACCCAAGTGATGCTTATTCTGCATTCCAACCACTCCAATGTTATTCTCACACTCCTACATGGCCTTCCACGCCATTTCCTTCCTAAGCACAGCTCCCAGGAGGACAGTCCAGAGAGGATGCCTCATGTAATTTCAGATATGAAACAGCTTGCATTTGGCTCTCTCGATCTGTGCATATTAGCAATAAAACCACACATGAACTTCCTGACAACGAAGAGGATAGTTTCTGAGTCTTGAACAAACAAGGGAGCACAAAAGAGAAAATATTTTCAGTCAAAAAGCTTCAGTTAGACACGGTGTTACGTGTGAGCAAAACAGGCAAACAGTTCCTAGGAAAGGAAAAATGGTGAGGTCTCAGAGCACCCACTTGCCTTAAACAAGGCAGGGCCTGACTTGCATTCCATAGCAATTTTACCATGCTACGGAATACATGAGACAGCGGATGGCATGGGGGTCTGCTTCACTTTGAAGTCATGGCTTGAAATATCTTTTTCATCTCTCCTCCACCAAGCTTTATTAAAGCATTCAACACCACAGTATCCAAGAGTCTATACACTTACGGATTCATCCTCAAATCCCCAATAAGATGGTCATCAATCATATTTTACAACTAAGAAATGAAGAGTGAGAAACTAACACACTGAACACACACAACAAATATGTGGCAGAAATTAGGTGTCCTTCTGACCACAGCATCATCCTTCCCCTCCAACCAGCTGTAACGGTACTTCAATTTTAAAAAGTAACACTCTTCCTACTACAGTTACAGACCCAGTCAATCCATATCTAAGGAAAAGCCCTCAGGTAGGGGAACTGGCCTGGAAACAGGATGGAAGATTTCATGCCCTAAGGCATTAGCCGTTTGCATAGATTACACACATAGTTCCTTTGCAGTTCTGTGTAAAATGAATTTCAGAGAGAGTCATATTTACCCAGTAACTAGTGATTTGAAGTACACACAGCTAGCATAAATGCTAATAAGCACTCACTCTTTCCAAAGCTCAAGGTGTCAAACAGAAAGGAGGTATCTTCCCAACCAAAGCCTTCAAGCAAGGAGATGAATATACCCAGCTTCAGGACCTTAAATTTACTCTCAAAGCACTAACCGAGTTTAACAGTTGAGAAAATCTGCTCTATTATGACAATTCCAGTTCCTGACAACCCCAGTCAAAAGAGCAGAGATGAGTCGAAAAGGTGTCAAGCCAGATCCTCATTTTTGAGTGTAGGAATCCTACCCTCAACCTGTATCACATGCAGGCTCATTTGTGACCTTTACATGTTGTATTTCTCCCAGCAACATGAAAGGCATAGAGTTATTAGCCACCACTACATTATTGTTGTCACTGTGCTGTAGAAGTAAGGCCCTTGATAACAAGTATACAACATGGTTATTTCATCAGGATCTAACTTCCAGAACGATTTCTTGGGACGACACTGTGATATGGTGACAAATTAAAATCTTAGAGTCCAGTTTTCAGTGGATCCTCCATAAAACACAGCAGATGTTTTAACAGGTGAGGGAGCTCACCTTCAGAAAAATAATCAGCCTCCAGAACTCACAAGCATCAAACTCACTTCAAACAACTGCTAGAAAATACAGTTGCATTTTATTTCACTACTGTTCAGTTTTCTTCACTTTTTTAAATGCACTTTATATGTCACACCAGCTGCTGCAAACCCCTTTCTCCAAGGCAGCTCTGCTACCATTCAGGTCAGCATGCTGACCAAAAATCATTGATTCCATCTGACTTGATTTGTTCTGCTCTGGGACAGAAAGCAGGCAGACTTGCAAAGGACTACACCCCTTTTGAGGCTATAGTCTATTTCCCCTACATGCTACACCACATGATTGTATTTAGAGTGGATGGCAGAGATAAGAATTCAGGGTTTGTTGGCTGCAAAGCGACTCAGCAGCAGCCAAAAAACAACTTGAAACGGACGGGAAAAGCACACAAGGTCATCTTTAGTTCAGAAAGTTGGTTTGAAGAGGCAACAGGTCTTGGCATGTAACTCATCCCCTCCTGACCCTATGCCTTGTTAATATTAAAGATGAAGATAGCCACAGGCTGCACTTTGGAACTCCATTGGCCCTGCTAAAATGCATTCCCATGATTTCAAGAGCACTGGGTCCCTGGCAAGGAATGAAAAGCCAAAAGCTCCGGATACCACAGCTAAGACCTGGTAGCTGAAATGCATATCTAACACCCAGAAGCTAGATCACACTGTATGCCAAGCACTGCTAAGATATATGTGCTTTCTGCAGTGACTCACTAGAAGGTGAAGAAAAAGAAAGGAAGTGTATTAAATGTGACTTGACAAGTAATTGAAAGGCATGAGCAAAAGACCAGCTGCTGGGTACCAAACAACTGCACCTCTAAACTGGATCTCAATAGTGAGTTTGGGAGAGGACACAAAGGCCAGCAGTACACCTGCATCATCCATCAGAGAAACAGTTAAAATATGGGTAGATAAAACCGTGTGGTGGAAGATATAACCTGACAGAACAGAGGGTCACTAGAACCACTTAACTTTGACATCACAATTATTGCAAGAGTAGATTCATCAGGAAGGATTTCATTTGGATTATGGCTGAGCAGACCTCATGTGGATTATACAGAGAGTATGGCTACTTCAGCACTGGCAGAGCAGAATTAAGACTGCTTCTCCAAATGAAATGTAAAGAGCACTGGCTTACAATTTTAATTAAACTTTTCTTCCCAGGAACTCTTACTGATGTCCTCAGGGTCACTCCCATTTCACTGACACCCTGGCCTCTCAATTCTGTCAGTGCTGGCCTACTATAATGCAGAGACCACCACAGAGAGGGACAGTTTTTCAGGTAAGTGGTTTACATATTCTCAAAAAATTCCAGTAGTGGGACCAAAAGAACGCAGTCTGACTCAGTGTCAGTTCATTCCTGGCTTTCTTACCTGCTGTCTGATGCTTCACTAAAGATTCATTGCTTCATCTTATGTAGGCCCTCTATCCCAGTTCCTTCTCTCAATCTGTAAAACAGAGATGCATATTTCTGAAAAGCTTTCACTGGCACAGAACTATCTGCATGTGAGGGATGATTCTTTTCAGTGGCCAACATCCACCTGGCATCTCTCTGATCTAGGTCATTCTCAGCCTTGCCAGACTTGCACATCATTTGCACACCCGGAATGCCTGCCAATGCAACCTCCTGCCCATCTAAAAATCTCTGTATTACCGCTCAATCTTTTACTCTGCTCCGTGCAGTGTGCTCAAGCTCGGAGCCAGATGCAGTTCAGTATTTACTGTTCACCTGTTCCCAAAGGCTGCTCACTAGTCCTACAGTGGGAAGCATCCCTTGCACTGGTGGAGAATTTCCCATTAACCCCTGCTGAGCCCGACAGCAGAGAAGTACTGATTCTTCCCTTCCAACCCTGCCTCTGCCACTTATACTCTGGTTCTTTCAGCACACGAGCTGCCCCAGACTTGTTCCCTTTTGCAGTTCCTACTCCAGCAGTGCTCCCTGCACAGACACTGCCTTCGCACCCCCCGGCTCTCCATCACCCAGACACGGCTACACCCTGCGTGTTCCAGGTGCCGCTCCCGTGCCCGCGCTGCTCCCCGGCACAGGTCTCTCCCGGGAAGGAGAGCTCTCTAATGCCTCGATGGCTGCGGCAGTGGCACTGCCACCCTTCCCTTCTCCGGGGCCGAGGCTGTGGCCCCAGTGCCCTCCCGCACCCAGCCGCGGCCCCACGGGGCTGACACCCCCCGCCCACGGCGCCCCCCGCCCGGACCCGCCGTCCTCGGGGCACTCCATAGTCCACCGCCACACATGTGGGCAGGAAGGGCCCACCCCAGCGCTCGCAGGGCGCCGCCCGAAGCCCGCCAGGCAAGGCCGGAGAGGCCCGGGGGGAGCGGGGGGGCCCCGCCCGGGGCTCGGTAGCCGGCCGGTCGCTCTCCCCGGTGCCCGCCCCCGGAGCCCCAGCCCGGCTCTGACCCGGTCAGGCTCGGCTCCGCCAGGGGTCCCAGTGACTTTACGGCCGGTTCGGCCGCGAACCGGCCCCGCCTCGGGCCCGCCCCAAACTTTGCCCCCGCCCGGCCCCGGCTCCGCTCTCTCGCCTCAGGCCGCCATTTTGCCGCGGGGCACGCCGGGTAATCCGGCGGAATCCCCACGCCACGGCGCGCCTGCGTCATCGGGCGGCACGCGCGGGGGGCCGGGCTGCGAGCGGGGCGGGGCCGGGATCGGGACCGGGACCGGAGCGGGGATCGAGATCAGGATCGGGACCGGGGCCGGGATCGGGACACGGGCATGGGCATCGCTTCCAACGTGCATGGTCAGCTCCCGCCCCTTCCCAGTGCCCCGGTTCTGAGAAACACCGCGACAGCCCGGAGCGCATCTCAGCCCGTCACCGGGGAAGCACAGTCGCATCCGTAGGTCCAGCGAGGGAGAGGAGGAGGGTAGTAGATGGAAAATCTGCCCCAAGCCCCCCATGTACCATGTACTGGCATGTACCAGTCAAACGCTAGCCAAACCCTGACACAATTTGGGAACATGCTTTGGTATTTATTTGTATTCATTTTCAAAATCTTCCACTCTATTGTTCTAGTCTTGGGACTTTGGAAAGTCAATACGTTTTAATTTTGAACCAAATTGACTCGTTTATTCCGCTCTGACCTCAGACAGGTACTTTTCCCACTGCTTCTCACACCTGATGCAGTTACTTACCCCCTGTTTCCCTTTCCTGTCACACTTTCTTTCACCAACATCTCAGGAATAGATTACACACACAGTAAATGATGGAGCCTGGTCCAGAGGAAATGTACCTGGTCAAGGAAAGCCCCGATAGTATCTGCATGATGTTCTCCAATGTATTACTGCATGTGCAAAGCCTTCAGATTTGCATTCGGGTAGTACCAGCCTCGCAGCACTGCAAACTCTGCCCAAACAGTGCCCTCTCTTACACAATAAGACAGGTGCTCAGCAGGACCCCGCTTCCATGACCTTGGGAATATTGTGCAGAAACGCCTGCTGTGCGCCCAGCAAGTGCCATCTGCAGCACGCCACACGTCAGCCAGGGATATTTCAAGAAAGCCTTCAGTACTTGTGCCCCCATAAATTCTCCAAACCCTCCCTGTGCCGGAGTCAGATAACAAGCAGAAGGACAATGGCTCCAAGAATCCAGGCTGCCCATCTGCTCTGCACTTCCAGATTCTTGCTTCCACAGCACCAGCTGATGAAATTTTCATAGCTGATGGGGTTTCTCATTTCCACCGGGCCTTGCTGCCTTGGAGCCTTCACAGTTGTGGCCTGTTCAGGTTTCTGTGGGTGCGCACTGACAGCAGCAATGATGAGAGCGCTTTGCTTTCTTTTGGTGACTTGTCTCAGTAGGATCTTCGAGCTTTTTGTTGTGTGTAGGTGAAAGAAGCCCTGCAGGTTGGAGAGAGTCTGATTTTCAGATGGCCTTGTCATTCACTGCTTCCATTAAACCCAACTCTTCTCAAAATCAGATCCCAAGGTCAGACCGCCAAAGGCAGACAGGAACCGGACTCAGACTGGCTGAGCACCAGTCACCTGCTCTGAGCACTGAAAAACACTCTCTCCTCAGATCCCAAAGGCCTTGATTCCCAGTCCTTCTCCCTCTCCACAGATATCCACCCTGCCTTTCCCAATATCTGATATGCTTGTGAGCTGGACTCCCCGCTCCCTGAGCCCAGAGATGTGGCATCATGCGGAAGCGTGACGTTAGGTTACATTATGTTCATTTATATAACACCATTAATACCAAAGTGCAGCTCCCTGCTAGAGCCAGTTGCTCGCTAAAGCCTCTGAAGTTCAATTAACAAGCACCAGGTAATCTAACACTTGACTCCCAATAATCCTTTTATTTTAAGGGGCCTCTGGCGGATGTAAAGCCCTCAGCAAACAGTCCTGGAAGTACATTTGAGATTCTCTCAAATACCAGCTGAATTTATAACCCTTAGTGGAGAGCAGGGAGGAATCTCTTCAAAATACTTTCCAGCTGGCAGGACTTTATATAGACCCTTGTAACTGAATAAAAGGAACCCCTGGAGGGGCAGGTGCCACCCTGTGGAGGGGCAAATCCCTCTTAAGTGCCCACAGTCTTGGCTAGTGAAAAAGCAGATGACAGAAATAATGTCTTCCCACCAGAAGAAGGCAGTGCAGGCATGATCCTCTCAAGTTTCCCACCAAATCAGGTCAAGCAGGGATGATGGTGGGTGCTGGATCACCCTTTGGTGGCTGAATTGGAGGTTGTCACCTGCCAGAGAGTTGCATCAGGTCCCATTCTCTCCAGCTTGGATGCTGCAGTGCTGAAGGGATACACTTAAGAAACACCTTCCCCAGTACTTCTGCAACTCCAGCTGCACAGAGGATTTCCCAGTAGACCTCAGCTGGGAAACCCTCAGCAGTTTCGCGGATGGGCTGAGCCCACCAAACCCAAAAAACCTGACACTTATTTTGAGCAAAATTTTCACTCTGGGATATGCCAGTACAAGAGGAGCTCAGCACTCAAAACTAACAGCATTTCAGGAACAATAAGATCAGTGAAACGCAGCCAGCCTGAGACAGTCAAACAAGTCTGTGGATGCCGAATTGGACAGCCAAATACATCCTGCCAGTATGCCTGGAGCATACACCTACCAGAAGAATACACCCCACCAATAAAACAGTTGCTAACAACATACCCACGTGTATAATTCAGTCCATTCCACTACATAAGAGTGAGGGTTGGGGCTCAATTTTGAGCTGAATTGAGGCGCCACACTCAAAAAAACCTGGAGCCTTTTCACAAGCAAACACGTTGCTGTCAGGATCCCCAGCAGCAGTGGCTGAAGAACAGAACTGTGCTGACCCATCCCAACACAAAGTGCTGTTTGTGTTATGGGACTGCCTAAAGGCACCCATCATGGTTGGGATGTAATTGTGCTGGACACTGCACAGAAAGACAAGCAGACACAATATCCTGCCCCTGAGGCCTGAATCTCTGAATCTCTCGAATCTCTCTCAAAGCCTTTCTGGCAATACAGAATGGAGGATGAAGGCAGAACTGGAGGACAATGACAGAAACCCACCACTGCAGTACCCTGGAGCTTGGCATGGCCAGGTGGCTTCATGCCATCACAGGCTTGGAGCAGATCATGATGCACAGCCTACATCTATATTTCAAACATACAGAAGGGCACTTTCCCCCAACCTGTATACTTGAAAAATACACTGCGCATCAACACTTGCCCATTACAGTTGCTGCCTCTGCATGTTTTGTATATTTATAAATGCATATGTATAAAAATAGAATAAAATAAATATATGTCAGTGACCCCTACTGACCACTTCTAACTAGCCACAAAATTGTGCAGCAACAGCAAGCTCTTGCCTCTTGCCCTGGTGCAGTACTTCAATGTGGGCAGGGAGTGCAGAGCCTGGCAGTGGTGGATTTGTACTCTGCGCTCACTTTGTGCTGGCTGCATCACTCATGGGGGCAGGCAGCTGAAATTGGGATTTTCTGACCTCAAGTATTTGGTTGTGGCATCCCACTCATTTCTCTGCTCACCGCCAGCTCCACGTCACCATCTCAGCTCTTGCATTGAGCCCTGCACAGGTGCCTCCAGCTTTCACTCTGTGTGACCCCAGTTCCTAGCTGGGACCCACATCACAGATACGACTGCTCCTTGAGGTGAGCTCCTTACAGAAGCCCCAGCACTGCACAGTTTCTCCTCCCAGCAGCTTCACCTGAGCCCTGCCAACACTCACTGTAAAGCCTTTGCCCCAGTGGGTGCTAAATCCAGTGTGAGTGCTGCTGTGCAACAGAGGCTGAAGGGCCCTCCCATCCCAGTGATTTACCCTGGTGAAGGAGTGGAGAGAATATGCCTGACCAGCAGGATGGGTGCTCCAATGCAAGGCAAAACCCCAAGGAAATCAAAGGATGGAGTCACAGCATCAGCCTCAGACCAACACTCAAGGGGCTCTGCCTCCCTTCCTCCCCCCCCCCCGCCCCGCCCCTGTCAAAACTTGTTTAGCTTGTCATGCTAATAAAGTGTTTGAAATGAACTGAGTTCAAAGTATGTGGAGAGAAAGGGGGAGGATGTCTCACTGGAGCACATGGGGAGGTGGCAGAGGGGTTAGGTGTGACACCGGCTCTCCTCCACATGTGCCGGCAGATGGGTTTCGTCCAGGTTTGGGCAGCGTGTTCCCCTGCATGCAAGGGGAGGACACCACACGTTGGGGTGTTGGGGTTGGCACTTCACCATGTTACACAAATGGGGAGGGAAGCAGCTGACACCTCAAGGCCTCCAAGGGCAAAGCAGGCACTCACGGACTCTTTCAGGTAGAGGCACATGGCTGTGTGCTGTAGCCTGAGGAATCCTTCTGCATGCCCGGCGTGTGCCTCAAGCTCACAAGATCTTCTTTTTTGGTGAAATCTGCAACACTGCTCTCCCTGAGCAGCTCTCGTTGTTTGTAGGGACGGGTCCAGGCAGGCCGGGGAGGAATTACCTTTCCCTAGGACACGCTTGGTACTTGGCTGATCACACTGCTTCTCTGCTTCACGGGAGCTGCTGAAGGCCAAGGAGACAGCCAGTCTGCAATTAGCCTCCCCCCACAACACTCGTCCACATCCCCTGGGGCTGCTCATTATGGACTCCTCTGCAGCCAGGGTTCAAGTCTTTCTAAGCACAGGCCATAGTTTCATAAAATGACCTTGAAAGTCTCTACAACAGGTTTGCCTGCCAGGTTGCACTGCAAAGACCGAGATACAACAACCTCTGTAAATACCCAGAAGCAAGCTCAGAGGCAAGCACCAAGAAAGTTCAAAAGATTTGCTTCAAGATTCTCCCATTAAAGCTTGCATGCTCCCAGTAAGGTTAGGAGGTTTCATTGCCAGAGCTGCCAGCTGGAAAGGCAAAGGGAGACAGCATAGCTGAAGACAGGCTTCGAGTCACCCAGGGGTGTGTGCCAGCAAGGTAAAGCCTGGCAGACATCTCCTTCCCACTGCAGTCCTTCTAGGTGTCTTCCCAGCAGCAGGAGGCAGGTGGGAGGAATGGGTATACCCCCTGAATTCAGTGCCCTTGGGAGAGCCCTGATATTAGCTGTTGTACGCACTCGAGAAGGGAAGCCAGAAATCACAGGGCAAAACAAGATCCTGCACCTTCTCAATGAACTCACAGGGGTACTTTCAGAGGGTCGACTCAGCCTGTTGAGCTGTGGGGGCTCAGATGAAACATCTTTTCTCTAATCACCCTCCATACACACCTCCATCTCTTTCCCTTCCTCTTCAAGTCTAAGTCCTTTTGCCTCCAGTATTTAATCTTTTTTTTTCTTTTTTCTTTTTTTTTTTACCCCCAGGTGGCTTTGTCTTGTCTTTGATTGAAGCACGGAGGATGGACTCAGGGAACCTGTATCTCAATATAACATGTGACTTAAATTTACATTTCCAGCTACTCACAGCAAGTTTGGAGGCTGTCAGGTTCTGAGCTCAAGTCCATTGCAATGACACATGCATTCTCCCACACTCAGAGGGCCTGTTTTAGTGGAGCAGCCCAGCAGGCATTCTGATTTTAGCTAGTCCCAACAAAGCAGATGCCTGGAGGCCAGTGCAGGGTGCAGACCACCCCTCAGGAAGCAGCAGCCCTGATGATGAGGGACTCCCTGAAGCTGGCTCAGAGAGGAGGAGAGGCAAGCTGGTGATCAGAGGCTTGGCTCTGAACACCTGAATATTGCCTCTCCTGGACATTTCAGGCACCACTGGAGCATCCATACAGTCCATTCTGCCTTGGCCTTGGATGGAAAATATATGCTGGGCCACCATCTGTCCCTTGGATATGTATGGATAGTGCCTCCTCATGCCCAGCATCCTTTTTCTCCCAGAACTGGGTCTGCACAGCTCAGGGGAAGGTATGAGCATTGCCCTACACAAAATTACTGAAGAACCTGCCCTTGTGGAAAGCTGCTACTTTTTCCATGGCCTAGAATTCATATCCAATGCCCTGGGGCAAGAAGGTTTATAGCTCTTTGGAGTTCATTCCTATTTATTCTCATTGTCTATATAATGTCTAGTCAGGATTTTTAATGAACACCTTTTCTTGTTACCCAGTGGCAATGAGTTGCCGGGATCATCAGTGTTTAGGATAAAAGCGATCCTCCCTGTCATTCATTTTGATTGCACTTATTTCTCATTTTGCCTTATGTCCTGGAAGGTTGCAAAAGAAACAAAAGAGGTTCATGCCAAGCCTAGGCACTCTTCCCAGGGACTCCAGGGTCACAGGGAATGTGACACTGGGCTTGGGCAGCATTCATGGAGACCTTGGGAAAACTCAGAATACATCCTGGTGTAAGCCAGGGTGGCTACCCTTAATGTGGTACTGAAATGTAGGAAGGTGAATCCAAGGGCAGCTCCCATTCTCTGAGGCACCCCTTGCAGAGCCACCAGGCTAAGGGAATTGGGTACTTCTCTTCCCAGTGGCATTTCCAGTGGCCTCAGTCACCAGACCAAAGAAGGATTGAAGGGCTTTTGGAAGCTGAACAGCACTTTTGCCATGAGAGAGCAAAACTTAGAGCAGGATGACACGGGATAGAATCCCCAAGATCACAGATTGTCCTTTTCTCCATCGTTCCCCAGATGATGCACTGTTGTCTGCCACCCCCGCCATGCTCCACAGAGTGGCAGCTCATTGAGCTGGTGCAGATTGGGAAGGAAGAGCCAGAAGGTTTTCCACCTTTGACCTTCACTCTCTCTCTGCTTCTCTTTTGCCTGCCCCCTCCACTTCCCTGCTGAAGGCACAAACACCTACTGCCCATGGAAGCTATTTCTAAGCAATCCCGGGCATCTGGGGAATGAGGCTCTGAACAAATATCGGAGCGTGCGTGTGCAGAGAGTGCACACACACACATGCGCGCACACACACACACACACACTCAGCCACGGTGCTGCTGCAAAGTCAAATATAGACCTTGTGGAAGGGGAACAATGGTCGGGGTTGGGTTACATGGCTGTAGGGCCAGCGAGCTGCTGTTTGTTGTGGGCTGGGGTGGAATGGGAAAAGCAAGGGGGGTGGGATGGGGGAGAACATTTGTTTTAACCTAGAGACCCTGGGCTGGTGCCGTGTGTAAGGCGGAGAGGGTGACCCAGAGCAAGAGCTGAAGAGGATGATCATTTGAGTTGGCAGCTCAGAGGTGTTTGCACTCTTTCTCCGTCTCATTTGTACTGCTTTTCTGCCTCTCTCAAGAGATTAGAGTGGGCAGGAAGGGGTGAATTTCTCCGGGATTCTGCACAAGGCAGAGGTCCTTTGTCTCCTTGCTCCGGGGAAGGCTCCTCAGTGTAGGAGAAGAGGCAACATCATCTGTTCCCTCAGTCCAGCACCAGCTTCTTGCCCCCGATGTCTGGCTGCCTCCAAGGTGCAGGATCCAGACGCTGGAAGAAAGGGAAGCAGTTCCAGCTGGTTTTGACAGGTAATTCCTCCCTCTGTCTCTGAGTGGTGATGGTATGTTGGAGGGATGGCAGGGGAGGGAGTCTGTGTCTGGCATGCATTGGAAGGGGAGACCAATGCAGAGGTCACTCCAGTTCTCACTCTGAGTTCCTGCTTTGTGGGATTTCCTTCACCAGAGGGAAAAGCTGTGAAGGGACTCTTATGGCTAGGAAAAAATCCTTCCTAATTCTGACCCAGCAGCTGTTCCATCCGAGACGCCTCTAGGGATGGCATGGCAGGGATCAGGGCCCAGTAGAGCAGGGTCTAAGCCAAGTACAGAAATTCCCTCAACACCCTTTTCTTGGGTCTGCAATTAGAGCTGCTCTGCTTGAATCATAATGGGAAGCCCAGGGTCTGATGTAGCAAGCCTAGGACTTGGGATTGTGCCTGGACATGAGACAGAAGCCCTTCAGTGCAGAGGAAGGAATGCACCCAAGGTCCACATTGTTCAAGGTTTCCTTTTAGTCCCTTCTCCCTCCTCTGTACTCACCTCTTTTACTCCCATCCATTCCTTCCTGCTTCTATCTGTGCCAAACCCCAAAAGCTATTTCCTCAGATATGCCCATATACCCTCTTTTGAAATCCCACCCTGGTTTCTGTTCTTCATTCCCCTTCTTTGACATTCAGATCTTCAGCAACAAACTTTACCTCCTCAGCCCAGACAGCCCTCACTCCATGCCATGGCACTTACCTCCAAGAGAAGTGACAAAGGGAGAGACACATATCCCATTCCGCTGACTGTAACCAAACTGCATCTCCCTCTGCCACAGCGCTCATGCTGTGGACACAGATACTTATGGATATCAACGTAAGCAGGGACCCCTCTGCAGGTGCCCTCCTATCTGCCCCTTCAAATGCACACACAGCATCCAGGGGGCTTTCCTTGGCATGTTTAACCAAGCGAGGTTTAAGAGCACCCAGGCATGGCTGTGCAGTGACATTGCAGTGCAGCACAGTCAGGACCCGGGCAGATCCCAGCAGAGGAGTGCAGGAGCAGGCGAGGATGTTGCAGGGGGTGGTGTTGTCTCTGAGACAGTCAGCGTAGGTAGTAGGATTTCAAGGAGGAGGTGAGGATGAGGCTGTGCAGCCTACACTCAGCATTGGAGGTGTCACTAGTAAAACCTTGGCCTCCAACCATGGCTGGCAAAGAGCGCAAGGCAGGGTGCTGTGGAGGTCAGGGGATAAAGGTGGATCCTCCCAGGTCCTAGAGCTGCAGTGACTGAAGCAAAGGCTGCTTGGTTTTAAACCAAGTACCAGGAGCTGTGCTTCGGTCTCAGCCTCCCCCTCTGCTTTTTGCTGTAGACCCCAGACATGGTAGGAATTGACTCAAAAGCAGGCTGAGCTGGTTGTGAAGTATTGGAGGCTGAGAATGGATGGAGAACTATGGGTAGCATCTCAGAACAGAGCTGGTGCACACCTGCCTCATGAACACATGAAAAGCTGATGGAGCAGCCTGAGCAGCAGGAGGTTTGGACCTCTCTCTCTGTCCCTCAGGGAACAGTTAGGTAGGTAGGGTGATGGAGAGAGGAGGAGGCAGCAAGAAAAAGAACAGTGCTCCTGGGCAACAGGAGAGCAGGAAAGAGGCAGGAAGAGGGCAGCTCCTACAGCGGTGGCAGGGTGGTGGGCCCCATTTTATTGCTCAGTCATGTGTTGTTCAGACCTGCTGAGATGGAGCAAGTGGGGGTCCACAGTCAAAGTCAGCAAGAGAGATGGGCTTTGATGGGGCTGCTGGTTGTTGGGCTCTCCTGAGGTCTTGGGGCCTGCAGAGCCACCCATGGCTGCCACAGGGTGCAAGATGCTGACAAGGGAGTCAGGAACGGCAGAGGGCAGGGGAGAGGGGAGTGGGATGGAGAAGATGAGAGCAGGGATGGGTTGATCTTTGTCTAGTGAGATGAGATGGAATGTGGAATCATCCACGAAGTGCCTGTAGGACATAGTTCTTCTTCCTTCCTGGTGGAAGCCAGCAAATCTCGTGGGGTGCAGGGGTAGAAAAGGGCTGGTTGAGGTGAACTTGTAATCTAATTAAGGATTGCTAGGACCTTTGAAGGTGACAGATACGATCTTGTCAAGTAGCATAAAGGCCATACAAGGTGAGGAGGAGAGCAGGCAGCTGTTCCTTCTGAAGATGTGACAGCCCAGACCCTCTCCCAGGGTTGTCTTATTGTTCACCGAGGTGCTGGTGCCCAGGGCTTGTGAGCAACAGCAAGAGAAACGCTGGGAACGACAGCTTTTGCTGGATGGCTTCTTTCATGTGGGACAACCGCTCAACACTGCACCTTTACTTTAAGGATGGGGCTTCTTAACCCCAACAGTTTGGCAGTGGAGGTGTGTCAGTGACGGCTGAACACATCAGGAAGGGGTTGCAGGAGGCATTTTTGCTTATTATTATTATTTCAGATAACCTGAGAAAAATGAAGGCTCCGCTCCTCGCGCACCCATTTGTGAGAGGCCCCAGGCTGGGAGGCGCAGTGCCCCGCAGGCGGCGGCCGCGGCGGGACCGAGCCCTGCCCCAGCCAGGGGGGCGAGCGCTGCAGCCCCCCGAGCCCCGGGCGGGGGTCTCCGCAGCAAGGCCGAGTCCGGGGGGGTCGGGGAGGGGAGCCGCCAGCCCGGGACACCCCTCTATCCGCTGCGGGACGGTGCTGGGGGACGGTGCCGGTGAGCCCGGTGCGGCGGGGGGGGCGGGCGGGGCCGTGCCGGGACCCCCCACGCCCCCGGCGGCGGGAGCGGGGCAGGGGTGAGCGGGCAGGGCGGGCCGGGACGGGGGCTGCCTGCGGTTTGGGGCGGCGGGAGGCGGGATGTCCCGGGGAGGGAGCGGGGATGTGCAGGCACACGCAGCCGCTGGCAGGCGGCCGGGGCTGCACGGCGGCGGCGGCGGCGGGCGGAGCGGCGCGGCACACGCGGCGGCGGCAGCTCCTCCGCAGCCCCGCCAGCCCCGCCAGCCCCGCCGCACCGGGCATGGCCGCCCCCCGACGCCGCGCCCCGCGATAGCCCCACGACACGCCGCGTCGCCGAGGTGAGCAGGGGGACCGGCGGCGGCCAGCGCCGCGAGGACCGGCGGCACCCCCAGCACGGCCCCCCTTTCTCCGCCGCCGCCCCGGCCGCAGGGGGACCGGCGGGGCTCCCGTGGGGACTGCCCTCCGGGGATGGCCGTGGGGTGGGGAGGAGGGCAGGGCACCCCCGCGGCCGTGCCCCTCCGGGGGGCTCTGGGGCTGGGGTGGTCCTAAAGCCGCGGGATGAGGGGGAAGGGCGGCGGGGGGGCAGGAGCCGCGAGCCGCAGCGGCGCGGCATCCTCGGGGTCCGCACCCCTACCCCCGGACACCCAGTCCGGATTGGTCCCGAGAGCCCTCACACTAGAGGCAATGTCTGATGCTCGCCGTCCTGGGGCTGTCCCTGGTAGCCCTCACCCATGCAGAGGTCCCTAATACCCCCGAGGGGGAGATTAATAGACCCCGGAGGCGCCCTCGCAGCCCCTGGAGGGCTGGTAGCCCCCAGCTCGGCGAGGCGGAGGCGGAGGAGGAGGAGTGGGACCAGGGGAGCTCCCTCTCCCGCGTCCCTGCGACCCAAAGCCAGGCCTGCCCGGGTGGGAGCTGCTCACACCCCTCTTGGGCACCAGCTGCCCCCGAGGATGCCGGGGTCTAGGGCTGCCCCGCGGGGGAGCTGAGAGGATGTCTGAGAGGCTCTGCTTCGAGTGGGGAGCCGTGCGGTAAACTGCCTTTGCAATGACATGTGGTCAGAGGTTATGCTCTTCATAGTCCTGGAGCAACATGATACTGGTTTCAGCCCTAAATTCTTTTATAAGTTTCATAGGAATTGCTTCACCCTCCCCTGAAATGCAGCAGCTGTTTGCCACTGCCCAGTGTTTAGGGGCAGGAGGCAAAGGAGGGTCCTGCGAGCATGGTGACAAGGGAACTGGGGGGAGGGAGAATGCAGTGATCCATGCTGGCATTTCACTGGGGCAGTGACAATAACATCCCTCTGAAAATGCTGCATCCTTCATGGGTGATGGTTTGTTTGCTGGAGAGATGCTTCGAGCAACATCCTTGCTTTTGAGAGCTAATTTGTCTGGTTCAGAGGTGAAGCTCTTAGCAGGGACCCCTAAACCTCTTCCTGCAATGCATGTGTATGTGTAGGTGGGTGGGAGGACTTCTGTCCCCACCTGAGAAGTCTTTCACGCAACTATGGACCCAGCACAACGTTCCTGAGCTAAAGAGTCAAGCTGAAAGTGGAATGGCCCCTGTTCATCACACCCACGCAGCTGGATAGAGTCTGCTCCATACCTTCACCATTCTCCTAGCAGGACTGTTTAACCCCTCCCATCTTATTACAGTAATATATTTATGATATCACCCTCGAATTTCCTGCCCTTAACAACCCCAGAAGGCTGGGAGGGAATGAAGCATTTTTGGAAAGTATTTAATATTACTTCAAGAGGGCAGTTGGCAAATAGATGGGTGCAGGAACCTTGGGCTTGACGGGGCTCTCTGCAGCACAGCTGAGGAAGAGGACTGCATCCAGCGAGAGGTGTGTGTTCGCCTTTCCTGCCTAGGGCTGCAGCCCAGCTCTGGTGACTGTCACTTCACTCTCTTGCTTGGACAATGAAAGAGGGCTGTTGTTTACCACTTGCTCATCTGCTAGATCTTACTTGACTCCCTGCTCTCCTGCAGGGTTTGAAAAGTAGCCTGGATGCTGTAAAAAAGACTCAGCCCATTTATTCATTCAAACATGCACAGGAGGGACCTTGTTTAACATGAAGCTGAAGCCTCACAGATCTAGGGAGGCAAGATGAAGGTCTCCACAGCTGGGCTGGTAATTTTGGAGGTTTCTGCTCTCCTGACAGCAGCTAGGAGCGGCAGATGCTCCAAGATGTGGTGTAACAGCCTAAGCTGCTACGTGCTCAAGATTGAGTGTGCACACTCAGTTCTCCTGTACACACATTTTTAAAGGCTTTTTGATTCTTAGTCCTTCAATACTGCCTTAGAGAAAGGAGTCTGGAAAGACAGAGAAGAGTGCGGTCACAAGACTGTACAAAACTGGATGTTTCAACTCAAAACTTCCAGGTAGCAGAGAGGAGGGGATATGTGAAGTGAAGCTGTGGTGTTAGCCAAGGGGTTTTGCTGAGCTTGCTCTTTTTCTCTCTGTAGGTGTTCAGCTCGGTGGGGCCACACTGACCATGCTCAGGAGCTTCTGTCTCCAGCTTATGTCCTTGGTTTGGATCCTCTTGGCCCATCACCAGCTTGTGCAAGGTGAGTCTGTAGACATGGGTCCTTCCCTTTTACATCCATCTTTCCAAACCTGTCCTTGGCATTATTGAAGTCTCCTCAGTTTCCCATGCAAATTAGAGCTGGCCTGACCTGGAAGAGCAGAAAATGCTGCTTGGTCATTGATCACCCTGGGCGGTGACTGGTGGCAACTCTAAAACTTTTGCTCCAGTGCCCACAGGGGTGGCAGTGCCTGAGAAGACTGGTGGTGAGAGGTCCTGCTGCTCTCTCAGTTAGCGTGAATGGGTTTCTGAACCAATGAGCCTTTCAGGGAGTCAGGGTCAGGGGAAAGAAGGTCCCAAAACTGAACAGCTAGGCCTGGATCCAGTGAGACAAAATCCCTTCCCAAACATTGGTCTACTCTCCCTCTGCTCCAGATAAGCAATGAATTCCCAAAGGCATCTGCCAGGAGAGATGATTACAAACAGAAAAGGTGACCATACCCAGGCTTGGGGCTGAGCAGTCCCAGGATACTGCTCTAGCTCCACAGTGGCTTGTTTTGTGAGGCTGTTATCCTGAGCAGTGGGATCTGCTGCCTCACTGCAGCAAAATCATGTGCATGGGGGATTTCTTCCCCTGCTCGCTTTCCTAGGCAGCACAAAGTGCTGCTTGGGGAAAGTCTGAGCACTCCTCTTGGCACAGGAGCTTTAACCTGTCCCAGTCCAGAGTGGAGGAGCTCAGTTAGGTGAGAGCATTCATCTCCTCAGCCTCATGTGGGAGTGCACTGGGCTTCTGGAGAAACTCCCTGCTTCCTGATACTTGCTCTAGTTCTACTGCTCATGGAGCTGAAGTAAACCAGCACCCCTGTGGAGCTAAGATGCAAGCAAGTGATGGGAGAGAGGGGAAGGTGGAGATGAAAGGGGACACCTGGCTGGAGGAAGCAGGCCAGCACCAAGCAGAGGAGGAGAAGTAGCACAGCGAGGCCATGGCTCAGTTACAGCTTCTGTGGCCTCTAAATAAATAAACAGAACTGGATACCTGGCCCCATGTGATGCCCAGTCCTGCCTCCCCGTGCTGGAAGAGGAGTGCAGGTAGCTGGATCCTGGGGGAGGGCAGGAGCCCCAGCCAGATTGTTCTGTCTCAATAACTGCCCCTGGAGGTGGCAACATCCTAGGAGAAAAAGAACCATTCTTTCTATTTTCATCCTCAGTCCCTTTGTGCTCCTCGCAGTATCTGGCTCTGAGCCTTCCCACCATACTTGCTGCAAGACTTTGGGACCAAGGTCCCAGGTGGGTCAGTTGCTGTTACACAGGTTGCCTTAATGCATGGGCAACCCCAGCTCTTGCTCAGAAGGGCCCAAAATCTAAGGGAAACATCAGAGGAAGGGTGGGGAAAACAACCAGAGACTAGTCTGTTTTGAAGCAGGGTCCTATTTCTCAGTAAAAGACAGTGTTATCACTGCTTGGGTTACTGTGAAATCCTCATCTCTTGTTTGGCATCCAGACATGGAAAGGAAGGTCCTCCACCTTACAGTTCTGGGGAAGGGCAGGATGAGCACCTAGGGAGGAAAAAGAAGCTGTGAGCCAGCTGGGCCATGGGCAGATCTGGAATTATTTATAGTCTCTGCTTAACCCAACTCCACGTTACCTCCTTTGTAGGTGATGAGTGCAGTGAGCGCTGTAATCTCGCCCATGGCTGCTGTGACCAGGATGGGAAGTGCAGGTATGGCTTGTCTTTGGCTCTCTGCTTCTTCTGAGTGTAACTGCTCTCCCTCCCTTGTTGCTGTGTCCCCGGTGCCTACATCCCTGCCCTGAGATGAAGCACCTC
The DNA here is from genome assembly GCA_035583155.1 of Acropternis orthonyx. NCBI lineage: Eukaryota > Metazoa > Chordata > Aves > Passeriformes > Rhinocryptidae > Acropternis > Acropternis orthonyx. The sequence goes on from JAWWEU010000111.1 coordinate 33,199,486, forward strand.
CTCCTCCACTCATCTACACCTGGAATCTATGACTGCTCTCTTCTTACCTCACAGCCTCTGGAATGGGATATTTGATCCCTCAGGCTCTTGCTGGTCCCCTCCAGCCTTTGCTCCACTTCTTCCAGGGTCCCCACTTCCGCACACTGACCAGTGTTGTTCTGCTGAGCCCTTTTTGTCTAGATGGGAGCCTAGGACAGCGCAGCCATGCCTGGGTGATTTGAGAAATCCTTCAGGATCAGATGTGATGGGGAGTCATCAGGCAGTAGGGCAGGCATGTGGGATGGCTAGCTTGCTTGGCCTCCTCACTGGCTGAGGTGGAGATGCTCTCCTTGGGGGCATGGAAGAGAAGAGCTGCCAGCATGCACATCTCCTTTCAGCAGCCTGGGCTGTGGTGAGGATCTCTGGGTGTTTTCATAATGGGCTTACCAGCAAGCTAGGGGCTACTGCAGCAGAAATGCATGTGTGATCCCTGGCATGTCAGCTCCAGCTGGTGCCCAGATCTCACAGGATCAAAGCTCAGGAAGATGTGGCTGTTTACCTGGTCCCCTCCCTGGCAATTTATAGCTTGGCCATCTCCCTTTTAGAGAAGGGGAAGAGTTGGTGACACCTGCTTAATGCAGGTACTGAGAGGTAGGGGTATCCACAGCCCTCTCCATAAGCTCAGGGCTGTCCCAGTATTGAGTGCATTTTCCCAGACTCTATCAGGCATGTGGTATCAATTTCATTCCCATCAAAAAGCCTCTAATTAACATACATACTTCTTTTTTAACCGTTTTCCTCATTCCACATCTCTTAGGAACAATGTGCAGTGACACCAGCCCAGGTGTGAAAGTGCAGTCTTGGGCCAGACAAACAAACCTGCAGTCATTGCACATGGCACTGAAATGAGCCACAGCCATGAAAACAAACCCCCTTCCCTACTCTAGAAACTGTGTTGTTTCTGTTAGGTTTAATTTCATGTCGGTTTGAGTATAGCTTTTGTTGTGGCTTGGTGCCACCTCCACTCAGTTTTAATCTTGTTATCATTTGATTTCCCCCTTGGAGTGGCAGGTCTGAGAGATGCCTGCCACTGGAACTAAGTAAAGCTTGGCTTTACTTGGTTATTGCCACTGCCCTACTCTCCTGGCACCAGAAGACTCATTGTATTCTGCAGGTTTTACCATTGTACTGCCCTTGTAAGCTGGTTAATAAGTCTGTTCTGTACACCAGCCATGACAAGCAAGGTTTCACAGCTGGATGACAGTGCACTTCAGACAAAAAAGATGACACATGCAAAAGGGTGCAGTGAAGCACGTGGATCTCAAGGGCTTCTTGTCACTTTCCCTCAGGGAGTTCAGGGTCAGGGATGGGCTTTTATGTGCCTATCAGATTGGCTGCACGATGAGGGAGGTGCAGGAATTGCTGAGCTAATGCAGTGGTGTATACAGAGCAGCTGGCTGGAGGAAAGCAGGGGGACGTGGGCAGTAGAAGTGAAGCTGCTGAGCTCTGTTTCTGGCCCCTCACCCTCCCTGGCTGCAGAGGGTGATTCTGCTCCTACTCTATCTGTTTGCTTCCTTGGACAAATGAGGTGCCGGTGCTTACCTCCCCTGGAGGAGGGAGCCAGCAGGTCCGCAGGGAACTTTGGGAGAGTTTCCAAGCACTGCTGTGTCTGCAGTGACCCTTCACAGCACACAGCCAGCTTTTCCACAGCCCCTGACTGGGTTTTATTGTGCTGCTCTGCCTTGCCCTGCAGGTGTGATCCAGGCTGGGAGGGCGAGTACTGCGAGGAGTGCGTGCGTATGCCGGGCTGTCTTCACGGGACGTGCCACCAGCCTTGGCAGTGCATCTGTCACAGTGGCTGGGCTGGCAAGTTCTGTGACAAAGGTGAGTCACAGGCTGGACATCCCAGCCTCCCGTGCTGAGGACAGAAGCCCAGCACACCCTGCATGGATGTGTGAACCAGCATAGCCAACAGAGCCAGAAGCCACCTGGGTCATGCCGCTTGGGCTGTCTGGGAGATAGAATGTTGCCTGGCTGCCACAGCTGGAACCATTCCCTTCCTGCAAAAGAGGTCAGGCTGCCCGCACCTGCTCCCTGGCTGCATGGCAAGAGCTAGCATGACACTGGCCAGTCTCAGGAAATGGAGTAAATGAACTCATTGCATTTCTCATGCTGTGTGTCAAGACTCCAAGTAGCATCCCCTGCTCCCCCAGGGCTTCCTGCCTTCAGCAGGTAGCTGGTGGACTCCCCTTCTTCAACCTCAGAGATTCCTTTTTAGCACAGGGTCTCCACTGGCCAGACAGATGGCATGCACAGCATCTTCCATGACCATGTAGGCACTGCACTGCTGTTGATGCAGGTGCCCGATGGAGGGGAGGAGGGAGAAGCTCCTTTCCTTTCCCTATTCCCACTGGGTTTGATGGGTTGTGTTCACACAATTGGCCACATCAACCCTCTTTTCTGCCTAATTCACACCTTTTTCTTTCCCCTCAGACATACATATCTGCGAACACCAGTCCCCATGCCAGAACGGGGCTCAGTGCATCTATGATCGAGATGGGGAGTATTCCTGCTTGTGTCCAGAAGGTTTCCATGGAAAGGACTGTGAGATGAAGACAGGGCCATGTGAGAAGGCAGGGTGAGACACTGTAGTGAGATTACAGACAGCATTAACTTTGGGTCACATACTGCCAAGTGGAGGCCCAGCTTAGCACATTATCTGTGGATTTCCATGCACCAATGGAGTTAAGTCAAAATCACGTTTGACTTTGGTTTAGCAGTGTGCACTGCATGGTCCCACTGGGACAAGGTCTTTGTTGTGATCCAAAAAAATTCCTGTCCCTCACTGCTGTAGGTGCAATGAGCTGACACCTGTCATGCCTTTGGGGAGCATCAGGAGGGCATATTTCCTCATCAGATCATTTGGCTGAAGACCTTCCCTGGGTGGTGGACTCATGCAAGGCCACAGCTTTTGAGGAGGTTCCACAGCCTCTCACTCAAGGAGACAGAAATTCCCACCCATTCTTCTCCTTGGGATAGCTGCCCCCATGGAGAGAGCTGGTGCTGGACACACTGGCCATGCAAGCAGCTCTATGTGTTTACCTCCCTGTGGGGTGAGGGAGGTTGCTTGCTCTCTAGGGCCATAACCCATCCTTGCTCTCTCCACACAGGTCTCCGTGCAAGAATGGTGGACAATGTCAAGACGAAAATGGCTTTGCCAGCAATTTCACCTGCCGTTGTCTCGCTGGCTTTGTGGGGGCTCTCTGTGAGCATGACGTGGACGACTGCCTGATGCGCCCCTGTGCCAACGGTGCCACCTGCCATGATGGCATCAACCGCTTTTCCTGCCAGTGCCAGGTGGGCTTTGAAGGGCGTTTCTGCACAATCAACATCAATGACTGTGCCAGCCAGCCGTGCAAAAATGGAGCAAAGTGCTACGACCGCATCAATGACTATGACTGCTTGTGTCCTGACCGTTTCACTGGCAAAACCTGTGAGATCTCCGTCCCCGAGCCCACCTGGTCTCCTGCCTATCACCCCGCAAACCATGAGAATGGTGGGGCTGTGAAAAGCACCACCAGTGAGATGCTGGGGGTGACACAGGCGGAGCCTGTCAGGACCGCGGTCACAGGGCGGCGTGTGGCTAACCACAGTGAGAAAGAGCCGGGGGGTGGGTTGTTGAAAATCTCTGTGAAGGAGGTGGTGACCCAAAGGGACTCAGGGCTGAGCGAAGCCCAGCTGGTGACAGTGCTGGTGTTCGGGGTGCTGACAGCAGTGCTGGTCCTCATCACTGTCCTGCTAGTGCTGAGGAACTGGCAGAGGGGCCGTCAGAGGTCAAACTGGTGCCAAAGCCCTTCTCAGGCTGCAAGGAAGCTCCAAGACCAGGAGTGCCAGGTGGGCATGCTCAACACCATCTTGATTGAGCCAAGGAAGACAACAGAGCTGTGAGGACTCTGAACCAGGCCCTGGGAGGTCATCATGCTGGCAAATCCCTCAAACTGCATCCTGGGGAGGCGCACTGTCACCAACCCAGCAGCGGGGAAGAGCTTCCAGGGCAGTGAACACATCAATGAAACCCTGGGTGTTAAGCATTGGTGTGATGGACCTGCCTGGGTCTGAGGTGTCTCAGCTGGCACCCATGGGCATCTGAAAGGGCTGTATTGGGCCAGACCTGCAGGGGAGCAGTGGCGTGCCACTTGAGGCAGCCCATGCTATGCAGCGCCCGTATCATCCACCATGAGCGCTCAGAAACAGGACGGGTAGTCCTGAGGAGGGCACAGCCCACTTGCAAGCCGAAATACTGCCAGGCCCTTTGTAACTCCTCTGTGTGACTGCTGGAAGGGGTTTGCCCTCTTTTCTGCTGGTGTTGGGATGTTTCTTCTGGGGCGTTTGGGATGGTTGCCTCCCTGCCCCAGTACTGGATGGGGTAGTTCCTCACTGTTTCTGGAGGCTGTCATTTCAGATGCTATGTCCCTAGGGAGCAAGCAGACACCCTTGCTCCCTGACCTTGTGGTTCTGAGCCAGTTCAAAGAGACTCTGAAGATCATGTGAGGTCTCCTCATGCCCTTTTGCCCTGGTTGATGCCCCCTCCTCTTGCTGTCAGACTTGGGGTTACAAACAAGTTCCATACTTTCCTCCTGATGATCCAGGGGTCTTTTTGACCAACTTACCAAGCCGTCCTTTCTAGCCACAAATGACTAAGCTCTTTCACCTCTGCAATGTGCACTTCTGCCTCATTATTTGCTCCCCTCTGGGGTCATCTGGGCCTGAGCTGGTCCTTTTCATATGTCCTCATAGGTGAAACTGGAGACAGACAAGGCTGGAGCTGTGCTGTGACTGCTTCAGGAGCAATACAAGATCCAGGTCCTTCTTTCCTCTCCCTTTCACTCTGAGGCAAGCAGCTGGCACCAACCTTAAATCAGCCATTGGAGCGTTTCTTGATACAACAAAGGCTAAGCTCCCCACAGGGGATGTGGGGACAGGCTACCGAGCCTGGGATGACCACAGGAAGCAGACATGATACTGCTTTCTCCACCATTGCTAAGGCACAGCTAAGAGGCAGTAGATGGTAAGGTCACTTAGCCTTTGTGTTAGGTCTGCTCCTGCCTGTGCTAGTCTGGTGTGCAGCCATCAGTGTCCCTCTGTCAGGGCCAGGGTTTCTGTGCCTCCTCATGGGTACAGAGGGCTAAGCAGTGAGGGGAAAAAACCCCACAACCCAAACCCTACTACTGGCTTGTAGGGTTGCAGAGCTGGGTTAATCATGGTGTGAAGAGAGCCGAGAAGTGAGCACTCAGGCAGGAGGAAGACCTGGGAGAGGGGACCGGAGCTTCATCAGAAAGATTATTTTTTTAATACATTGATGGATAATGTACCTTTATCAAATAAAACAAGTACAAGCCCAGAAACACTGTATCAGAGAATCATACAACAATTTTGGTTGCAAAGGACCTCTGGACACCAGCCTCTGCTCTCAGCAGATCAAAGTAGATCAGGTTGCTCAGCTACTTGTTCTTGATGAGTATCTCCTTCACTTCCCTCAAGAATGCAAACCCAGATTGTGGCTGCAGGGGTGGAGATAGCTCCTGCAGCCTCAGGGAAAGGAATGGCACCTAACTCAGGACAGCATTGCAAAGGTGTGTACAGGCTAGGTGTAGCCATAAGAGTGTTGAGAATAAGGGGAAAACCCAAGACTGAATGCAAGGGTGCTGATGGGAAGGGCAAGATCCTAAAGCTGAAAGCAGCTGTGGGTTTGTGCAGCTGAGAGCAGAGCAGGAGGGATAGAGAGTTTCCCTTAAAGAAGTGCTCTTGAAATAAACTAGCCTTACAGGCTTTTAATGTAATTGCATTCTGGCCCTTCAGGGGAAGGCCTTCTCCACTGTAAACTGGAGAAAAAGCAGCAAGGTCCCTGGGTGCAACCTTCTGGGCTTGGAAAGGTCAGTGCCTTCTGAAAGTACAAGGAAGCAGGTAGGGTTGTCCTTATGCAGAGTGGGCACCACTCCCGTATCTCACAAGGAAGTAGGTGTCTGGGGAAGAAAAGGGACAAGGACCGGAATAACAGAGCTTCACAAGGATGTTTCCACTTTATTTTACATTGCATATGTGAGACTAAGTCTCAAACTAGGAGTTACTGATTCTTCAGTGAGTAGAAAGTCTGTAATCTCAAAGAGGACCCTTAGAGGGGAGCAGTATTCCACCAGCCAGGCTTGCATGACTCTAAACACCAGGTCACATCTTCCCTATTAAAGGAAAGGCCACGGTGCCATGTTCCTGTCCCTGAGGACACACAGTTGCTGTCTGCAGGTAGGAATAAGCCCTTTCCTCACCTCAGCAGCTTCTGGCCCTGCAGGTCATTGCTGCCTGCTGTGCAGGAGGCGCTGGAACAAGGAGCCATCTTTCTGGCTTAGGCGGGTGGGTGAATCCAGCTCTGCCACTCTCCCAGCTTGCATCACCAGCACGCGGTCTGAGTCCAAGATAGTGTTCAGCCTTTGGACAACAAATGCGAGCACACACAGTTCGTGGATCTGAGGAGAAACTCTGGATACTGCTTCCTCTGCTCTTAAGGGTGGCCCAAGACATGCCCAACATTAGGATCTGTGGAGGATCTCTCTCTGCACTCAAGGTCAGTGCAGTTCAGCTCCCCAGAGAGCCTCTGCACACTGCTGAAATGCATCACCTCTTAGGAGACCGTGGTGATACCTTCCACTTGCTGGGCATGGCAGGGCACCAGGAATGCAAAGGGAAGCTCTGTGTGGGGACACCTATGGGCATGCCTGATTCTGGGGTTGCACAAAATGTCTCCAATCCCACAGGGGTTAGTGAGTTGCTTCCATTTGCTCCTACATTTCCTGCCCTGCCACCCCCTGAGGGCAGCAGAAACAGAGTTGTGCATCAGCTGTTATTCCCCAGCAGACTGGCATCTTTGCTTATGCTACCACCACCAGTGCCAGACTGCCAACCACAGGACCCACTGCACACATTATGTGCACAGTTCTGCCCAGACTGCTAGCAGGGCAGCAGCCTCTGGCCCTGGGTGGGGAAGACAGGGCAGCAGAAATGCCTTTGCACAGTCATGCACTATTCAGTGAGAAACTACAGCTCTACAAAGCTGCAAGTCACGAGGAAGACACTGCATAGGATTTGATTAAGGAGTTCAACACTGGTTGTACTTTCATCTCCAAGAGAGTGCAGGCTGCAGCACTGGAAGTGACTTGGAAGGCTAAGTAACAACTACAGTTTCTTCCTATCCTGGATTTCCCCATCCAAATAATGGTTTGCTCAAAGCTGAATGGCATGGAAGAACCATGGGTATAAAACAACCCCAATATCACCTTTGTTTCCTTACTCCTCTCCCTTATTGCCTTTCATCCCAGTGAAAGAGGGGCTGGAGCCATCTTCAACTCAGTCTTGCTGTCATGCTTTCTGCCACTCCTTGTGCTGCTGGTTCTCCTTTCTAATTACTCCACTATTCGAGGTGGCCTTCCCACACCCAACCCAAACACACATCTCAGCCCACAGTGCCCTAGTACTTCCATTATATTTATGTATCATATCCCCAGTGTAAGGACCACATTCTCTTCTCAACCCTCCTGCCTCCCTCCTACATGATGTATTTAACAAGACCCATTCGATTCACTTGCCAGGCTCAGCCCACCCTGCCTGTCATCCATCACTCCCACTTCAGTGCAGCAGGACACCAGCCCCTGCCACCTGCTCATTTGATTTTTATTTTTGTGGTAACCTCTGTGCTTTGAAAAAACACTCCATACAATTGCATAACCCTCCTCCAAATCCTCCACTTGGCAAAAGTAAGAGCAGAAAACACCACCTAGTGCTGATCCATCCCCTTTCTGCAGTGTTCATGTTTTGCCCTCCTCCCTCCAGCTGCAATCATCCACTGACTCTACTCTTACATTAAAACTCTCAGATGTGGGGTGATCACTGTTGCTCTGACATGACTGGGCAGTGTCTATTTTACTGGCATCAGGTGCAGGCTGGGACCAAAACTCGGGATTTTGGAAAACAGAACTATCCAGAAGCTGGCTGCAGCCCTTGGCTGCCGGCTGTCCTGCAGTGCCCTCTACCGAGCCGGAGACACCTGCTTCTCCATGGTCTCCATACTACTCCTTTCCATAAGATAGATAGTTCTCCATTACTCCTCGCCCTAATTTGGCAGAACCACAAGGCCCAATTCAGCCACCCCACCGATCCCAGTAGGCAGTGCTCAGGAAGAGCAATTTGTGATACAATGCAGCATTTTGCCCATTGCTGTCACCCATTTCTGGGTACAATGTTTTCACATCCAGTCATTCCCAGCACCCAGCAGAAAAGGCAATAGGCAAGATCCAGCTTCTGCACTTGAAAATCCTTATCACAGAGACCTCCCTGCTCAGCTCGAGGCCCAGGCATGGCATGTGCAGCCACCTCTACCTGTGAGTGGTAGGATGAATTTATGCACAGAGTGCTGCTTCCCCCATACCTGTGAGCAATCGTCAAAACAGTTTTGTCAGCAAAGTGCTGGCGGATGGTCTGCTGCAGCAGCTGGTCTGTCTTCTGATCCACACTGGCTGTGGCCTCATCGATGCACAGCACCTGCCAGGGACAGAGACTGAAGGGAGGTCCCCAGCACAGCGGAGATCCCCATCCCTGCCTAGAGACAGCCTGAGAAAGTTAGCACAGGATGTCTGTTCCCATCACACCTCCAACTTCACAGTGCTCCCCTCTGCTGTTCCCAGACAGCCACGAGCAGATCACCCTGCCCCTCACTCCAATGGAGGCAAGACACTCACCTTGGCCTGTGTTAGGAGGGCTCTTGCCAGACACACCAACTGCCTCTGTCCCAGAGACAGACTTTTTCCCCGCTCTCCCAGCTCGCTGTCCAGTCCACCTGCAGGGGTTGAGATCAGCAGTCACCCCACCTGCACAGGATGGGGGTGCACGGGGCCTCAAACAGCTCTCCACGTCCAAGGTTTTCCCAGTACCAAACAAAACCCCAATCCTGATGAGGCCCAGGCCTTGGGAACAGAAGCCTTAACACTTAAGCAATATCTGGCACAGAGATGCCATGCCCCCTAGAACTAAGGTCTGGCTTACTCCTCAGGCGCTGCTCTAACATTCACTGAAGACTGGTCTCATCAGCAAGATTCTGCCACCCAATCCATCACCTGCCAGTCCCTTGCCACTAAATCTCAGGGAATGCCAGTGGGTCCCATTGACCTATTTCCATGCTGGTCCTAGCATGACCTTGCCTAACCCATTGCCAACTGCATCCCCCTGACCCCTTTCCTCAGCACCCTGACTGAGCTGAGGCCTTCTCTCCTTTCCCAGCTCACCAGCTGCTTCTCTCAGGGTTCCGACTCACCCATCCGAGTAACAGCATCCCGCAGGTGGCACTGCTCTAGCACTTCCAGGAGCTCAGCATCTGTCCGCTTTCCCCGAGGGTCCAGGTTCTCTCGGATTGAGCCACTGAACAAAAATGGATCCTGGGGTATGATGGCCAGCCTAGATCTGCAAGCAAATGAAAGCTCAGGGCTCATAGGATGGGTTCTGCAGAAAAGCAAAAGCCTGCTATTTTTTTCATGGGGTGTCTTAGAAGTCTTAGAGGCACAGAGACATGGGTCACATATTCAGCCTGGTTTCCTTAGCACAGCTGTTCAGAAACAATATAGAAACTCATAAGAAGCTGCCACAGTCAGAAAAGAGGGTGCCACGAAGTGAGCCCTTTACTCCTCACTCTTCACTTTGGCATCCAACCACTGACAGCTCTCAGCCTCCAGGCCCCATCAGCTCCCCTTCACTCTGCTCAGCCTTTCATACCTCAGCTCCTCCAACCCCACCAGCTGGCTGTCAACACCATCCAGAAGAATCCGGCCTGATTTCAGCTCCACCATACGGAAAAGGGCGAAGAAAAGGGTGGATTTTCCAGATCCTGTGCGACCCACAATCCCCAGCTTCTCTCCAGGGTAAATAGTGAAGCTCAGACCATCAAGTGCATTAGGCAAGCCCTCTCTGTAGGCCAGGACCACTTCCTGGAACTCCACAAGCCCTTGGCTTGGCCAGTCAGCAGCAACCTAAGAGGGATATCCAGGTGAGAAAGGGGATGATAGTGATTGACTGTCATCTTCTGCCTCACCTCCCCACAGGCCAAGTCCCCTCCCTCCCTTCAGATGGCAGAACTAACACACAGCCCAGTTCCAACTCCAGCCCACTCCTAAGCTTCTTTTTCTCTCACAGCTTGTATCTAGCATCTATTCTGCTCCTCTACTCCTTTCCATTATTCCAGCCTTCACCAGCTCCTGCCAGAGATTCATCCTCCCCAGGGGATGTACTGATAAAAGAAGTGATCAAGGTGGTTTCTGTGGGTGAGGGCCCCCTGCTCATTCACTGGAACCCTGTGATCTCCCCACAGGGAAAGTGTAGGGGACAGAGCCAGAAGATGGACCAGTCCCTGAGAACATATTTGACCTTTTACCTGGACCAATTTATCCTGAGGTTCCATGGGGATGTCTGTAGTGTATTCCTCAGTCCGCTCCACACTCACCATCATGATTTCTGTGTGAGTGAAGCTGGAAATGAGGTCTGAAAGCAGGCTTGTGACAGACAGGGCATATGAGAGTGCCAGGCCCACAAGTCCTGTGAGGACAAAAGCATAAGCAAGAATGTTACTGGCAGGGAAGAAGCTAGGATCTTCGTGGCTGGACAAAAAGTGCAAAGAAAAAGTCAGGACTCTGGAGTCTGGGATCCCACTTGAGGATGGGGATACACAGGAGCAGGGGCAGGAGCTGAAGCACTATATTGTAGGTGACTTGCAGAGGAACAGGGAGCAGGAACTCTGGATCTTACCCCAGTGTAGGAAAATGTGCAGTTCTGGGCTAGGAGGGGAGGAACCCCTCAGTGACAGCCAAGGAGTGGACATAGATCAATCCCTTGAAGTCTACCTGGATTTCCCAGCTGCCTCTGGTGCTGGATGATGGCAATTCCTGCAATAGCAGTAACCACAGCAACCCCAATCATCTGCAAGCGGATGTCCAGCCACTCCATTGCTGTGTTGCTAGCAAAGAGGCAGCGCTGGTTCTGCTCCAGGCGCAGCTGATTCTCCAACTCAAACCTGTCAGGCACAAAACAGAGCTTTGCTCCGTTCAATCTCCATTCCTGTTGCCCCAGACCAAGGGCAATCCAGCCACCCTGTAACCAGCCCCGCATCAGGGAGGCCACGGCCTATAAAGCCTGCTCTGTCTCTCTGGGCGCTTGTGCTTTCCACTCACCTCTGTGTTGCACGCATGGCTCTGATGCTGCCCAGTCCTGAGAGGGTCTCTGAGAAATGAGTGTAAATGGGAGACAGGGTGATGCTGTAAAGGCGCTTGAGCTCCCGGGATGTGTGTCGGTAATAGCGCTGAATGGAGAAGTAGAGTACAGCCAGAGGGAGTAAGACCAGACCAATCCAAGGGAGGCCATAGGTGATTATCACTAGCATGCCCAAGAGCCCGTACACATTGGCCAGGAAGATGTTGAGGATAAATGGCAGGCTGTCATCCACACAGTACAGGTCCGAGGAGAAGCGGTTCAGGATCCGTCCTGTTGGAGTGGTGTCAAAGAAGGTGACTGTGGCCTGGCAATAAAGGAACCAGAAAGTGAGAGCCAGTCAGCTGTAGTGAGATCCAGCCACAGAACAGCATACAGGAGAGCAGCACCAAGGGGAGCAGAAAAGGCCACAAAGGGGTGGCCACCACAACCCACTTCCTTTCCTCAGCTGGAGAAGAAATCTTAACCTCCAAAGCCAGCATCCACTAGCAACCAAACAATTCACACTGTTCACATGGTAAAAGGAAGCAGCTCTTCTGTAGCAAATGGCAGGCAGCAACCCAGATAGCAGTCACTCAGATGCCATACTGGCTCACCAGCAGCAAGTGAGGCGATTCCAGCCTCTAATCCAAACTTCCAACACTCTAATCCCAACTCTAGCCTGAGGATCCAAGGCAGCCCAAAGCACAAAGACAATTTAACTGGCACATGCCAGCATCAGCCCTAAATCTTGCTTAATGCTCCTTCCAATCTCATCTGAACATGAGCTCATGATCCTGAAAAAGCTACTTTGATTCATCTGGTCCTTATCTTGGCTATATATCTAGGCCCAATGAGTGAACAGATGCAGGTGGCAGCCACAAAACACCTCTCCATGGAATGAACAGAGCACATTTTGAACCTCAACTCATTGGCCCCTTGTGCTGGCTGTAGTTCAGCCCTTTTTGGATATAGTCCTACCAGCCAATATCAGCAGAAACCCTAATCTACCTCCCACACCCTTACTCCCAGATATGCAAAGAATGTCAGCTTGCAGGAGCCTCAACCTGCCCTGGACTCTCTGCCCATTACCTTTAGAGCCCTCTGGAGCAGTCGGTTGTGAATGACAGTGGCAGCATGGAGAGTGCCATAAGCAAAGAGGAATGCCCGAAGAATAGTGAAGAGGGAGTTGGCCCCTGCAATGCTCCCATAAACTATGAGGTAGAAATTCACATCCACTGAGCCATTGGAAGGGACTGGAGTGGTGTCCAGAGCTTGAACGGGGGAGCTGGAACAAAGAAGGAGGAAGATTATGAATCTGCCAATGTTCCCTGACTGTAAACTCACAGAGAGGGCATGAGAACCCAGGAGCATACTCAAAGGGAAACCAGGACACTTTAATCCAATATTCCTGTGATACCCCTTTGGAAGGTTGGGACAAACACTCTGATTACTATGCAGTTAGAGGTCTTCCAACAGCCCCTAGCAGAAGCCCTTTGGGCACCTCATCAGGTTAGAGATTTTGATTGTCTTTGTCAGAGAGACACATCATTCCACACGTCTCCTGCAGTGAGGTGCTCAGCTTATCTACCCCTCCTCTCAACAAGGTTCTTCACAGGAAATGCACTTAAGGGCAAAAAGGATGTGTTTCCAGATTCCTTTAGCACCTCCAGACCAGATTCACTTACACTAGCCCAGTAATGGAGAAGAGAAGCAGCTCTGGGGAAGGCAGGGAAGCTGAGCAGACCATCACAGAGGTATTTGCTGTCTGGGATATGCTGGAGATCCAGTATGACAGCCACCAATCTGAGATATTTCTGGATGCTACAGAGAAAGACAGACTACATAAAAAAGAATTCAACTTTTATTTCAGCAAATATGAAGCAGAAAAGCTGCATTAGAAGCTGCTGGACAATTTTTGGATTGCCCAGTCTACTCTTCCCACTGTTAGTAGAGCAGAAGCAAGGGACCAGCCTTGAGCTGCAGCAGCGACAGAGCACTGCTAGAGGTGCAGTAATGCAACTGCAACAGTGAGAGCCAGATCCTGTTCCCACATGTGCCCCCTCCTTACTAAAGTAGCCCCTTGAGCTACTTTAATTTGGGGAAGAGGAAAAGGGTCTTCCTGCTACAGGGAGAGTGATTAAACTCCCAGCCTCTTTCCTTCCCTGGACTCCATGCATCCAGAGAACAAGATGAGAGCAGAAGAATGTCAAGAAATGTGATGCTGGGCCACTCCCTCACCTCACCTTGCATCAGGAATAGTGAGAAGAGGATTGATAATGCCAGCCAGGTGCCCACTGCCAGCCAATATGCCTTGTACACCTGAAAAGCCACTGCCCCTTCTTTCTTCTCTTCCTCCTTGTGGATCAGATTATTGTTTTGGGTTGACTCTTCTTTCTCTGGCTCTATGGACTCTTCTTGTCCCTGTTCATCAGGGGCTGTGGGAATGGAGGCAAAAGCAAAGGTCAGTGTGATGTTAAGTTCCTCCTGCAGCTGCTCCTTGCTGGGAACAGAGCAAGTCTAGGCTATACCAGACTTTTCTTCCCTCCTTTCTCCTCTTCCAAAACAGGTACACCAGTCCTGTCAGTTCTTCATCCAAAGCTGGACTACAAGTGGAACAACAGGTTCAAATACTGCTCCAGACCAATACTCAATGATATGTGGGCCTCCTGTCCCTCTATGTACACACTACCCACAGATCAGCACTACCATAGCAGAGCAAGGTGATGGGAGCTCTACTCTAAGGCCAGCAACCACCAGATACATGTTCCATCTGGATGGTCAGCCAAGCTGTGCTGCCCCAGCCACCCTCAAGGTCACCAGGAACAGACCTTTATCCTTCTGCCTCTTGTCCATATCCTTGAACTTGGGGAAGGCTTCAACAAGTGGCAGGATATCAGCTGGTGTGCCTGCAAAGACAGACATGCAAAGGCTTCAGCATCTGTGAGGAATAGGTGCCAGCTACTCACTGCCTCTTGCTCTGAAATGACCCAGTTTCATTCTCTCATAACATTCTCTACGTTATGCAGCAACTGTACCCTTGAAGGCCCTACACCATTCAACCTGCTATGGCCTTCTGCCTTATCAGCTCCCCACATCTAGGGCTGTCCTGTTTTATCTGCACATTCTCTTCCACTCCATCTTTGCCCACATGCAGCATCTTCAACTTCTTTTATCACTGGGTTTGCCACTAGTTAATCCTAATCCCTTATGTCTGCCTTTGCTCTAGCCATTCCAAGACACCAGCACAAAGGAATGCCTGAGAAGACAGTGTACCTGTCTTAACTATCCTGCCATCATCTATCAACAACAGGGCATCGGCCTTCTCCAAAAACTCCGTCCTGTGGGTGCAAAGGATCCTGGTCTTGTTTTTGAGAACTCCAAGAATGCATTTCTGCATAAGATGGTTGGCTACGTCTGCATCAACAGCAGCCAGGGGATCATCAAGGAGGTAAAGCTCTTTCTCCTGAGAGGGAGACAAAAAACCAAGGATACAGCTCCTGGCCCTGCTGGAGCAGGCAGTGCTGTAAGAAAAAGTGCAAGTGCCTCCCTGTGGCACTCTGCCAGTGCCTTTAGGCTAGCATGGTATGCTTTAAGACATGCTGCCAGAGCTCACTGTAAAGCTGAGTGCTTCGACTCTTTGCATCTGACTTGGCACTGGGTATGATCTGCCACACAGTAACTCCTTTGTTATTTACCTGGTAAACGGCTCTGGCAAGGGCTATTCGAGCCTTCTGTCCCCCACTGAGTGTCACACCATTTTCACCCACCTCTGTCTGGTCACCTGCTGGTAAAATCTGAAACATTCAAGAAAATCCATTTAGAAGGGACAGGAAACTGCTGGGAACCCAAAAGCAGGACACAGGAAGTCCCTCTCCAGTCTCTGGCAGTAATTCCTAAGGGTGACACCTTACCAACAATTAAACAATTCAACAGACTATACACTGGTGCTGCAAACAATTGGCAATCTTAGCATTTATGCAACCAAAATCTCTTACACTCCAGAATAGGGTGGCCACATCTGAACTACACATTGAGAGCAACTTCAGGTCCGAGATAATCACACATGGTAATTTTCTGGGACAGCAAGAGTGGTGCCTGCATCAGAATCATGTCAGGGTCTTCCAAACAGTTTAGCAGTAAAAACTACAGAATTTTAGCAGCTGGTAACAGTTGTCTCTTAATTTGGTAGCATAGGCATATTCTACTATATCTTAATAAAAATCTTGCCTTTACAAAGTATTCATAGCTCCTGCCAAAGCCAACAGGAGCTGCTAGCACTTGGAACTTCAGAAAATCAGGCATTGGCTTACAAACTGGGAGAAGGCTAACTTCCTACCATATATACAGCCAAGTTTACTGGCTAATAGAGCCATAAGCCTCAAATTTAGGATATGTGTATTACTGGCAAGAGTACCACAGACTTATCCCTTCCAGATCCCAAGGAAGTTACTTCTGATCAAAAAAAAGCATCAGCTGCTGATAGGTTATGCCTGAAAAGCCAACAGCCTTCACCTCTGCAAGAACAACTTTCCTCAGGATCAAGCGCTTTTGGCTCAGCAGCAGAAGAAACCATCTAAAGTGCTACATCTTACAGAAGTATGGGGATGCCAGGAATGGTCTGGGATTGGTAATCAGAGTAACACTGTGAGACTGGGACATTGGAAAAGCAGTCTATACCCTGAAAGAAAGAGAACTACTCCCATTGAAGCTATCTGGATGCAAAAGCTGACCAAGAAGGCCCAGGCAGGTTTACAGTTTAGGCACTCACATTCAGGTCCTCAGAGAGGGCACAGGCCTCCACCACCTTCTCATACAGCCTGGCATCATATTCCCGCCCAAAAAGGATATTTTCACGGACAGTGGTAAACTGTATCCAAGGCTCCTGTGTGGCCAGGCCAAATCCTTGCTCCAGGTCACAAACATACACTCGCCCACCTTGTCTGCAAGCACACCAGAAATGGGTGGAAAGGGCAACAAAGGAAAAACACTGGCAGATCAAAATGACCTACAAACAAGGATATCACTGGCCAGTCCCCACCTACTGTGGCATGGAAGGAACAGGCAGGGAGAAGTCTTTAGGCTACTTACTTAATGAGCTCTCCAGTGATGGCTGCAAGCAGAGAGCTTTTGCCAGAACCGACTTTCCCAACAACCCCCAGGAGCATCCCCTGCAAAGGGAAATGAATAGCAACCTGATCTGTTATTACAAAGTAGCTTGTCCAGATTTCTTGAGCCACATGTGGCTGGTAAGGAAGCTGAGTGCTAGGACTGTCTCACAGGTTCAGCAGTGGAGCTGGGTACAGTTGTTGGGTAAACCAGACTCCTGATACGACAGGATACCAATTTGCAAGGAGTTAACTAGTTAACTCTAGAGCCCTGCTCTGTTCCCTGTCCAATCCTCTTCTACAGCAATAATAGACAGCAAAGAAACTAGTTCATATCCTGTCTGTAAGCTGTGCCTGGATGTCCTCTAGCACCCTTCAGCTCTGAGATGTGATATGTGTCCTGTGCCCCTTGACTAAGAGATTGTGATGCATGGCTCCTAAGATGAGGAAAACATGCAAATATGCCAACTCTGCTCCATTATTTGGCTTCTTTACTGTCATTCTTCTGTGTTACCTCCCATGTCCTTGCTCACCTTTCTCAGTGACAGGTTCTCAATGTGCAGTTGCAGAGTGCCTGTGGATAAGGGCTGCCTGGTGCTTTCCTCCTCAACTGGCACCCACGAGAAGGCTGCACATTGCATCTCCACAGCAGTAGCAGTATCTGAAGGGCTATCTGCAAGTGAAAAGCAGCACAGCATTGCACAACTATGAGAAGGCTAGAAAATTAAAGGCACCTGGCATCACAAACAGTATCAGCTTTGTTCCCAAAAGCACGAGACCATGGACACGGCATTGCCATGATACCCCCTGACCCAACCACAGAACGAGACCCTTGCAAATTGACTTACCCTTACACTTTTATCTCCCTTCCTCTAACCTTCCTGTCTCCAGCTTCCCCCAGACACACATGGCTGTTAGGGAGACACTGTAGGGATTTAACCTGGTTTTATTATTGCTGAAGGTAAAAGAATGGCAGGGTACTGCCAAAAGGCAATGAAGGAAAGAAAGAGAGCTGAGATGGCTCAGGAGAGGGGCAGCCACTCACGCCTTTCTGTCAGGGCTCTGTGGAGACAAACGGTGGCTTGTCATTGGTAAAGTGGTATGTTACAGACCTGTCTCCTGTTTTCCACAGAAATTAAGTGTATTTAATCTGCCTCTGACAGCATTTTAAATTACAGGGTGACAGCCAGTTGCCCTCCAGTACTGCCCCTGGGCCTCACACCTCATGTCTCTGCTCTGAATGTCTGCTGTCCAGGGTCTCAAGCCTGGCAGCTTCCTTCACCATTACCTAGGGCATAATAAGCTTCCAGGTCCTGGTCCGTAAGTTCAAGGAAACACTGGATTCGATCCAGGGAAACTTTGGCTTCCAAGGTCCCATTCAACACCCATGGGAAGCTGTTGAGGGGTAGAATAAGCATCGTAACAAGGGCCAATGCTGTGAACACCTGCATGGGTAAGAAAACAGCCGTGAGTTGGAACCAGTACCACCCTTGTCTCTAATATCCTCCCTGCAGCTTCACCATTGAGAGTCTGCAGAGCCGTGGGGAGACACAAGCTGGGTCTATTTCCCAGAGAAGATGCCTCAGGACTGCAGCCCCATTGTAGACTGTGCTCTTCACAAGAGAAGTTTGGAGCTCTCCCCACTACCTACTCACCTTTGTGGCAGTGAGCTGGTGACCCAACAGAACATAGGTGATGAAGATGGCAATGGAGATAACAACAGGCAGTGCTGCCCACAGGTACACACACACAGCATCCAGGTAATTGATGGCCCGTAACTTCTGCAGCTCTTTAGCCCGGCAGGCATTTATCTTGGTGCTGAAATGCTTCTCCCAGGTGTAATACTTGATCACACGAATGCCACATAGGAACTCTGTCATTAGCTGCAGGCAGTGAGGAAAAGCACATCAGGCAAACAGTGCCTGCCTATGCAAAAAATGCCAGCCAGGCACCTGGGCTGCAGCCAGGTGTGCAGTTGTCTCCTGCTAAGGGTCAAGCTAGAGATACCAGGAACCATTTATCACTTACAAAGACATATACTCAAACAGCAGCTACTGGGAACTTTGTGCTTACTCATTCCATCAGCTTCTTCAGCCACTTGTGCTGTGTACCACTCAAGAAAAGGCAAAATATTACACCACTTTCCAACTGAAAGATGTGCAACACAGTGCAACTCTGGTGCCCCTGCAGGATGCAGTCCTCTCATTTCAGCTCTCAGGTCAGCATGTGCAGAGCAAGCAGACATGTGTCTGTGCCCAACATGAAAGAAAACTAACAAAAAAGAGTTCACTCAGAAAGCCAGTCTTATAATAGTTGGAGAAAGTCCAGCATAATCACATACAGCTATATCACCTTCTGTTGGGAAAAGAAGTATTTTTAAAGCTCCCAGCTGTTCTGACATGGAGTTGACTTATGTTTCATGCTTCCAAAGCGTGACAGAAATTGTGAGTGAAACTGGTGTCCCCTGAAATTAGAGATACAATGCTAAAAGGTGGGAATCAAATGCTTGACATGTGGCAAGGAGAGAGATGGCACTGCAAATATGGGAAAAGCAGTGGAAAAAATGACTAGAGTGCCAAGCTTGGAGTGATATAAAATTACATTCACGATCATTGCCTTTGTCCAGACTGCAAGCCACTTTACCATTCATGGCATTATTGGAGCAATAGGTTGGAAGCATTTCTAGAGCAAAGAATTGGGAGTCCTACCTGAACTACTACACACAGAAAAGAAACTTGCAAGGGAACCTGAATTAGCCCACGCAGCAAGAGGTTCACTATCTTATGGGTGGAGAAAGTGCATCACCCTGAAACACTTCAGAACCAAGTGTCTCTGTGTGTGTCTGCCCCACCTGGCATTTTTCCCAACATCTGTGACTCAATTAATTTGCCTGGGATCATGACAAGTGGCCAAAAAGCCAATGTCCTGCAAGAAATGGAAAGAAATACAGCAACAAACTCAGAGAGCCCCTCACCTTTACCCGTGTGTCCTTGTGTTTTAGCATCTCCTCGCTGTTCATCATGATGCGGTTAGCTAAGACCTTATTGATGGGCACAAGCAGCAGTGCCAGGGCCAAGCCTCCCAGAAAGGCTACCCCCACTTGCTGGTAGAGGAGATAGAGGGTAATGGCAAACTGGAAAGGCAGGCTCCACACTTCATGGAAGCTGAGGCAGAAGTTGACCAACCTACTGGTATCCGTGCTCATGAAGTTGACAATTTCCCCCACAGTGAAGCGGGTGAGGCTGGTGCCGTTGACACGCAGAGCCTTGCGGTAGATGGCAGAGATGACAGCAGCCCGTACCATCAGTGCAACCTTGTTCATCTCGTAGCTGAACTGGTTCCGCAAGAGAGCGCCCAGGAAGGAGCCAGCAAAGAGCCCAAGGGCATAGAGCACCCCATGGCTCAGGGGCTCCTGCTGTGACTCCATGAAGTTCACCAGCAAGTTCAGAAGCAGAGGACCTGAAAAACCCAGCAGGTTGCCAGCCAGCTTGAGAAGTCCAAGGGAGTAGAAACTAAACCCAAAGGCTGCATGAAGGACTGAGAAGAGTCGCACGGTCTTCTGCGCACCGTGCAAGCTATCCGGAGCATCACTACTCCCATCACCTCCAGCAAGCATTGGGCTGGTAAGGGACACCGTCTCCTCCTCTGCTTGGTGCACAGCTGCCTTCTTCTGCCAGCAAGAGTAGAACCGGTCACAGACCCTGGCAGCCTGGAGCTGGCGAGGAAGCACATAGACATCCTGTGGCTGGTTCAGTTTCCCCTGATAGCCACGCTTCATAAGAGGGTTCATCCAAATGTAAAAGAAGCGTGAGAGCCAGCTCTCACCATCTTCTGCCACCACCTGCTCATCAGGCACTGGGATCCCTGGCTCTGAGATGAGTTGGTCTTGTTGCCAGGAGCTATTGATGGAGAGGAGGTCTTGCCTGCCAGTGGTGGGGCAGAGGTAGCTGACCACATAGGCAAGCAGAGAGGCCAGCTGCAGACAGAGAATGGCAAACCTGGAGGAGGCAGCAGGGTGGGCAGGGGACCAAGCTGTCCCACTTTGGCAGTACCACAGCAGTGTGATGATGAAGGAAGGTAAGGGTAAGAGAGTAAGGAGAGCCAGGACCAGAGGGCCCCTGGTAAAGCTGTGAATGGATCTGCAGAGCATGAGAAGAGCAAGGCTGTGCACAAGCCATGTCAGGGCAGCAGTGCCATTGGCAAGCACTTCCACGTACACAGGGCCCAGCTCCTGCTGGGAAATGGTGACTGGGATGGTATCAGCAAGGAATAGGCTGGCGAGTACAAAGGAGGCGGCAATTCTGCATCCCCAGCTTGACCTGCAAGGCACACCAGGGCCAGACCTTGAAGAAGAAAGAGCAGTGAAAAAAATTACAGTTGGAATTCCACCACCTTTCAGTCAGTACTATCCTTTCTTTCTTTCCTCTTCCCCCCGTTTAATCATTCATGCTTACTTAACCTCCTGGATTCACCTCCCTGGATTTGGAACTTTTTCTGACTGTAGGCATTGCTAAACTATATTAGGTCAATATAGCCCAGTCGCTGATCAATACCACAGATCCAGATGCTACCAAAGAATAGCATTTCTCTATGGAAATTTCTTTGCAAACTGTGATATTTTGTGGTCAAATCAGATTCCAACCCTTGAGGATTAACAGCAAAAAAAAAAAAAAAAGTGTATTTAGCCTCTTCAGTATAAATTCTGGATGATCAAATTCTGTGTGTCACATATTTGATCTCTGATTTCCTTGTCTGTGTGACAGTTCATCTACAAACATTATTTTAATCACTGTTGGTTTCAGTGATGCTGTGTATAGGAAGTCTCTAACATGTTGCCCAACCAAATATTTCATTATCACTTGATTTAGTATCATTTGCAGCCTTTTCATATCAGTAAATGTTGCCATATTTACGAATTCCAGAAAAGGTAAACAGCAAAGCAATTTTTAGTTTCTCTGTACCCCTTATTACCTTATATACATCTTCTATGCCACATTGAATGTACATTCTCTCCCAGAATACTCCCAGTTTTCCCAAACCCCATTCACTGAAGTTATTTTGAATTACTTTCTGCGATTTTATGCTCACTGTCCTCTCTATTCTTTTTGGATTCCTTTCTGTACACCATGCTCTGAACTAGGACAGACACTAACAAATACATCAACATTATACTATTGTGTCCTTCTGTAATTACATATTGAGCACATTATAGGGAAATACAATTTCCAGCCTTTCCACTCCACCTCCAGTCCTGCATAATAAAGTGCTAGTCAAATCAGTTGTCATACCTTGGAGTGCCAAGGAAGCAGGCACTGACCACTGCAAGGATCACATGAGGAATCACATTTAATGTCAGCTGGTTAAAGCAATGGCCAACGCTGCCATGAACCCACACAGGGAGCGGATCTTCTGGACTGGTCCCACACAAACCAGTCAGGATGCTCTCCATCCTTTGCTGGTAATTCAGTGTGAGAGACAGGAGATCCTAGAGTAAAGAAAAGACAGCATGAGGTACAGAATGTAGGAACTACAGCCCCAGTCCAAGAAGGACAATGATAAGAAATTCACAAAGGGCTGAAAGCAACTTCCTGGGTCATAGTCCAAGCCCTGCCATTGTGCACTTGCTATCATATAATCTACTTCACAAAACAATCTCCAGTTTAAAATAAATTACATTGTTCATTCTCCTGAGTCACCCTGTGATCTCAGTGCTCTGTGAATTTGAAGCTTTCTGCCTATTTTCAGGCTGATTTCTTTCCCATGGCGGGTCTATCCTCTGGAACTAGTATAATAAGGAAGTATTTGCCTTGCTATTGATCAGTCTGGAAAATGTTTTGAGCTGCTTAAACAGTAACCTATCCATTGTGTGTCCACGTTCACGCCACTTCCCACAGCGGTACTCCTTAAAGCAGCGTACGACTAAAAGACCCTCTGGATGGCAAGGGGAATGCCGGTGTCCATTCTGGGAAAGCAGGCGGCGCCTTCAAGCCACACGGGCGCTGGGTGACCGGCCCTCTTTGTGTGCCGCCCCACGGGTCGCGGCACACCCGCAAACCCTCGGCTTCACGGGGATTTCTGCTCGCACCAGCCCGTCCCATCTCCAGCCGGGGCCGGGCCGGGCACTGCAGCACCGGAGCTGGCAAACACGGCCCAGCTCGCGCCAGGCTCAGCCACGTGTCCCGGAGCGGGCGGGCGGACCCCTACAGCTCCCACCAGCCCCCGGCCAGGCCCGACCCGGCCCGGCCCCCCCGTACCTCGGCGCATCCCGGCGGGGCCCGCACGCCGCCCCGCACGCCCCCTGCCGGCCCGGAGGGCGCCACGCAGCGACTCGGGCGGGACGTACGGAATTCAACACGCACAGCTGCTCCAGACTCCTACTGAACCACCCACCCCACCAGCGCTTCCATATGTACAGCAGTCTCTGCTCAGGGCAGATGGCATTACTACAGGAGCACTTTGCCAACGAGAGACCTGGCACAGTAACAGTGATGTTAACCTAACGCAATCATCTGAATAACACAAGCTGAAAACATCCGTTCAGTTTCACCTGTGTTCAGTGGCTGTGTTTGTCTGGCGCATAAACACACACACGCAAGCAGCAACCCCAGATGTGACACTCAAGTCTTTATTGCAAGGGTAGGTTGCATTGAGGGTGTGAGTCAATGCACAGCTTTCCAGCTGAGAGAAAACAAAATGGAAATGACATCCAGCCTCACCCCTCTGGATTATTGTACAGGAACATGCTGCAAACATCACCACACCACCTGGCAATTTTAGCTACGACTGGTGGTTTTTATAGCAGTTCTTAATGCTTCACTGTTCCAAACCTTCTCTCAGTACTCACTTGCCAGGGAAAATAAGCATATCCCTGTAAATAACTCACCACAGATAGAGAACTTTACTTTCAACATGCAGTTCACCAGAGCCTAGAAGTGTTATGAGTGGGGTGCTGAGGTAGGAAAATATCAGTGACATTCCTGTTTGAGAAAACATAGCAATCTGGCTGAGGGAGTGTGGAACAGCAGAGAAGAGCTTGGAGGCCACAGTACCCTCTAAACATAGTTACACTGAGTACATTTTTTGTAAGCCTCTCTATATCTCCTTATTTAATTGTTGTTTTTTCGCACACCCCTGAAAACAGTTTCGCCTGTGTGTCAGAGTTGCAAGGCTGCCTTTTCATGACTGAGCTAGATGCTGATACTGTACACTGTGTGTATTTAGCCAGTCTGCTTTTTTTCCCACAGGTAGTCTGAAGGTTTCTAGACTTAACTTTTCTGAAGAGGCTGTTAAAGCAGCAAACTCTCAAAACAGCAAATAGGTTATGTGTGAGGCTGGAGCACTGACCTTCACACAAGTGAAACTGATATCAGATTTCATGGTTCTGATATCTTATTTATTTCCAAAGGCAAACAAAACAACAACAACAAAATAAAATCAACCCCTTTCCAAGCAAACAACCACTTTCCCTGTCTTAATAGGATACCAGAGAAGTTCTCAGATCCTTTTTCCTTGAACTAATCACTCTCATGAAACAAGAGCAAGGCCTAAAAGAGTTAACTGAGGCATCTTGCTCTGCTCTGCCTGTGTTGCTAAGAATTAGTTGCAATTCATTCTGTTCTGCTTACTGGACCCAAACCTAATCATAAGAATAATGCTAGAACCACTATACAATGAATCTAGGGGTTATAAATTAAGGCAAGGTGGACATTTGAATAGGCTAGAAGGGCCTTGAGCCTAGGGTTTCTGCAAGCTTCAGTTAGCAGGTCATTCAACAATAGAAGGAAGGAAGGTCACAGCGAGGAAGAAGGGTAGTCACCCCTCTAAAGTGAGGCTGAAGACCGGAACTGATCACCTAAAAATTGTGCCGAGAGAAGATTCTGTAAGACTCTGCCTTGAGCTCCACCTTAACTCCACCTAGTATGAATATGATGATTACATGCTGCAATTGTATGAATATGTATGTAGAAATGTTGCAATCGCGTATCTAGACTGTATAAGACCTTGCTTTTCACTGATGCCTTTGAGTGAGTCTGTCCAGCGCAAGCTGGCTGGCTCCCTGATGTCGGAATAAATACCTTTGCTGCTTAAAGGTAAATTGTCTCTAAGCAGTTCCTTCATTCGGAGGCTTTTGCAGCATCTCTCAGCTTTTCCATTCAGCCACACTGTGTTCAAGCAGTCTCTATTTTTCACGTGCTGCATTCTGCTTGCTCATCTCTCCTAACCTCTTCAGGTTCAAAAGCATGAACTTTTCCATTTCAGCCAACAGATGGGCAGCTTTTGGATGCCACAGATTCCTTTTGGTCCAGACAGCATTACTTACACATATGGGAAAACACAAAAGGTATTAAAAAAGGAACCCTAGAATACCAGTCCACCCTAACCGCTCTGGAATCTGCCTGTTCTGCATAAGTACATTTAAACAGGAGCACAGCAAGAATTTAAATAGACATTCTTCTTTTTTGGCTTCCTTTTGGCTATTTTCCCTCCTCCTGAATACTGCTGCCCATGACATTTACTGCTATGTATTTGAGTGATTTAGGATGTGTGCCACATGGAGTACAGGCTTGTGGCTATATTGCTTACAAAGTACCTTGTGCACTACAAATAATCATACACCTGACAGTTATAAAAAAATCAGAACATTCAAAATGGAAAAAAACCCCACTATCATCAGGTCTCATTTAATCCACTTCCATAGGCTATACAGGCCAGATTTTGTTCATTGTCTATTTGCCAGTTTGTTAATGCCCTAGATTGATATACCCACAGTGAGGAAGTGCTGTCTGGCAAAGGGAGACTGCCCCCCCTTCTCTTACAAGTTTGTTTTGTAACAGATTACTTACTACCCCTCCGAGGGCTCAGGGAATCAGTGCAGGCTTTGTGCCCATTCCACTTTCCCAGCTAAAAGTAAATATTGAGCTGAAACAGAAGCCAGCCTAAACAAGCCTTACATTCAGAAATACCAACCCTGTAATTACAGATGTAAAATCTGAGAAAACTGTCTGTTTGGATGTGTTTTGCGTGCTCCCAGCCAGGGCTCTGCTATCAGCTGAACCATCCTCAAATTCCCCAACGTCATGACCAAGGAAGGCTTGATTATTTGGCTCAGTGAAAAATTTTCATGAACAGGCTGCTTTGCCTGGACCTGAAGACACAAGATACATATTGTGCCCTGTTTTCCAGGTAAAAATTAATGCCAGGTTCAAAAGACGGAAATATCTTCCACCACATCTTCTCACAAGAACAGCAGTTTTTGTCATAAACCCACAGAAATGGTCTTTGTTCTTACTCATAGTCTGTCCATTTAACATTACAAGGAGTGCTGCATGGTTGTCTCATGTCACGGGTCTAGTCTTGACTCAGACAGAAGAAGGTAAAAAATTATAATTAAGGTCTTATATTTTTCTCTGTTATTGTTCTGCTTCTTAATCCGATGGTCCAACCTGAATTAACTTCAATTCTGATTTCTGTTTATTCATTCATACTGCTAACTTGTCTCATTCTGTTCATTCTCAATGCCTTTTGCCCCTCCCCTCCCCCGACTTTCTTATTTGAGGCCCTAATGAGACTTCCAAAGACACCTTATTACCCTAGCATTGCCCTTAGCATCCAATTAGCTAAAATGTCTCCAAGCAGCAGCTAATTGCAAGCTCTGGAATTTCAAAGAGAAGCTTGGGAGCTGAACTTATAGCTGAGCAGACTGACACCTCTTTTGTCCAATGAGAGTCTGGAGCACCAGTCACAGGAGTGTTAGAAAAACCTCTGCAAAGCAGGTAAGGACATCACCTGACTTTTTTTAATCCCTGTACTGCTTCCTCTTCCAAAGATGTGAAGACTCAATTTGCTCTGCCCCACTGGACCCAGGTTTTAGTATTGATTTTAGGAATAATTTGACTGAATACCACTACGGATGCTCAGTCCCTTTAAAAACTTAACTCAGTAAGGCATATGATTGAAAAATGACACTACAGCTAGTTCAAAACATGGTTATAAATTGCAATTATAAACTGTAATTATAAAGTGGTGTTCAGTAAGATGACAGGGTGCCGCAAAATGCTAATGAGCAGTAGTCAATCTCCAAAAAATGGATTTTTTTCTCTTCTAAACTCTTTTAACACCACAAGATGCTTTCTTTTTACCATTTCTCCCTTGAGCAGCTTACTTACTGGTGTGCAGATAAGATATTTTAATGAACTTTTAGATTAGTGTTTGGTATCTGTATTCCTTCACCTTCCAAATGCCACTTAAATCTATGACCAGAAGCCACCAGAACACCTCCTGCAGATCTCCTTTGGACATAAGGCAAAAAGAAGTTAGAAAAAAATTTCAAATTCTGGCACTTTGCAAAGTTTTTAGATATTTGCAGAGTTTTTAGATGCGTAATTTTTATGTAAAACTGATTTTAAAAAAACTGCTGAGTTTCTTGAGTTTGTGATTTTTTACTCTTGACTGCTTTGAACCCAAACTGTGGTTTAAAACTGATGTAAAGAAAGCAACAGCATGGAAGAGATGTCCAAACCCAAACAACTTCGTTTTCTCACTAGGCTATTTTTACTTACTTCAGTTGGTGAAACTGAACACTTGATGTGGACACCTGACTCTAATGCATGAAAACGTAGTTTTCCTTTTAATGAAGAAACAGAACACATTTGGGATAACAGTTTATTCCTTATAGCAATAAACTACTTGGATGCAAACTACATCAAAAAAAAAACAAAGGGGAAATTCCTACGTACACATCAGTTTTGTGGTTATATTAAAGCATAGCTTTGTGCCTGAGAGTCACTGAGCCTGCCGCTTAGGGTAGTTAATTGGAACAGGTCGAGCATCCATTGCCTCCCTCTCCATAATGGTTTGTTCCCAGCAGAAGCAGATCCACAGTCTGCTGCTGGGCATCACCAAAGACGGAATTCTTACCCCAGGATACTCAAACTGAATTAAGATCACTGATAAACACTGTCAGCCTTAGGACTGAAGGGGGAGGAGTGAACAGTGGTAGAAGGAAATAAGGGTCTTTATATACCCTGTGCTTATTTGGGTGATTGGTGTAACCGAGCGCATTTCCTGAGCCTCTGCAGCGATGCACTCGCTCAGAAAACCTCAAAGTGGGTCAGTTAGCTTTAATACAATGTACTAAACCACTCCCAGCAGAAATACCTTGTTAATAGTATCAGCCTACTGCTCTTTGTTGCCACTGCTTAAAAATAGTATGTTTCAAGTGGTGCATGTGTTCTAGCAAACACATTTTCAAACACAGTTGCAAAGTTTCATCCAAGTCTGCAAAAATTGGGTCTTCAAACACATGCTCTCACATGTCATCTAGCTAAAAACAAATTACAAACCGAACGCCTGAAACAAGACATTAAAACTCATGAATCCTGGAAACGAAGAGTTTTACGAGAACCTTAATTTCTCTGCTTTCAGCTCTCCACTGCTAGCCCGCTTCAGCTCATTGAAGGAAACCCCTAGCAGGATGAGCGTCCCCGCCACCACGCGCGGCCCGCACAGGCAGGGCCGGGGGCAGGGCCTCGAAGCCCGTTCCTATCGCCTCCTCCTGGCTCCCGGCACGCAGAGCCCGCAATCCTGCTCGGGGATTCTCTGGGTCGGCCGCCCAGCCTCGGCACTGCCGCGTCCAGCAGCCAGGCGCTGCTCTTAAACGCACTCCTGCTGGAGGACAGCGCCCGTCCCGACCAGCGCCACAGAATGGCGCGCGGGGAAAAGACAAAAACCCTAACAACAACAATAACAAACAACAACAAAAAACCCCCAACCTCAAACAGCGACAAACAACCACATCCGAACGCGCCCCAGGGTACAGAGAGGGAGAGCAGGGGGGGGCCGCCCGAGCGGGGCCGCAGCCCCCGCCCCCCACACGTGACCGGGCCCCGGCCGCCGCCATTTTGTGCGGGCGGCCCCGGGTACCGCCCCCGCCGGGCCCGCTCTGTCCCCCCGCCCCCCCCGCCCGGCTCGGGAGCGCGCAGGGGGGCGGCGGCGCGCACGCCCGGAGGGTGTGTGGGTGTGTGAAGGGTGGGGGGGCCGAGCCGGAGCAGCCGCCGGGACCCCTGGGCCGCCGGCGCCATCATGTACCGCTCCGGCAGCGGCCGCTCGGGCCCCTCGTCCTCGTCCTCGTCCTCGTCCTCGTCCTCCTCCTCCTCCCACCGGCTGAAGGAGGGCGGCTCGTCGTCGTCCCGCGTCTCCCGCTTCAGCGCGCCGGGGCCGGGGCCGGGGCCGGGGCCGGGCCACGGGCGGCCTCC